>JBBBDQ010000265.1:1827500-2055000 GCA_037127315.1 Ascarosepion bandense
ATTATTAATGTCTCTTCGATATTGTCTTTAGCGCAATGAATAAATTTTCAAATAGTTTAACCAAACGATTCTAAATAGCTAAGCCTTTGAAAAAAAATATTGGTTATAAAATGTATAATTCGTCAGGTCTAATTCGCTTCCAGCGATTAATATTTTGACGCGTTCTGCAAAATCAACCATTGGAAATTGACAGAATTTAATTGCATTTTACAAGAGTTTCAAATAATTACGAATGAAAACGGCAATTTTCAGTTTTATTTCCCATCAATAAGTTTACAAAAAATATCTATAAAAAAATGTTGAAGAAACGTAAATACAGATAATGCACTAAAGCTGGTTTGTATTTTATCTCAATTTGTATAAATGTTGTTTCTTGATTTTCACAAAGGAGAAGGCCACAGTCAATATTTTATTTTCGCTCAAAAATCTAAAAAAAAAAAAATGATGCATCTATACAGAAAAAAATAAAAATAAATAAGTTGAATTTTTAAAAATTCCCCGCGCGATGTCTTTATTCAGATTTGTCACGTTTACTAATTATCCTAAAGGGCGTAACTCATGAAGTGGTTACATAAGATTCGGCCCGAACTGGAATTGTTTATTGCACGTCTGTCCATCCAAACAATGAACATGGATACAGTAACGATTTTATAAATGGTAATAAATTGGACTACAGCCCACAACCAAAAATTATCTGGCCCTGCCTGTCTTTTAACGTTTCAATCGTTGACTGTTTATCAGTCTCATTACTTTTCTCAATTTAGTCTTTTTTATGAAAATAGAAAATTTTTCTTGCAGGATTAACTTAGGTACCTCCACTCATTTTCGATACCTAAATTTTAAATTGAATTTTTTAAAACAAAAAAAGTTTAATTGGAGCTTTAATTTTAGCTTTAATTGAAAGCTAAATGATTAAATTTACTATTTTCAGTAAACAAAATACTCTAGTGCATTTCAAATCAAAATTATATTGATTGGAATCGAAAATTTTGAGTTTTTAAAAAAAATTAATTTTTCGGCTATTTTTTGAGCAATTGACATATTTGTAAACAAAGGTTAATTCTAGGTTTTAAAAGTCTTGCAAAGATAAAATATATATCTGGGACACGTTATTTTTTTTTTAAATTAGCAAATTTAAACTTATCTTAATCTGATTTTAAACGAGTATAATTGCTTACTGCCTGAAATATACGATAAAAGCATTTCTTAATCACGGTAGTTCTATCAGTGTTATACTGTTATCAGGATATGAGCAGTGACAGACGAAAGGCGTCAAAAATGTATGGCGGACAAAATTGGCATAAATGTATGTAGGTTTCGTTTTTTTGGTTTTAACTACATTATAAAATTAAGAATGTAACATAAAACTTTCAGCAATTATCTAACATTTTATAGAATTTTAGTCAGATTAGTTTTACAGCCTTATGTCTGAAGATGATTTCTGAAAAATAAAAATAATATAAAACTTTCTTTTGAATCAATTTTATAATTTAATAACAGAGAATTAAATTATATAACATGACAGAGGTAATTAAATAATTTATGAAATGTTATGTTAATTATTATTTTTTAATTTAATATCTATTTTCTATATTATTCTTTATGAGGTGCCTCCACAAATTGTGAATTTCACAATTACTTTTTTAACAAATGAGGAAACTAGTAATTTTACCCTGCCGAAAAAGTATATATATGATATTTTTTCCTGTAGGAGGTGCAACCCTTGAAACGCGTGACCGTTTAACAATATGGCTCTTACGTGATTCTATATTAAAAAAAAGAAGGAAATCATAAGTAAAAAGAATAAATTTTAAAATTATTTTTAAAATCTTAATGATACTTGATTTGTATTAAGCTTTTAATTTTCGATTTGTAAATATAATCTTTACTTAATAAATTAATAACCGAAGATACCAAGTGACTGGAAATTTTTTTTAAATGTTTGAAACTATATAAATCATTATAATTAACAAAGAAAAAATTCTTATAAAAATTCATTATTCATTGATTTTTTTTTCTTCAGAATAAGATATACTTAATAATATATATTACTTGTAAAATCATTTTAAATTGTATCTCAATTAAAAATGGCGTATTTTTAGTGCATTTTTTTATTTTACTATTGCAGGCAAATTTTCGGAAAAGGGGTAAAAAAAAAGTTTACGTTCCCCAAAAAAGCCCTGCATTTAACGGATAAAAAAAAGGATTAATACTGAATTTCTAGGAGTTTCATACAATTAATTCGCGGCGGGGTGTACAGATGTAATATATATATATATATATATATATATATATATATATATATATATATAAGATTTTCTAGTAATAATAATTGCATAAATGACTTTATTCATTTGTGAATAAGTCCCGAAAGATTTATCAAAACCTGACAATTAGTTGAATTTTGCAAGAATTTACAAGTTAATTCAACGTCAAAAAACGCCTTGCGTAATATTACGTTTGTAATAGTACTAATCTCTAGTAAACATCGGGTGAATCGCTGACGAAAATAAAAAAAATAATTCGGAATTTCGAATTTATTAGAAAGGATTTTTAAAAAACATTTAAAAATGACATCAAAATTTGATCTTTTTTCTTAATAATAACATAAGCATTTTAATGATACAACTTGGTTTTTATTAAGTCTGAAACCTTTTAACATCATACTATGCTGTTTTTTGGCAAATGAGTCGAGGTATCTAGATTAACCTATTGTGTTACAAATTATATATATATATGGGCAGCAATATCTTTTTTATGCAAGTTTTATTAAAAATGACACATAAAGTGTGATGCTCAAGTTTTTTATACAATTTTTCATAATTTTATGATTTCTTTTTTTTATCAACATAAATTATATAAAATTATCCTAATGTTTTGTTTATCTGATCGCTTTCAGCTATACTTTTAGTCATTTTCAAGAATTAATCTTATTTTACGTGTAACAGAATGTAAGTGGTGTAGTGGTATGTCTTATGTACCCAACACGGTAAGTAGGTTGTAAGCGTGATCGTAGCTGATGCTATTGAGTGCGAATTTTGGCTTTAATTTCAGTTGAAAATAAAGACAAAAATTCTCCTACATTTTAATAATGTTTTATTAAGTTGGTTCTAAGCTTTCGGCTCACATGAGCCATCTTAATGAGGTTCCATTGAAATTTCTTGGTGTTAGGATCATTTAATGCTGCGGCATCATGTAACTTAAATTTACTGTATCGAGGCAGCAGATAATTTAATTATATTTAACAGTATATGTTTAGAAAATTATCTGCTGCCTCGATACACGATATATATATATATTGAATTTGATGACTGCTTTCTTCCTAACGACAGTTGCTTGTCTAATTCTCGTTCACGTCAGAAACGGAAAGATTGTAAATACTTTTTGTTTTTATCTTTTTGTTATTATTTCACCCCAAGCAAGACAAAACTGCCACTAGTGCGCTAGGGGTTACAATGAGAGAATAAAAAAAGGCAAAGTTGACATTTGAACGATTATAAAGAACAAAGAAAAGCTAGCAAAGCTTCAGAGAAAGAAAGTGCAAATGGGAATTTTTAGGTATGTGTGTGTGTGTGTGTGTGTTCACGCGCGCGCATGTGCTTGTGTATGTGTGGGCGTGTGCCTGAATTTATCTGTGCGTGCTTGCGTGCGTGCGTGCGTGCTTGCGTGCGTGCGTGCGCCTGTGCATTGAGAAGATGAAAAAGATAGATGAGTTTTAAATATTTCTCCCTGAATATTTTTTTTTTTTAATATCACCCCAAGCAAGGCGATAACGCCACTGATGCGCAGGGGGCTACGTAAGGGTAAAAAGAATGGAAAAGAGAAAGCCGGAAACCGCATCCTAAACAGGAAACAAGGGATGAGCCTCTTCACCTGTTCAATAAACGTGGATGGAGTGTGAACCGGGCCATATTTGAGATTATGTCACTCTTGAACCTTTAGCTTCTGACTCCTACATCATTTTTTAAAAATGTGTCACTGCCTGCACGTATAAATTATATCAGACCCAACAATAAAACTGATTTCTCTTCATGCCATTTCGGTTTGATTTCTGTTCTTTATCAATAATCATTTTCCTGATGACTGATTAAGAAATGGCTGTCAAAAATAATAATTATCTAGAAACAGTAACATGACACGAAAGAAGATATACAAATCGCTCTCTCTCGATCTCTCGATCTCTTTCTTTCGTTCTTTGTCTTTCTCTCTCTCTCTCTTTCTCTCTCTCTCTCTTTCTCTTTCTCTCTCTCTTTCTCTCTATCTCTCTCTTTCTCTCTCTTTCGCCCCCTCTCTCTTTTTCTCTCTTTCGCTCTCTCTCTGTCTCTCTCTCTATCTTTCTCTCTTTCTCTTTTTCTCTCTCTTTCGCTCTCTCTCTCGTTCTTTGTCTTTCTCTCTCTCTCTTTATCTCTCGCTCTCTCTATCTTTCTCTTTTCCTATATCTGTCTCTCTCTCTCTTTCTCTTTCTCTCTCTCTCTCTCTCTCTCTCTCTCTCTCTCTCTCTCTCAGCAAAATTAATGAAGCTCTATCAAAACGCGCCTTATATCATTGCTTTTTGTTTTGCGCCTTTTTCCATTTGTCTTTTAAGGTAAAAATATTAAATTAACTGAAAATGTTTAGACGATAAATAAACATTAAAAATATTTTCTTGCTTTCGATTTCTGATGTAAGTTTGTGAGTTATCTCTCTTTACCTAAGAGAGAGAGAGAAAAGAGTGGAGCGAGGTAAAAAAAACATGAGAAAGAGAGAGAAAGATAAATAAAGGGAACGAGGGAGGGAAACGCGAAAGAAAGATGAAAGAGAGAGAACAGACAAGGGAGAGAGAAAGAAAGGAGACAAGCAAAGGGAATTTGAAAAAATCGGGACACAGTAGCGAATAAAGAAAAGTAGAGGAAGGAAAAGTAAAAGAAAATTAGAAAGATTGAACAATCGAAACGAAAAAGAGATTTAAAGAAAATAATGCAAGAGAGGGAAGGTAAAGAAAGAAAGAGAGAAAAAGAGAGAAGCTTGTGAAAGTAAAGAGAAGGAAAATGAGTAAGGCAGGGAAACAGAGTTGGCTAAAGAGAAAATCAGACAAGGCGACAGAACGAGGTAGAAAGACAAACGGAAACAGAAAAGACAAGAGGGAAATTAGAGAGAGAAAGACAAAAAAGAAAGATAGAATGTGGGAGAACGAGAAAGAGAAATGACAAGAGGGAAATTAAAGAGGGAAAGACAAAAAAGAGAGATAGAATGTGGGAGAACGAGAAAGAGAAATGAGAAGAATGAAAGATGAAAACAGGCAAGAAATGAAAGCAGAAAGAAAAACGTATGAGTGGACATTTACATGTAAATGTAATGATAATTATATTTTATATTGATGTCATCATTATTTTAAGAACGATGATTATTAATTGAAAATCGATTAGAAATCAAAACCATTATCAATTAATCGGGCATTGAATCAGTCAAAGGCAATCAGAAGTGGGTCTTTGAGGGCACTTTTCTCATGCAACCAACTTAAATAGAGAAATAAATTTCACTTCAGTTTTGTGATAAGCCAGTGAAAACATTTATCATTTCAGACTGTTTTTTATTTTTTATTCTACTTCAGATTTCAAAAGAACTTTTAAAAACTATTTTTATAAAAACATTTTTTAGAAATATCTCAGAGAATTTAAAAATTATTTTTATACCTCTGTTTAGTAAAACAGAATTATAATATTTTCGCGTGACCTCATTACTATTACGTGTGTCGTAGAGAATTAAGACTAAAAATCTGGATGAGAATACTGTGGAAGATGCTGCAGATTTGCTGTAACTTGATCCCCAATGGAAACCTGGAGATTCTTTTTGGTGAGAAGATTTAGAAACATTTGAATTATAATATATCCTTGAGAGAGGATAATGTTCATTCCAGCACTGCTGAAATTAACAAGGTTAATAAGAAAAATACTAAAGATTTGAAGAGATTTGTTGTCACTTGTTCCTGGATTATAACTGTCAGAACATAATATGAAATCTCCATTAGTTATCTTTTTTTCGTTTTCTTTCATTTCTTTCATGACAATAAAATAGACATTTAATTATAAGTGGAGTCTATAATATTTTCATAAAATTAAATTAAGGCAAAATATTTTTTTATATAAATATGATTTGGAAATATTATTAATGCTTTTTTGAAGTTTTAAATAAGGCGCATTCTGAAATTAAGACACAAAAATATTTTTTTCAGACAAAAATACAATTTCCAATCGTCCATGGATTCCAAATAGTTCCCCTTGATGCAAAATTGATGACGAGTGAGTTTTCTCCCTTGAATAAATATGGCCTCCTTTCTGAGATTTTTGGTTGCTTATGCCGAAGGCAACGAATTACATTTCTTCATTTTGATGTGCGTTGAATATTTCATCATTTCTTTTTAAAACATCAACAGTTTATTTCTTTTCATTTTAGCGACTAAAACGGAAGTTACAACCATTATTCTCTCTAAAAATTCTATCATAACACCTTCTTTGTAACAACAAACATTTGTATTTTTCTCTTTTAGTCTTTTATCTTCGCAATGTTTTTTGTTTGTGGTTTTTACCTTTTGCTATCTTTTGTCTCTTGTTTCCGTTTTCAACCAATTATTTTCCCAATGAAAGGCATTTCGGTATTTTTTCAGAATTATTTTTTTGAAAATTCTTAAAAGTCTTTGTCCCATCCGCTAGTATCATCGGGAGGTTCTTCTTCTTCAATATCTGGATAAGTGTCAAAATTCGATGTGTCAGACGGCGAGTTGACCTGAAAATATATATTTTAATCAATTACTAATATATAGAGATAAACGTATATGTTTGCATGATTATGAGTCCACGATAAAAGAAATCTGTTTTACAGCTTGAACTAGTTTGCTTCAGAGATAAAATTGATTATTGTTTGTAAATGACAAAGAAGCAGTTAACTGTGGCATTTTTGCAATGTTCTTTTATTTAATGAGAAGTTCATGGTAATATAGTGGAAACTGCTTATTTCTAATTTGCATATATTTAATCTGCATGAGTCGCTCTTGTATATGTACATCAGTCTATATAATACAAATACTTCACAAAAAGGGATTTTACAAAAATAATACATTAAAAATTAGAAAGGAAAAGAAGAATTAACACAATCATTATTGACAGAAGAAAGCTATTAAATCATATTATTGCGTGCATTTTCTGTACAACCACCTATATGCTGTCTTTAGCATGCATTTCGGTTGATGTGGTGGGAATGAATTCACTGACCGTCGGTGTGATTGGTGCCTTCATGGTACCTCTCAACAGTCCGTCCCAGTTGAAACCTTCAAACCATTTGTGTTTTTGAATCTCCCGAATTCCACCTCGGCCATATCCAATTCTCTCCATCGGATTATCTCTACAAAATAAATGACCCAATTTCAATGAGTTGTTTTGTTTTCAAATTAAAAACAAGCAAAAAAAAAAAATGCTTTTATCCATATTTTTTTTTTTTTTAGTTTATAACTTACGTCGGAGCAACCATAAATCTGCAAACACACACACGCAGTAGGTAAATTCTGGCTTAATTTCTTTATCTAATATTCGATTTATGTAATTCATATTGTCTATTAAAGTTAAGTGTGTAGACAAATAAAAATATGATGTTGAAAAATAAATATTTTATGTGTATATGTTCCTACGAAAAACAAAATCAGTCGCATGTAGAACTGGTTCTTTTCTTTTTTTGTTTAGTTTTCTTCACCCTTAGCGCTAATGGATATTTGTATCATCCGAATATTCCATATCTTTTTGACTCCAGTACACATAAGGATATATATCACATCTATTCTAATGCGAGACAAAGCTTTAATTGTTGTATAATTTTTAATTGTCATGGTTTGTACTTGATCTCCTATTGTAGATTGTTGGCGTAATCACCGTAAACGAATTCCGACTCCATTTTGTGATTTCACATTCAAAACTCGATCTCATCTTCTCAGTTGTCCTAACCGAGTCTAGTAACTGATTGATTATTATTGAAATACATCAATTAGAAAATGTGTGTGTATGTGTATTAATGAGTGTGTGTGAGAAAGAGAGAGAAAAGAACATATCCAGCGAGATGCTTATTGTTGTTATAATAAAAAAAATAAACTTTTTCGTTTTTGCTGTTGCCGTAACAAACTGTTTTTTTTCTGGGGCAGGGTTGTTAACCCTGCGCCTAGCCCCCAAACCCGGAGGAAGAGGATTTTCTAAGCGTAGCTTAGACGTGACAAACGGCCAAAAGTAGGAGGCACCCAGTGAGAATCGAACTCACTTATAATGATTCTAGCGAAACGAGCTTGCTAACCATTACACCACGTTTAAGTTGTTAAGTCAACGTTTATAAACTTTTTGTCCTTTAAATATTCCATCATTTAATGTAAATTAAAATTCAGTTACTCAGGGTAAAGAAGCTATAGTATGTTTCAAAATACTCATTGAGACATCACAAAATTTATCTCCCTACTACTTTTTAAATAGGTATCTCCAAAAATCGCTGAACAAAACAGCATAGTATGAAGGAAAACTATATAAAAACAAAGTTTTATCGGCAAAATGTTCACGTTATTATTAAGAGGATAGATCAAAATTTTTTAATTATTTTTTAAATTTTTAAAATTCTTTCTAACACGTTCGAAATTTTAGTAGAAAATCTTATTTTTCTTTCGTCCGTTAGTGACGTAATTTTTACAAGGGTTTAACAGCAAACGTAATATTACGCAAGGCACTTTTTTGCCGGTGAAAAACATTAATTTGAAAACTCTTTCAAAAATCAAAAAGCGTACGAATAAGATTTATGTCAAATTCGTCTTCCATATTTAGCATTTTTTGATAACGACTGTATGTCATGTCTATATTCGCCTCTGCTAAGGCGATGATAACCCCGATAACAAGGATACCGTAATTAAGAAACGCTTTTATAGTACATTTCATGCAGTAAGCAAGTAATTCTTGTCAAGTCAGATAAAGTAAGTTAAAATTCAGTAATTTGACTAGAATAATGTGTCAGCAATGTGTATTTTATTTTTGCAACATTTTTTTAAAACCGAGAATTGGCTTCTGTTAACAAAATGCTTCGATCGATGAAAAGAGGGCTGAAAAATTGAAATTTTTTTTTCAAACCAAAAAAAATTTAGATTCCAATCAATATAATTTCAGTTTGAAATGCACCAGGGTATTTTCGTTACTGGAATTAGTAAAGTTAATCTCTTGGCTTTCAATTAAAGCTTCAAGAAAACTTTTTTTTATTTCTAAAAATTCAATTTAAATTTAAGAATCGAAAATAAGTGGAGGTACCTATTTTGAAAACAGAAAACTCTTTCAGAATTGGCATCAGATAACGCTTTACATTTTCTTTAATTTTGTCCAAGGCGTTTCAATGGCGATGTATTTTTAGACAAAAGCTAATATTCACAATGACTACGTTGCTAACTCTCAGACTTGGACGATGTTTTGTGAAAAAGGCCTTAACTAACCACAAATAAAGTACACGTGCTCTCATAGCGAATGTGATGACTCTTAGGAGCCGTACTGCCGACTCGCTAACTCCCACGGGTGAATGCCTGTTAGCACTCTTCTGTGTTGTGTTTCGTTCAGAAGGAACGTCTTCAGACGGTAGCTTTATTGATAAAATCTATTTTGTTCATAAAACTAAACTACAATAAACATCCGCTACATAAATGTGTTAATGATACAATGACGTCCAACATTGTGATGTCTGATTTATCAAAACTTTAAACTCTTTTAATCGGTCTGGTTAATAGTTGTTATGTTTATTTTTACTATTTCATTCTTTTTCTTATTTTCTTATTTTTTTTCTTTTATTCTTATTTTTATTCTATTAGGGTGGTTGCATGATTCATGTCGTAAATTTATCGTTGAGAATTCAGAAAAAAGTGAACCTTCAATATATCTGCGCCTTAATAAATTTATTTATTTTTTAATCACTACTGTTGGTTTAAGAGTCTAAAAGTGAACGTTACCAAAATACTGGAACATTCATCTTAAAGATGAACTGATTAATTTTACGGCGTTTACTTACCTGCAGAGTTTTTTGATCAAGTTTTGTGCGCTTCTTGTAATCTTTCTGGGAAAATCTACGGCATCGATGCCTTTCAAAATCATGTTGTATGTTTTCATCGGATCAGAACCATTGAAGGGTGGACTAGAAATCGAAGAAGAAAGGATTTTAAAAATTCCAGACACCAACTTAGAATAGAAGACAATCTTTTCAAAAAATTTCATTTGTGGCATTACCGAGGATTTAAAGATCTTGCTTTTCAGAGTAACTGACGACGTTTATTTAAAAGATTCAATGTCTTTCCACCAGATCATCTGACAGATATCAATATTTTTCAAATAGTACAAGTGTAGAAAAAATAAACAGTAAATCTCATTGACAAGCGTTTTTGCTTGTAGGTGCATGTAAGTGAATGTGACGAACTCGAGGGTAATTCGAAATCAGCTCTCTAAATTCTGATTCCGTACCGTTAACCATTACTACGTAACTAACGAAAATATCTAGGATATAAGAAGGGAGACCTCTTCGTTTTGCTCTGATATAAACAACATCCAGGTTACGTGTTTGAAGCTTTAAAATGAATCATTAAGGCCTCTGATCTGACAGCTAAAAACTAATACTGGAAAAAACCAATAAGAACAATTTGAGGACATTTATCAGGGAACATCTGTAGCGAAAGGGACGTTATTAAAACGTTCATTTTTTTTTAATGATATTCTAGCCATTGTTGCAGCGAGGTATTTCAAAATAGTCAACGATGAAGTGAAAAATAATATATAAGTAGCAAAAATTAAAACTCGTTTTATCGAAGTCAACCGAGAAAAAATATTAAGCAGATAAAACTTGTTAATCGATGTCAATAAAAATGTTTATATATATATATATACTTGACGATTGCGTTTAAATATTAAATAGATTGTCGCTACTCGGTGTTGACCTCAATTACAAGTTTTATATTTTATATACGCTTTATTCCCGATATTGAGGACTTTAACCCATAAAAATAGTAAATCTTAAAAACTTAAAACTATATTTTTATCTTATATATATATGTGTGTGTGTGTGTGTGTGTGTATTTGTGTTTGTATGTGTGTTTGTAAATAAATATTTATGTTTATTTGATGCATATATTTCACACTTTTGAGTGTGTTTATCACTCTATTTCTCTCTATATATGTGTGTATATATACAATAAGAGAAAGAAATAGAAAGTGATAAGCATTTTAAATAAATTAAGCAAAATTACGTGGAGAAAACATAGTATTTAGTTTTTAATCATAAATATTTTCCTTTTTAGGGGGTCAACTTGAAAGTTAGTTTATAGATAGATAGTTGAAAGGGGGAGGGAAAGAAAAAATAGGGAAGTATGAAAATAAATACAGATTCTATTCCCCCCCCCCCCCACGCCACACACACACACCTTGGGGGTGTTCTTTCGTTCAATCTGTTGCCATCTGACTAGCAATTGAACTACTCCACCAGAATAAATAATACGTTTTACTGAGCGAAATATTTTTGCCTCTCAATGTGGACCGAATGCTGATCCCATTACAGTCAAGTCACCCAACAAAGGAGGATGTTGCCTAGACCCAAAACTCCTGATGACTTGGGAGTAACAACACTAATGACATATCCGGAGGTAGCACTTGAAGGTGTATGACAACGATTTATCCGTGAACAAATTTTTATATTTCTTAACTATGTAGTTGATCCATGCAATTCATTTCACGGTATTCTATTTTAGTGGATAGAATGGGATATTTTTTTTTTAAATAAATATTGATTATTAAATAAAGCCGTATAAAGCCGAAAAGATAAAACAAGCGTCTTATATGCGAAGATATTTAATACTCACCTTCCCGTGAGAAGTTCAAACATTAAAATGCCAAGAGACCAACAATCTGATGAGAGATCGTGACCCTTATTAAGTATTATTTCTGGGGCCACATATTCTGGTGTTCCACAAAATGTCCATGTCTTCCGCCCATGACCAATTTTTTTGGCAAATCCAAAATCAACCTAGAAATTAGAATTATTTGATTTGATATTTTGAGATTTTTAGAAGACAAAATATGCGCGTGTTTGTAAGAAAGCACGAGAAAGAGAGAGGAGGAGAAAGAGAAAGCGAGAGAGAGTGAGGGAAAGAGCAAAAGACAGAGCTAAAGAGAGCGAGTGAGAGATAGACAGAGAGAGAAAGTGAGCGAAAGTGATAGATCGAGCGACAGAGAACGAGAGAGAGAGTGAAAGAGAACGAAAGTGATAGAGCGAGCGACAGAGAACGAAAGAAAGAGCAAAAGAGAGAGAGAATGAGAGAGAGTGAGCAAGCGAGAGAGAGAGAGAGAGAGAGAGAGAGAAACCGAAAGAGAAAGTGAAAGAGCTAGCGAGAGAGAGAGAGAGAAAGAGCGAAAAAGAGAACGAGAGAGTGAAAGACAGCGAGATAGAGTGCTTTAAACTTATATCAGCATAAATCTTAGACAGGTCCTCTGATTAGACAAACGTAAAGAACAATGACAAAAGTCTGCTGATTGATACTAATTAATTTAAATCTAAAAGACAAATAAGAAAAGTTAATTTTGGCATTGTTCCATTTGCATTTATTTCGTCCACAAAAAAAATATTTTCAAGATTTTTTATTTATATTTAGTATAAAAAGTAATTTGTCATTTTAATAATGACATCTAGTGACAATTCAAAAATTCAATGAATAAATGTTCCTTACCAGTTTGACATATCCTTGAGTGTCTAGCAACAGATTTTCTGGCTTCAGATCTCTATAAACCACTCCTTTATTATGCAAATATTCAAAAGCTCCAATCACACAACCCGTGTAGAACCTCGTCGTTGTATCGTCAAATGACCCCCTGAAAATGAGAAACAAATATTAGATCAACTCATGACGATCCGGGTGGATGCAAAGCAAATTTTAACTTCTAAATAAATGACTTCAATTTTCCTATTTGAAGTCAATGTATTTGCGCTCGACAAAATGAAAAGAACCTAACAAGAATTTCGGATGAAATATTCTCAACCTGTAATAATAATAATAATAATAATAATAATAATAATAGTAACAACAATAATAATAATGAATGCCTTGGCTTCTCTTATCAAAGGGTTAGGGTAGGAATACTGGGTTTTGTATATTTGCACCGCAGTGTTAATTGTTGACGTGTTACCCTTTCATTTAATAATAGGTACCGTCACTTTTTCGCTTCAAAATAGCATAGCGTAATGAAAAAGACCACAAACTTAACAAAAATCAAGTTTATCCTCAAAATGTTGATGTTATTATTAAGATGAAAGACCAAAGTATTTTTTAGTTATTTTTGAAATTTTTTAATCCTTTCTGACACGTTCGAAATTTTGGTTAAAATCTTGTTTTGTTTACGTCATCGCCGTCGCTAACTTTTAAAATTGACTTTTGTTTGCGCTTTTTTTTCCGTTGAAAACACATTGATTTGGAAAGCCTTGTAAAAATCAAATAATTGTCCGATTTTAAGGAAATTTTTAGGAATTATTCCCAAATGAATGAAATTATTTTCTAAATGTTTTTTTAGAAAATTTTGGTAAATTTGTTTTTTACATATGTTACTTAATTTCATGAAATTTCGCACAAAACCTTCTTGTTCCTTTTTTTTCAAATTAGTGCTGTCTAAATGAAAACATGCTCTCAATTAACAAATAATGAATCTAATAAAACTATGACATTACTTAATTAGAAAAGCTTTTAATTGCTTTTGCAAATAAGTAATATTAAGGACATTATTGTCTGAAGAAATACAATTTTTCTGATGAATAATGAATCTTTACAAGAATTTTTTTCATTTTTTACATTTTAATTATAACAATTTATAACAGTTTAAAATCGTTTAAAATTCTCTGTTGGGCTATTCTCTGGATGTGATATAATAATTAAGTGGAAACGAAATTTTACAAGTCCAAAATTGCAAAGATTATAGTTGTGCTATCTATTTTTTAAATAATTTTTATTTACTTAATACGTTCTTTATTCTCATGTATAGTAGACTTAAATTGCCATTATTATGAAAAGGTTACGTAATCTAAGAGTTTTGTCGCTTCATTTAGATTTATGAAAATTTTCATTTATGGTCATCTATAGTAGCTATCATGGCTTTGTCATTCAGCAGTCCATCAAATGTTCGATCAGATGAACACGACCAATCGTTAATAATTGGTTGTATATTACTTTTTTATGCTATAAGTAAGTAATAGTTCTTTAAAATTAGATTAATTTAACTTACAATTTTCTAATTTTACAAAAATAAAGTGTCAGAAACTTTTGAAATATTTTAAAAATCGATGAATGTTTGTTTGTTTACAAATTTCTTAGAATTAAAAAAAATAGCCGCTTTTGAAAAAAATTAAGAAATCGAAATTAAATGTGACATTCCAATCTATATAATTTCTATCTAAAATACACCAGAATTTTTTACTTAATGGAAATAGTAAAATTAATCATTAAGCTTTTAAATAAATCAAAAATGAAATCTTCAAGAATGTTTTTATTTTAAAAATTGCATTTTAAAATTAGGTATCGAAAACTTCTGCCAAAAAAGCGGATGTACCTATTCAATAATAATCATGGTAACAACAATGAAAGCAGTAATGTGTCTGGTTATCGTCTGATTGAAATGTGGAAAAGAAAAGAAGAAAATGCCAGAAATATGTTTAATATTTATAATTACAGGAAGAATTAAAACAAGTCTTAAAGTCTCTTGAAGAATTCTGCAACAAGCAGGAAACTGAAAAAAAAAACATCACAAATAAACATTTAAAGAATCATAACAAATTCTTGCAACCAGAAGTGCTTCAGTTTTCAGATTTCTATGAATTTTGGAATACAGGCTAATTAATTTGCATATAGCATCTATAAAATGGGTCAGCTTGGAAATGCATTTAAAGCTTAAACACGATATACCTTTACATTTCATTATGGTGGGGGTAACGCTATGAGCTTGCGTACTTATCGTTCAGTATCAGAAGGAATAATAGTAGCAGCCACTTATGGACAACTACAACTTAGGCCACGTGGAGAAAGAAATAAAGTTCTGTAAGCAATCAATTACGGTTACCATAAAACATAACAAAATATAAAAGATAAGGTTAAGCTGGAATACTTTTATACATAAAGGCACAAAAATAACAAATATAATGTATCTTGATTTTTACACGCAAAAGTCCGTTCTTAAAATGTTCATTTGAAAGAAATAATTTTATAAAAGGAATTAAAGTGTCTCTTATGTGAATACTTAAGTTTTGCCGTGCTGGTCCCAGAAGATGAAAGAGGAGGTCAGTGGAATGGTAAGTGTAATTCGATATCTTCTTTGGTGAATGAAACACTGACAGCAATTAAGGATTGGTGGCGCAAAGGAGTTGATGAGAAAAGACATGGCAATATTGACTGTCCGTATACTTCAAAGCTTTCTGTCGAGAAGTCGAATTCGTCTTTCTTTTAACTGTTCCCAAGGGGCTCTGAATGGGTGTGCTGAAAGGATTCATTGAATAAGGCACGGGGCCTTTTGATTGGTGGAAATAGCTTTTTATATTCTTTTCATTTTTTGGTTTTCCACCAAAACTTATGCGTCGAGCCTAGGTTCGCAAAGATCAGTTTTGATCATTTGCTATCTGGGCGTCCGAGGGCAAACATCCGGCCCCTCGCTTGCTCGGTATCACCACATCATAACATATCTTATTTTCTGAAGTTAACTTTATATAAATAATGTATACACTGAAAATAGTTTTATATCAAATTCAATAAATTTTGTGTGCATACAGGTAATGATGGTAGTACTTTCTCTACATAGACAAGAGAACATGATTACTACACACAAATATATATATATATATATATATATATATATATATATATATATATATATGCAGGACTTTTTACATTTTGAATAATATCTTTATTGAGCATGAAACACCAGAAAAATAATACATGAACAAATGTTTTGCTGTGACGATTGCGAACAAAAATATGGCGCCAACATAGGCTACGTAAGTTGGCTGGAGTCATAACCACCCAGGGTAAATAAGGTGTCATTTACAACAGCTACACATCACCGAGGAAGCTGACCAGCGATTTCTGAAATTTTCCATTTGTGGCAAGTCATGTCAGCCCCTAAAAAACTTCGGATTTTGAAGATTTTCACATTTGGGAATTTCTGATAAAATATATTCAACATGTATTATTATTATTATCATTTTTCATCATATTTCCATTTCTGCTATGGTCGCACTACCTTCCAACTCTGCAGGAAGACCTAAGGCAGGTCATGGTGTGTTGTTATGGCTCCATTTCATGTTTTTTCTATCTCCCCTATCATCCCTAGCGTTACATAGACAAATTTCTCCTTAGTGCGTGAGCTATACTTAAGACAATTTTTTGTATATCTCTTAAGCTGGGGTTTCCAGGGATTCTTTCAATGTGTTGTTTTGTTCCTTTTTTATCATTCAAAGAGCACCTACTATCACTGGCCCAATTTGTGTTTTCAATTTCCATATTTTTTCGATTTCAATTTCCAGGTCTTTATATTTTGAGAGTTTTTCGAATTCCTTGGTTGCTGTGTTACATTCCGCTGGACAAGCCATATCAATTAATAGGCAAGTTTTTTCTTTCTGGTTTTTAACAATAATATCCGGCCTATTTGCTTCAATTTTTCTGTCTGTGTAGATGGTGTTATCCCATAGAATGGTGACATCTATTTCTGTAACCGGTGCTGGATGATGGTCATACCAGTGTTTGTTTACAGATTTTCATAGTGTTTGCACATTCTCCAGTGTAAATATTACCCCACACTATCGTGATGATTTTTATATTCATTTGGGCAAGTACAGAACAACCTGAGATCAGATTGTCTATTGTTTCTTGATGTTTATCACAGAACCTTCATTTTGGATCCACATTATTATGTATAATATTTGCCTGAAAGTTCCTAGTGAAAAGACTTTGGTCTTGCACTGCAAGAATAAAGCCTTCAGGCTCAGACTTTAATCGAGATGCATGTAACCATCGACGAGTATTAACTTTATCAATATTGGATTTATTGGCACGTTCTGGATATTGGCCATGCAGAGGTTTGTCTGGCCAGCGTTGTTTTATCTGTTCAAGAGCTTTATCTTTGGCTTTCATTTTCATATTTTTTTGCCGCAATAGTTGGTTCTTGGCTTTTGTTTTGCTTTTCTACAGAATCTACTAAATGTAAATCTTGTTTGTATTTACTGCCTTCTATTGAATATTTTTCTTTCTTTCTTCATATTGCTTGACTAATTGTATCATCCAGTCCTTGGTTGTTTCTATGTATGTTAGTAAACCAATAGTTGTTGTCTTGTATGACAATTCTAGCTGAATAAGACCTCTTCCACCTTCTTTACGGGGTATGTATAGACGGTCTACATCAGCCTTTGGATGATGCATCTTATGCTTAAAAAGAAGCTTTCTTGTTTTAGAATCCATTCGCCTGATGTCGTTTAGAGTCTAGTTTAAGATGTTGAAACTATATTGGACAGCTGGGATTGCAAGGCTATTAATGGCCATTATTCTGTTCTGAGAATTCAATTCAGTTTTTAATATCAGTCGTAGCCTTCTATAGTACTCTTTATGCACTATTTCTTTCATTTTTTATGGTGAATTATTTCACTCTCATTTACACCTAGGTATTTATAAGCTTCTTCTGGCTTTAATTCTTTTATTGTTACAGCATGGTCTAAGCTAATTGAGGATGTTTGTTGTAGCGATCCACGTAAAACTAGATTTAGCACATTTATTCAAATTGAATTTCATTCCAGTGTCTTCGCTGAAGCATTTTACAGTTTGCAGAAAACCTTCCAGCTTGTTATCATTCTTAGCATACAACATTAAGTCATCCATGTAAAATAGATGGCTTATTTTCTTTTGAGCTATTTTATAACCACATTCTGTCTTGTTAAGTTGGCTGGTTAGTGCTATTATTGATATGCAGAATAGTAAGGGAGACAAAGAGTCACCTTGAAATATACCTCTTTTGATGTTTATTTCACCTGACTTATATGACTGAGGTAAAGAGTTGTTTTCCATATCGACATGCATTGTTTGATGAAATTGATGATGACGAGTGATATCTTTAATATTTAAAGTATTCAAGATCCAGGAATGTGGTACCCTATTGAATGCCTTACGATAATCTCTCCAGGCAGTACTAAGATTTTTCTTTTGCATTGTAGCAGTTTTCCAGGATCATTCTGTTAATAAGCAATTGGTCTTTACATCCGTAACAGCCACGTTTGCACCTTTTTTGTTCAAGCGGTAATGTCATTTTTTTCCAAAAAGAAATATGTCTGTTTTGTTAAAATAGATGTTAATAGTTTGCATGTTGTTGGAAGGCATGTAATTGGTCTGTAGTTTTTCGGGTTGTTTGTGTCACTATTCTTGGGTAGAAGAAATGTAATTCCTTTGATCATCCATGCAGGAATTTTAATGGGATCGTTGATCATTTCTTGAAGTTCTTTTATTATCATTATCATTATTATTATCATTATTACATTTCAAATCAATGCGTTTTCACACATGTAGTAACAGGTAGATTTCACTGGAAATCAAGTGAGAATACTCCATTGTTATTATTAATGTTGCGTCATTTTTCACTATAATTCGATTGGATAAGTGGATAAGAGATGAGAATTGACTTTGCATTTAAATTCTTGGAGGTTATAGCCATCAGAAAAGCAAGTATATGGAAGGGAGTTCCACAGGCAGGAAGTGCGAGAAAAGAAGCTGATGGAGTAGAATTATCGCCCGCATTTGGTTGATCTAACTGTAAAAGGGTGGGACCTTTATGCCAGTAAATTCTTTTGGAGGGGGCACCAGTGACCTAAGTTCTTCGAAGCAGAAGTCATTAAAATATTTGTAGAAAAGACATCCTGCCGATGAGAAAGTGGCTGGAGTTGAGCTGCCAGGTTGGGACTAATTCGCATATCATCAACTAGCATTACATTAACAAATTTCTTCCTAGTGAGTGAGCTAAACATATCAATACATTTTTTTTTGTATTTCTCTTAAGCTGAAATTGTTGTTGTGTTCTATTTGTTATTTGCTTGGAATAGCACACCTACTATCATTAGTTCTGTTCTTGTTTTCAATTTCCACTTTTTTTTCTTTCAATTTCCATGACTTTATACTTCAAAAGTTTGTCAAATTCCTTGGTTGCTATATTAGAGTCTGCTGGGCAAGCTATAACTGTTGGTAGGCAAGTTTTTTTCGGTTTTTGACAAGTATGTTCAGCCTATTTGCTTCAATCTTCCTGTCTGTAATCCAATAGAATTATGGTATCTTTTATTTCTGTAACCAGAGCTGAGCAATGGTCATACCTGTGTTTGTTAACATCTTTCTGAAGTGTTTGCTCATTATCCAATGTAAATATTAACCCACTTTGATGATTTTTATATTCATTTGGTGCAAGTCAAGAACATCTTGAGATTAGATGGTCTATCATTTCCTGATATTTGTCACATAATTATTATCATTATTAATATTATTCATTTCTGTAACCAGTGCTGAGTGATGTTCATACAAGTGTTTTTTAACATCTTTTCCATAGTGTTTGCACATTGTCCAGTGTAAATATTGCCCCACTCTACAGTGACGATATTTATATTCATTTGGTGCAAGTACAGAACATCTTGAAATTAGATGGTCTATTGTTTCCTGATATTTGTCACATAATTATTGTGGTTATTAATATTATTCATTTCTGTAACCAGTGCTGAGTGATGTTCATACAAGTGTTTGTTAACATCTTTTCTGAAGTGTTTGCTCATTATCCAGTGTAAATATTAACCCACTTTATCGTGATGATATTTATATTCATTTGGTGCAAGTACAGAACATCTTGAGACTAAATGGTCTATCATTTCCTGATATTTGTCATATAATTATTATCATTATTAATATTATTCATTTGTGTAGGCAAGTAAGAGGAGGCTGAAGTGACATGACATTCAGTTTTGTTTGTGCACGGTATTCTCACTAGCTCTTTTGCCCTCTTGCTCTCTTTTCCTTCCTCACACTATCTTTCTCATTCATCTCTTCCTCTCTCTCTCTCTCTCTCTCTCTTGCTTTCAAAAAGACTTCACAATAATTCTTTCTACTTCACTTTAAGAGATTGATTTTTAACAGATTATTGTTCTTCAAAAGTAGAAACCATTTTTATCATTCAGTGATTTTTAGGACATTTGTCAGTTGCTTATTTCATGCTGCCTCACAGTCTTGGTATTTTTCTTCTGATTTTTTCATGTTATTTTCTGGTTTTTATTTTTCCTATTATTCCATGTTATCATTAAAATGTCATATTTCAATTGTCTTTCTTCTGTTTTTTCTTTCAGATTTCAACAGAAACAGTAAATTCCTTTCTGTTATGGTGAAACACATCTATTCCTCAGATAATGAACTCTCCTTCCTATATTCATTAACAGGAAGTTAATGGAAGAAGTACTTTGGAAGTTCATGGGAGTTCTTTAGACTTCTCTCGGAGTTCAGTAGAACTACTAGGCAGTTGATATTAGTTGGCAGTTAGCCAAATACTAAGGAGTCAGCTTTCAGTGGAAGATTACCAAGTTCCTAACATTTTGGGTATGTTCAGTCGATTAGCAACCGACATAGCATGGTTATAACCTTCAGTGCAAAGACTACTCCACAACACATTCATAGTAACCAAAATCAAAATTTCCAAGCACCTACAAACTGAAAAGTTTATGAGGTGTGAAAAAGTTTATATGATTACGAGATAAAATACTTCTATAAAATCAACGAAAACCAAGGATGCTATATGACTCAATCAAACAACTTACTTGTCACGTAAAATTGTCCATAGTTCTCCACCTAAACAAACTTCCAGTAACATATACAAATGTTTTTTATCTTTGAAAGTTTTGAACAATCTGTAAGAGGAAAAAACGTTTATTAAAAACAAAGATATAAGTTGTCATTCAGAAAAATTGTTTGTGTTGATTTTATAAAAAAAGATAATTTATACAAGAGCAGAAAAAAGAAGAAATATCAAGGGAAAATATTTTATTTATTAATATAAATTTTAAATTTTCTCTGCAGATCTAAGTCTGGTACAAGGCTAATGTATCTATTAAAAGTTTACAATCCAGTGAATTCTGGTTAATTTTCATTCTAGCATTTTTGAGAAACGATATAATTTTAATTATAAATGCGAGTGATATTATGTGTAAAAAGGTTGTAACTATATGCAAAGAGATATATTTTTTTAAATATTGAGTAACAATATTAAAAATAGTTTCCTGAAACCTGTGGTTGATGAATGAATAAATCAACTTTAAACAATTTCGGAAAAAAGAATAATACAATTATCCTTATATGATTAAAAATATAACAGTCTTCATTTTTTTCTATTATAAGTAGATACACCTGAACTAAACAGGATGAAAAAGTCATTAAAAATATAATTCGTAGGTACTTAGCACTACATGATTGTAATAAATTTTTAAAAAGTTTTGAATTTGCACAGATCCTGTGAGTTATCAATGGATGTGCATGTTGGGTAACGGATTGCACTTCGGAATGAGTAATTGAAAAGTCGAGTTCAAATTCCATCCGAGTTCATTACATTCACTTACGCACAAATATCTTTGGAAAAGTTCTGAATCCAGCTCTTCTCCTGCAAAGCTAAGGGTTAAATAACAGAACAGACAGAATCATTGCCTTAGTTGGCAATGATTCTAGAGATGGTGTCTCAGTAAAATTACCCATCACCCAGCAAGCTTGGGCCATTGTCTGGAATGCTCAGGCCAAATAAAAATACACAATCACTGAAATTCTTCAGTTGTGTGAGTTAAGCATTCTGTCACAGGTAGAGAAAGTGTTTGCCTATTTTCTTTTCGGTGCGGCTTGTGAATAAAATGATCCTGTCATTTCAAAGTGGGCTGATTTGCTATTCTTACCTGACAATGAAATTGGACCGTGCTTCAGCCATGATCTTCTTCTCATTGAGAATATGTTCTTGCTGTCGTGTTTCTACAATGTGCTGTTTACGCATTTCTTTTAGGGCAAACGTTCGGCTGTTGTCCTCTTTAATCTGGACCTGGAAAAGGAAGAGAAAAACTTATTGACAAGTCCAAAAAGAAACTTTAACAAGCATCTACTAGAGCAGGGGTCAGCAACCATTTGGAGAGTGAGGGCCAAAAAGCTATGTAGAATCATGGAGGAGGGCCAAATAGCTATGGTTCCAGTGGCATGGAGAAGAACCATGTTATTAAATATGTGAATAAATTTTCTATGTGCTTAAAGAAAGCAAGGATTCAATTTAATTTAATATCTGATAGGAATTTTGTTAAAAAAATATTACATCTTAAAAATAGATGTTTCATCAATCAGTACTAAAAAAAAATTCCATTAAAATCAGTTTAATTTTGGCATTCCCTACAAATAAAAAATAAAAGTAAAACACATTCTCCAGGTAAAAAGAAATAATTTTTTTTAAAATTTCGGCACAATATATTCATACTATCGACTGTCACTTTGGTTTGGTTTACCTATATTTATATCATGTCCAGAGTAAGGTAGCAGGCCGGACAAGATTCACTTGAGGGCCAGATTTGACCCACGGGCTGGGGGTTGCCCACCACTGTACCAGATGAAAGAGATCATAAAATATAATAATTCATTGTCAAGAGAAAATTAATGAATTCTTAATAATTAATATATTCTTAATACAAAATGGATTGGTAAAAATTTCAGAAGTGCTGAAAATTCAAAAAATAATCAAAACACAACATTATCAAAATATGCAGGAATGTTGAAGAAAGTTAATAGGAAAAGGAAAAATATTAAAAAATATTATAGAGTTAAAACATTTTTATGTTTGGAGTTATGTTTATCATAAAACAATAGTGTGCAAAACTCAAAAGTCTTCACTACAGAGTTTATTCTTTATTATTTACTCTATAAATATGGCCTTGTCCCAAATTTCAGTTTGTCTTGCAAATATTTGGAAATGTTAAAAATTAAATAAAAAGAACTTAGTTACTTCCATGTTTTTAAGATAAAAAAAATTTTGAAAAGTTATTCAGCATTTGAGACAAAAACATATGAATGATCGTAGGCTCAAAAATTGGATGAAAACATCTGATGTTTAGACAGTTGGTCAGATTGGTAGATTGGGTCAAGAACTTTCTATCAGTCAATTAAGTGCCATACGTGATACACACTTGGGTGATCATGTCTCTTTTGAGACATGACAGACTGGGTAGAATATTTTCCTATAGTAGTTTGCCATTACTTTTGCGGTAGACTGGTTGCCGACCATGCATATATAATCCAATCTGTCTTGTTATTCAACCAAGAACTGAAGGGAAGAGGTGGACTAATACCTTTCCCAAGGGTATTTGTGCATAAGTGAATGCAATGAATTCAACTAGAATTCAAACTTGACTCCCCCAACTTCTCATTCTGAGTCGATATCCACTGCACCACAAATCTTAAGATCTTAGCAACTACTTTCCAGAAGAAAAATTCTAAAAAAGACAAACTAATAATATTATTTGAAATATATGAGTTCATGAGAAAATTCTTCAACTCCAGTTTAAATTCTATCTTGAACAGGGATGATATTTGATGCTAAAGAATTAGTTTTAGTAATAAGAGAAAAGTTCGTACATTACCAGTTCCACTCGACCAAATCCACCGACTCCTAATGTTGTAAGGACCTTGAGATCAGACAACTTCAATTTACTAAATTCCGGGTCCAACCTAAAAGAAATAAAATTTTAAAACATTAATAAAAAGAACCATTAAAAATTCATAAAAAGAAATTTAAGCAATGGCTTAATTTTAACATCCAGATACAATGAGTAATTTGTATATGTTTTTGTTATTTCAGCAATTGTCTTCTTTAACGTTTATTTGATTCATAAAAGTGTTTGAAAGATGCACCAGTTTCAATAAGTTTCCGCTTTAATTCCTTTAATATATCATCATTTTCTTATTCTATTTGATGCTGAAAAAGTGGGGTGCGTGTTCCTTTCAACCATCGGGGGTCACCACTGAAGTTATAAGGAGATGGCTAATGTTTCTTTGATTCAGCCTCGTGTCAGACATAACCAAACTCCCTACAGCTTACAAGTTTTATCTAGAATTATCATAATCAGAATTATCAGGAGGTTTTCATCAGAAGGTTGGTTGTCGGCAGGTTGGGATGTGTGGAATAGCACAGAAAGTAAAAGAATAAAACACATACATTTTTCATGTTAAAATAGAAATATATTAAAAGGAAAGAAAAACATAAGTCGTAGGAGTTAATGTTCAATTAGAAACATTATTAAGAAATTAAGGGTAGAGTTTGTGTTCAATGAGAAAGTTATGGGTATCAAGATATGTAGAAAATGTTCGTAGTAGTAATTGTTGAAAAGAGTATATGCGTAGGTACATATGTATGTATGTATTCAGTATGCATGTCTTTGGATGGAGAAGAAAAAGTAAAAGGAATCAGCATGTGAGAAGGAAAGTGAAAGAGGATGAATCTCCTAAATGACTTAAAGCTTCTCTCATTACATTTTAGCAGTGTCTCTCGCTGCTCCCATCAGAGTCTCTGACCGCCTTTTATAGTATTCTGATTTCCACACTTGATCATTATTCCCTTTAGTCTTGCAAGTCGTTTCCATTGGTCAGAAATCAATTTAACACCTACTTCCAAAATCTGGTTTCCACTTTTTCTTTAAGCACATGGTCAATCCTTTTTCTATTTGGAAAAAACCAGGATTTAACATATCATTGTGAATTTTTGTAAAAGTGAAGAAAAAGGTTGATTTTAATTCTTAATTTCTTATCTCTACAATGCTAAATTATTTTTATTTTCATTTCCCTCTTTTCCCACTTTTTTAATAATTTCTATGCCATACATTTTCAGTCAACATACTTTTCTACTTATGTTGTATGTTGACTGAAAATATATGGCATAGAAATTATTAAAAAAGTGGGAAAAGGGAAATGAAAATAAAAATAATTTAGCATTGTAGAGATAAGAAATTAAGAATTAAAATCAACCTTTTTTTATATATATATATATATATATATATATATACTACCGGTCATAATTATTATGCCACCCCAGTGTTTAAAAAAAAACGATGTATTTCATACTATTTTTAGTACTTATTGCTCAGTGAATAATTGTAAATGAAAATAGAATGTTTACTTTTGTTAATACTGCACAATAATATGTGCATCAAATGAATTTATAAATATTTAATAATTACCCATATTGCAGTTTCATCAATGAAAGAATGAAGAAAATTTAGGGTGATTCATCTTTGCTTCCTTGTCTTGCAAAATTTTGCAAAATAATAATAACAAAAGACCCATTCCATTTTCATTTGGTAATAAATACTAAAATTAATATGAAATACATCATTTCTTTTAAAAAAACTGGGGTGGCCTAATAATTATGGCCGGTAATGTACTTATGTATGTATAAATATATGGGATATTTTATTTTATAAGTAAATTTTCAATATTTTATGCATATATATAAAATTAATATGAATAAGAGATTTGTCACTGAGTAGATTGATGTGACTTTCAGCATCTCAACTCTAAAATTTCGTAGACAGATGAATAATGCATATTTAGGCAGTAAATATTCATCCAGACAAATTTGGGTAAAACTTTTGTTTAAAAAAAAATTAAACAGACATGCTTTATCAGTTCTTTTTAATCAAATGTGTTTATATATATATATATATATATATATATATATATATGTGTGTGTGTGTGTGTGTGTGTATACACTCACGGTTTGACGATTGCATTTAGCATAAAACAGATTGGCCCCTCTAGTTGTTGACTTCAGTGTCTATATTTATATTTACATTTTCTCTAGCCTTGATATTGAGCACTTCAACAAATAAATATTGCATATTTTAAAACTATATATGTGTGTGTATACCATTAATAATATCTATATACATTTTTCTTCATAATTTGTTACAATTCTGAATTTTGTGCAGGTACATGGCAATCATCAGGCATAGACTGAAAACTATTTTATTACAACCAACACTAATTGCGCAATATTTTTTACTTATAATCATATATATATATATATATATATATATATATCTGGTTACTGGCATATGATACATCATACGCTAAAAGTCTGCCTCCTTCTACCAAGTGTCCATAGCTCAGAGGTAGAATCACTGACTGATGCCAATTCAGTCGAGTTTCATCCTGGTTTAAAAGCAATCGGATGTCTAACCATACTGATGAGCTGTGATACAGCAAAACAGATCTGACTGTGAATGACAATATATATATTATGACCATATATATAGAATGACTATATATATATATATATATATATATACATATATATATATATATATACAAATGAATAAGGAACAAAGAAAATATTTCCAACATTCAAAACATTAATTTAAAACAGTGCTCAATATAGAAATAGAGCAATGAATATTAATTATAAATTATACTTCAGAACATGTACAAGGTTTGATGAGAAATCATTGTAGTAGATTGTAGCTTCTACATGTTCTAAAGTATAATTTATAATATATATATATATATATATATATATATATATATATATTGGTCATTAGAAAGGCATGAATATGGCTGTAATTCTCTCTGTGCCTTGTACTAACACAAGGGATCTTAAAAATCTCTTGTTGCTGATACGCCACTATGTTTAATGTAGAAGAGAATCGATGAATGAACACTTGAAAAAATCTTTCTCTCATTACATTTTCAGACAAGCTAATTGTAAAAAGAATCGATAATACCTATTGTCAACCCAACCTTGAAAAGTGCTAACAATGAAATGCCTACTTAGTATAATTTATCATATAAGACAAAATATCAGATATGATATTATTTTATACATAAATATTAAATTATATATAAAATATTGTGACTTCCATTAGTCCAATCATTGACCGATCAAAACCAACTTTAGGGGAGAAGTACAAACATATAAGGGAGTACAAATTGCAGTTAGTTTTACTTGAGCGTATGGCCTAGTACAATAGTTTTACTTGAGCGTATGGCCTAGTACAATAGTTTTACTTGAGCGTATGGCCTAGTACAATAGTTTTACTTGAGCGTATGGCCTAGTACAATAGTTTTACTTGAGCGTATGGCCTAGTACAATAGTTTTACTTGAGCGTATGGCCTAGTACAATAGTTTTACTTGAGCGTATGGCCTAGTATAATAAGGATGCATAAAAACTGCAAAGTAATGTTTTTGCTAAAGTATTTTTCTAAAACAGATCAGTTTCTTCAAATTTCATTGATTGGTTTATAAAATTGATAGAAACACACAGTTTGTAATTATCAACAACAAATGTTAATAATTTCAACAACACTTAATACTGTGATAATTTCAACATGTGTCAGTCTGTTGCAGAAGAAATCTAATTTTGTTAAATTTAAAAATTGTGAATTTTTTGTTAAATGTTGTTTTAAATGATAAATTTTACATGAATTACTTTTATATTTCCATTGATAAACAAATCTTGACTCAGGTTTTTAGCAAATCAAAATTTTACACATAACAAACTTGAAAAATTCTCACTGATTCTACATTAAGTTTTCAGTATTTATTTTCTCTATTTCTTTAATCTTGGCAAACAAATAGTAATTTGCAGTCAATGGAATAGTATGCAATTTTGAGTTCAAATTTCAGCTCAAAATCCTTTATGTTCCTCTTGTGTTTGTGTCACCCTATAAACCCTATTAATGTTGCCATATATTCCAGTATTTTTGTTAACTGTTTCAATAAAAGAAAAAGTTTTTACTTACGATGCCACAGCCTCATCATCATCATAAACTCGCTTCACATTTTCCAGACTTCCAATTAACTGTGAATAGCATCTGAAAAATATTTTATGGTTTGTAAAAGACGTCAAAAAAAAGCATAAAAACACCATTTTTGTTCCCTTTGTATGACCTGAATTTTTTATTCTATTGGCCAAACCCAAGAACACATTTTATGAATAAGATGTAAACATAATTCTCTTCAAAAACCAGAAATTTTACGATTTACTTAGTGGGATTATTGTGTTTGATGCTGAAACAATCTAATTTTATATTGGTGAGTTTGATATTTTCAACAAAAAAAAAACCCTATTTTCTTCTTTTTTCTTTTATAATAAAAAATGACAGAAACAATTAAAGCTAAAATTTTTTCCACCAAATAATCATAAACTATTTATTCTTTTTGACAAACACATTATGAATGAATGATTCCATTTGAGTTAACAGCCATGTTTAACAAATTTGAAAGTTTTTCAAGGTCAGAAAATCAAAAACCAAAAGAGCACAAAAAACATCAGATTGTGAAATTTAAAGATCAGGGGAATGATATTTAAAAAGAAAATGTGTTTTCTTTTTTCTAATTTAGATATTGAGAATTTCTTTTTTCTCATTAACTGACCATGAAAAATGTGATTTTAATCAAATGTGTAATTATCAAACAAGAAGAGTAAATTCATTCTTCATATTTTGTAGAATTCTGTGAAAAGCATTTACTCCCAAAATCTGAGAAGTTTATTTCTTTTCCTAATTCATTCAACTTTTGGCTGCCATTAATTATATTATTTAATTCTTTCTCATGCCACAAGAAAACTTATGAATCCAATTGTCCCTATCCAGAGTAGCATTACTAATATTTTAACATGTCTCTTTGTTGAAATGTCACAATGGTCGACAAAGAAGCAAAAGTGTTTGTGATCACTTGAGCAAACTCACTTCCCCATAAAACTTTAGATATCTTACCTGCACAGAGAAGAGAGAAGCAACCAGATGTTCATGTAACCTGAGTCAATCATAGAATAATCTAATTACACACACACACACACACACACACACACACACACACACACACACACACACACACAGAGTCATGCAAGTATGCACACACTACACACAATTGAATAATATTATGGTTGATTAGATAAAAGATTCTCACTGATAAACATAAATCTCCAATCATATAAATCATGTATATAAATGTAAGAATCATAAAGTTTACTTACTCTCGATCGAGGACCAAACAATCAACACCAGTTGGATCAGCAGCTAAAATATTGGCAGTCCGTAAATCATCTCTAAATCAAAAATTAATAAAAACGTTTCATTCTAAATTATGAATATTGTTAGATTAATTGCTAAAAACTTTTTATCAAATGTCCTCAGATAATCTGTTGGTTTGATTTGGATTATAATCCAATTTGGTGATGAGGACAATTTGCTTTTGTAAGTGAAGCGCTAGCACTGGGTATATTCATGAGAAGAAGGTCAGAAAAAACACCAAAAAGCAGTGCATAAAACAGTAACAATATGATCAGAGACCCAAAAAAGCAATATTAGGCTTGTAATTTTAACACCTCCAAAACAAAACTGTTCACTTTCAATTATCTTACAGAATCATTTTTAACTTTGATAAATATGGCTGATGCTAACCTCCAGGAGAGCATCTCATTGCATCTTCTCACATTGTCCACTGACATGAAGGTCTGCTGCTAGCAAAGTCGCTTTGCTATGCTGTGCCCGAGGATTTTTTCACAAGAATCCTTCTTACCTGTTTATAAATTTATCATTTATCCATTCATTGAATATTACTGTAACATTTCGTCTGATGATTTTGCTATATGTCTAGAGATGCTTGATAACAACCAATAAAGAATCTGCAATGCTATCAGTCCTGACCTGGCATCTCAGCTTCAGTCACTTTCCCACTTTCATTGTAATTGTTCTGATCAGCTTTCTACTTTGGTATCTTGATTTCTTCCGAGTTCAAATTCCAGTTGAATTTATTGCATTCCCTTATGCAGAAGTACCTTTGGAAAAGGTATTAATCTGTCTCTTCCCTCCAGTTATGAGTTAAGTAACAGGACAGATTGGGTTCTATAGCCTTGGCTGGCAACCTGTCTATCACAGAAAGCAATAGCAACCTACTGCAAGATAATCTTCTGCCCAGTCAGTCATGTTTCAAAAGAGACATGATCGCCCAAAGTGTGTATCACATATGAGACTTAACTGACTAGATTAGTAACTAGGGTTCATAATTTCATTGCTGAAATTGTTAGTTGTAACTGGAAGTTCTATGCTGATAATTTCTTCTTTCTTCCTTCTGACTTGGGTAACTGATTTCCAGCTTCGTCCATTTCTGTCAAATACAATTTCCAAAAATTTACAAGTAGTATCAATCGTTGTTAACTGTCACCTCAAAAAGGAACAGAATTCAGGAAGACAGAAGATTGTGACTGATGTCACATTTAAAATTTTAGAAGATTGTAGTTGGCAAGAAAACAAGGAACTGGAAGGGATATCCACAGGTGATAAATCAAATCTATAAAAGTCACAAGAATAGAAATTGTTAGAATAGAAGTGTCATTTGTATCTAACTTACTCAGCAGTAAAATAGTGAGACCTATTTGGCAAGTAGCATGCTTAAAATCATGCAGTTGAGACACTAACGAAGGTTCATCAGAACAGTTTTTCTTATTTTCTTCCATGTGCCATGTCCATTCAGAACATAGACGATCATGGCCTTCCACATCTTCCTCTCTCTTGTAGCTCTTAACACCCTTTCTCTTGTTACTCCTCCTAAACCCTGCTCTGCCATCTATTTACTCAAGTCTATCAAGTATGTCATTCATTGCTTTCTCCTGTCTCTCCTTCCTGTCCTGTGAATATCAGATTATCCAATTCTCCATGTCTCAGAAACTTCAGTTGCCTTTTCCAAATGTTAAGTATAAATTTCCTTTTCATTTTCATCCTCTCCAAAACCTCATTGTTGCTCACATGCTTGGCCCATGGCATCCATAGCTTCATTTTAAACAGGCTTTTAATGGATAAATAAAAAATATGATTTTTATATGTATTATGAAGAACCACATTTTGTTTGCTTCAAGTCTTTCCTTCATCTTTGAAGAGATTGTCTAGCATTCACTGCCATATTGAAGGACAATACATCACATAGCAATCTCGTAATCTCTTCTTTGTTTCCAACAAAATTTTCCTGTCTCTCAATAGTTTATTCAGCTTCCAAAATGCATTTTTGGCCATGCTAATACCCCTTCGGATCTCAGTGTCACACTTTCCATCCTTTGTCAGAACCTTTCCCAGGTATTTAAATTTCTGTACCTTCTTAATTTCAGTATCCCTGACCTGCAGTTGTCAATTTTGGGCTCCTCTTTTTACTAATGACCATGCATTCATTTTCCTTATAGTTTTGTTTAGACCTTTCTTTTTGCTTTAGAGGGAAGCCATGTTACATTGGTGAGAAAGTGACCGAGATAAAAAAAATAAGTAAAAGCAATGAACACAAAAGTGATGTTAAATTGCAACAAAAATTTCATGCCAGGACAGGGATTATCAGGTAATTGAAAGAATAGGTCAGCCTTATCGCTTATATAAATATACCCACACCAATACACATACCAGTCGTACCAATCAAGTGGGGATGGTAATGGCATAATGGAATCTGTTTTCATGTTTGCATTTAGGAATTATCTCTGATCCATTAAGAATCTGCCAGGAATGCAACAATATTTCTTTTTTGACCAAACAAATGCCTTTTTTATTAAATTTTCCACTTTACATCAAGCATAAATTCCCATTTCTGCAGCATTTCACTGCCCTCAACCCCACCCATACACAACAGGGAGGGTAATAAGGTTTTTTTTTGTCTGTAATTAATTTTTACTTACATAATAACTGCTTGTTAGAATTTAGTATTGTTTTAATAACAAAACTGAGAGGCATTAAAAACAGGCTTTTAATGGATAAATGAAAATAAATTATTTTTATATGTATTAAGAAGCTTTTTATAAATAAATAATTGAGAAATTATACACAGATAGAAAAGGGTGTAAGTCAAGACTGTCTTATTGGCTTTGCTCAACCACTACAGTGTTGATATCCTAAGGGAGTTGGAGACTCCCATTATTATTATTATTGGAAGGGATACAATCTTAACAATATAAGATGTGCAGATGACATTGTGTTGAAGGCAGGTACAGAAAAAAACTAAAGAAGGTAGTAAAGGAAAGCAAGAAGAAAGGACTAACCTTCAGCTGTAAGAACATTGAAATTGTTTACCAGGATTTATTGAGTGATGTGTTTAGAACACTCTCACAAAATCTACACCATATAAACAAGAAAAAACCAGAATCAAACAGCAAACAGATCTGATGAGCGAGAACATCATAACAGTGTCCTCACAAAACTTTGAAGTTAGCATGAATCTGCTGAGTTAAAAAAGCAAACTCTTTGTTCTCTATATCAACACAATCTCTCCACCTCGTTATTGAGCATGTTATGATAAAAACGTCTTTGCCAAAATAGATTTTATCAGTAAAACTACTGAAAAAATAACTTGGCATGAAACATTATCCCAATTAAATACTAGTTATATATATATACATTTAAAGTTTTTGAAAATCACATTATATACAAATATAGAATGGTAGACTTTGAAAAACAGTAGCTTCTCTAGCATCTACTCATCATTCATTCAGCAATGAATTAGAACACTCTCAGCTATTGGGTGTGTATAATGATAATATACACATTAAAAAGTCTGCCTCCTTCCACTGAGAGCCCATAGCACAGAGGTAGAATCGCTGACTGACGCCGATTCAGTTGGATTTCAATCCTGGGTTAAAAAGCAATCAGAGTCTAACCATACTGATGAGCTGTGATACAGCAAAACAGATCTGTCTGTGGATGGTTATATATAAATATATAATTAAATGATATATATATATATATATATATATATGTCATTTAATTACTTAACAAAATTAGACTAGTAAACAGTTGTATTAAAAAGTGTTCAATACAACCACATTGTAGAACTTTTAAATATTCTTCCTCTGTAAACGAGTTACCACACGACCTAGGTTTCCACCATATGGTGTCCCCACATGATTTTCAACAACTGATTTTATCTGGGTTTTTTTTAAGAACACTCACATAACGGGGATTTTTTTGATTGTGCAATTCCCAAAACTAGAAGAAATTATAACATTTTCATCCATGGCTGCATGACCCTAATAAGTAATTCATGGTATGGGTTGCACTTAGTCATAATTTCTGTTCTTTCATTCAGTAATTCATTTTTGTTTGGGAATAACATAATAGCTAATAATAACATAGTAGCAAAGACACTCACCCTTGTAATGCCTTTTCTCCAAAGAAGTCACCCTTCTGTAAGACACGTATCAACTGTTCTTGTTGCGTTCCACTCACTCTTTTGGTTACTTTTACCTAAAAGTTAAAAAAAACTTCACTGAAAAAAAACATAAAGAGCCAAAGAAAACGTGAAATGTTTAATGCCCCAAAATTTGTTTTATTTTCTTTCCAAAGAGAAATCAACAAAGAAAAACCTTATAAATTGATCAGCAGATGTAACAAAGAGATGTGAAAGAAATACTGAGTCAGTTTTATAAAAAAAGATGCTTCAAATTCTCTGATCAAATACAAACAAATAAAAAGGACATGCAAGTCAAACCGAATAGAGAAGCAAGGGGACATAACTGCTGTCAGACATTTATTTACTAAACATGAAGATTTTGGAAAAATACTCATTATTATTCAATAATATTTGAAAAAGAAAATAAATTGATTAAATAAAAAAGTAAATGAAGTATTATGTTTGAAGTTCATCAAAAATTTTTAATAAAATAATGTTTACACTAGAAATTAAAACAAAAAATCTGTTAATATTAACCATGTTATTTGATGAAAATATTTCCATCCATGATGAAAATATTCCATCCATCGTCAGTAATTCTTATCTCAAAACCAGTAGGGATTAATTGACCAAAAATTTCAAGGAGGAATCTTAATTCTGTATCTAGCTTTTAAAAACTACTGGAAAATTTTACACTTATTTAATAATGATCATATTCTCATTTCTGACCATACCCATCTGACAGGGTGGCTAGTGAATCACTGCCCTTGTTACAAGTGCCTTATCAGTCATATAATGCAACTTATACTGCAACTATGCTGAGTGGACATTAGTTGCAATTTCTAGGAGAGAGCCAATCATCTGGCATGATTAACAGTTTAAACAAAGCCAGTACACTTAAACCATCTCTCACAATGACTTGTGAATTCATTCTAGCACAGTCATCAATACTTTTGAATGTCCTATTAGTAGTCTCAGGATGTCATCTTCATGAAAAATCAATTTCTGTGATATTCTAACTCATGTTTCATGGTCAAAAATGAATGTTCTGACTACTCAGCGATGCAATATCTATCTATTTATATATATATATGTGTGTGTGTTTACGTCTTTCATAAAGTTTAATTATTTTATTGACTAAAAAAAAAACAATTAATAATAAAGATTAATAATATCATATGTCAAAATAACACAAAATTTGACAAATACGCTTTTTTGCATCAAAAGAGTAAAATCAAAGAAAATCCTATATTTTCTGGAATAACATTTCAACCACAGATTTCTTCATTTAGAAATGTATGTTTTATACATTTTTTCAGGTTTTGTTAAATGTTATTTAATATTGGTTAATACTGATAAAATAATGTAAAGAATTAACATTAATTCTAGTAAAAATTTAAATGACATTTTGCAGCTTGTTTTAAAGACAATAAGAAAGTAAGGATTTTACAAGACTACTCACCATGCCTTTGGCAATGATGTAGAATGTATCGCCTCGTGCTCCTTGTCGAATAATGTACTCACCATTCTCATAATGAGTCTGAAAAAAACAATTCTTATTCATTTATTTGCCTATTATAGTAGATTTACAAATTTTTACAAGCAGTCATTTGTAGAGTTCGTCAAAAGGTTTTCTTATATCAGAGAAAGCGAAGATGTCTTTTCATTCACTCAAGATATTAAAAATCGTGTTGTGAAAACCTAATGATGCAAGTATATATACATAAGTCACTTCAAAGACATTCCTGACCCAGAGTGAGCAAGTAGTGTCATTCTTTGACAACCATGGTTCCCAACCCCATATTTTTTGGGTAATGGATGTTTGGTTTGGGAAGAGGCAATCAGCTTATAATTTCACACTGTGCCAAATTAGTAATGAGACATCATTTCAAGGAAGAATTCCCCCTACCCTAATCTCTCTTAAAGTATCTTTCTTTAAAGCTTAAATAGCCTATGGGAAAACTTACGTAAGTACTTTCCAAACTTGAATAATTCCAACAATGAATGGGTAAGAAATCCATATATTGTGAGTGAAGATATCATTCCTGATAAGGACTATCCAGGAAAAGAAGAATTTCTCACACTCAGGATGAACAATGCATGGAAGCTTTTGTTTGAGACCAAGTCTGGTCTAGACACCTTTTGGATCTCTCGTCTGCAGGATATACCAACACTAGCCTCTAGAGCAGTACAAATTCTCAAAGGAACTTCAACCACTTATCTATGTGAACAAGCTTTTCCTACTGTCCTTGGAATGAAAACCAAGGAACGTAGCAGACTCAACGTGGCAAACGACGCCCGAATAGCCCTTTCAGTCACAAAGCCAAGAATAAATGAACTGGCACAGGCAATACAAGCTCAACACTCACATTAAGAATCACGGCTGGGTTACGGCTACTATACCTCTGATTATTATAGATTGGTACTATTGTATTGAATAATTTCCATTAACTTTGTCTGCTTTTGATGTATGAAAATTTAATTACTTCTTTTCCTATATTACGGGTATTTGTTGATTGGGGTAATGGATAATAGTGAAATTGTATTTTGGGGTAATTGCAGCAAAAAGGTTGGGAACCTATGTTCTACAAGGTTCAGAGAAATTCTATGCTGCTGTGGAAAAGAAAACCAAAAGAGTCGTAAAGACAATGAAATTTGGAGACATTATTTCAGAGGAAGACATTTAAAAAAATAGATCACTTTTCAGTGTTCTATATGTTTAATGAACAACATAAATTAGGATAAAATGATAAAGTATTACATTGAAGGATGTGAGTATCTTGCTATGATTTCAATATGATTTATAAATGCAGTAAAGATAATGTTACTTGAGAACCTTGGTTCCCAACCAGTGGTCCATGGACCCCTAGGGGTCCCTGAAAAAATTTCAAGGCTCTAAAAGATTCTAATTCGTAGTGGCATATACTCATTGGGAGTTTTCTGCATTACTCACAGTAAAAACAAAATCAAGGAACAAGATGTCTGTAGAAGATGACTTGAGTGTACACTGGTCGCTAATGAACAAGGATTCATGAGATGCTTGCTCAAAAATGCCCCATTGAGGAATTTAGAGTAAAATACTTTTTTTTTCAATAAATAAAATGTTTCATTCACTTCTGTTTTGAGATTTTTTAGTGTTTTTTTTCATATATGTGTTTCATTTATACAGGTTTTATTATTTTTTTTATTCATACATTCGCTGGTAAGCTCAAAAATAAAGCCAGTTCTATAAAGATAGTTTTTGTGTACAATACCTCCAACTATAACAACGTTAACATAACATTTTTACGAGGTATTTTACTTAAATAAAGGAGGACTGAATGAAATGTTTTTTAATTTTAAATGAGTAGGTTTAAAGCTTAATTAGCATAATAATGCAGGGCATATGTTTTTTTACAGAAAAATTTTTGCTTTTTTAACTTATTTTGTTGTAGGGGTCCACAAGTGAATAAATGACTGGAAAAGGGGGAATGAGACAAAAAAGGTTGGGAACCACTGCTCTAGACACTATCTCGCCTCCTTTGGGATGACATATCAAGAACAACAGATGCTTTCAGGCTTTCACAAAATGTTACGTCCTCCCAGTGTGGCAGGTTTTTAACAATCTGTGAAATCTAAAAACTTACCTCTTTAGTGGATGAGATTAGAACAGCTACAGGATCTTGTAGAGTTTGTGCAAAGTGTAAACCAAGATAATGTGTTACTTGTGCTGATGAACTTATTAAAGTTAACCAGGCATTTGAGAGATTCGATATCAAAGGACCACTTGCTCAAGTTAACAAAAAAAACAGTATTTGTTTATACTTCTGAGTGGATATAGGTGTCACTTAGTTACAGTGACTTGACCCAAAGAGTTGTAAGTTCAGTACCTCACTACAGCAGTGGTGAACAAATAACTCATAGAGTTAGAAGGGCGATAACTAGATGGAATCCAAAGGTGGTATTACACATGGAATAAGAATTATATACCCTAGTGATCAAAATAAAGGATTTGGTTCAAAATTTCAAGCACCTGAAAAAGGCCAGAGTGTCAGTCAGTTAAGTGCCATACGTGACACACACTTAGGCGATCATGTCTCGAAATATACATGACTGGCTGAGCAGAAGATTATCTCACAATAGGTTGTCATTGCTTTCTGTGGTAGACTGGTTACCAGCCAAGGCTATAGAACCCAATCTGTCCTGTTATTTAATGCATAACTGGAGGGAAGACATGGATTAATACCATTCCCAAGGTTATTTGTGCATAAGTGAATTCAACTGGAATGCAGACTTGGCTACTCTTGCTTGAATGCCTCAACATTTTCTAATTCAATGAATTAAGCACATTTTTTTAAGATTGTAGCTTAGATGTGGTACAAGGCCAAAATTATGGAGCATCCAGTGAAAGGATTACCTAAGCATAGCTTAGATGTTGCACAAGGCTGAATGTGTAGAGCCCCACTGAGAATCACAATCACTATTCAGTCATAATTGATTTAGCGAGGCAATCTCACTAACCATTGCAACATCGCAAAGTAGCCCAATTCAACACATTATGTGATCCCTTCAGTAAAGTTGATGCTATGCATTTTGACAAACATTACCCCACACAAGGGAATTTCAACAGCACATGTCACTCTTCTCCATTTTCCCCAGTACCATCTTGGTTATGTACCCACAGTACTATGTTGATTATGTACCCATGTTATCATCTTGGTATCCAAGGCAAAGTCTGGCTGAAGCAACATGTATATGCAAGTAAGACTAATGATAATTTGTATATTTTTTTAATATTTGTTTTAATGTTTTTCAAATAGATGCAGTCACTCTCTCACCAGTGTGATGTGGCTTCCCTGTGCCTCTTCTATAAATACTTTCACGGCTTCTGCTCTGATGAATTTACATCACTGGTGCCCACTAGGTATGAATTTTCATGAGATACTAGATACGTATCAACTAGGTCCCACTTTTTTACAGTGAAACAGATTAGATGTAACCACAATTTCTACTCTAACAGCTTCTTTTATCGCACTTCCCACCTGTGGAATTCCCTTCCATATACTTGCTTCCCCAACAGCTACAATCTCCAGGAATTTACATGTAAGGTCAACAGACACCTCTTATCACACTAACTCACATCCATTGTCTCAAACACTCTTCCTATCTACCCAACCCCCACCCTCAGTATCCTCATCCGTCTATCACCCTCCTCCCCATATTTTCCTATAACTAACCACTCTTTCACATCACTTTCCCTAATGTAACCCCCTGCACAATAGTGGCAGTGGAATGCCTTGCTTGGGGTGAAATGATTTTTTTAAAAAGTATTAAAAAGAAATAGGGAAGAAAAAAAATGAAATACAATAATAGCATTGAATTGTCACAAGTCATTTTAAGTAAAAAATACCAATAATGAAAGGCTTGGATACTTCTTTCTTACGAGAATATAAAATGAATAAGTCAAGCAGGTGGTTTATTATAAATAAATCTCTAAACAGAAATGATTAATAGTTTCATAAAAATTTTACTAGTTTCCAATAGTATAAGTATAGTATATAGCAACAGGACTCTGCACCATACCACACAAACAGGAAAACCCAGTCAGACAATTTCACCCCTTACATCTGGCCACCTAACTCCCCAGATTTCAGCCCCATGATTATTCTATATGGGTGCAGTTGAATGAGAGACTAACAAAACTTGTAACATCAAAGATGAAATGGAGTCAAATATTATGGCTGCATTCACCAACTTAAACAAGGAGACCATCCAGGAAAGATGTAGAAAATTTCAAAATTGTCTGGAGGCTGTGGTTGAAGCCAATGGCGATTTTATTCAATAATTTTACTCTTTAGTATTTTAAGATATTTTTGAGCAGTTTTGGTTAATATATCTGTTAAAATGACATGTCAGTGTTATTTTCAATTTTTCATAATTAGACAACAATATATCCATCGCACTATTTGTGTGAACTTTATGCTTAAAATATTCCATACTGTTTACTGGTAAAACTATGTCAGTTCACCACACATGGATTTTAATGCTTCTGACTTGCTCTCTGTAACAGTTCTGTCTTTGTAGATATGTATTATCTGTAATTCTGGCCTAGGAGTGTCAATAATAATGCATCTATTTCAAGAAACCATTCATATCTTTCTTTGTGAAAAGAGCTTTCACTGGAAAGATTCATATTGGGTTCATTGTATAAAAACTTATCAAAATCTTATGCTTTAACAAGCCTGTTTAGTGATTAGCTACTTCAATATTTAAATGTGTAAACTTTCTTCCTGAACATTTTATAGTACATGAAATAATAATGGTAAGAAAGAGTACATACATAAAATAACAGACCAATTGATTTACAATACAAGATAATATTTTTTAAAACAAAATTAACAAAAGGAAGGTTTAAAACAAGAGTTTTTTTGTCAGAAGTAAATTACATACACAGTGAAATGTACAACAATATGTTTGAGTGGGACTTACTGTGTCAGTGATTTTAATGTGAAGTATTCACAGCTCTTTTAGCTTCAGTATGGATAGTTACATGAAGTATCCATGAATTAGCTCAAAAGAAGAAAACCCAGAAGAGAAAGAGTTCCCTTAGGGTTCATGTGTTTTTATATTTGAGAGCTGCTACTGATATTATGTTTTAAGAGCTGCTACTGCTACTATGTTTAAAATCTGCTAGTGATATTAAAGAGCACTACACCTGTTCAAGGATTTTAGTCTAACTTTTTCATATACAAATTATAATTCAAATATAGAAAAAGATAATTGCTTAGTTTGCAAATGGCATTTATGAAATTTAGATTTCTTTAGATAACAGTTGCATTCTTTATGAGAGTTCTTACAAATACTTTATACTTTGTACAGATCTGTAGGAGGGCACCTAAAAATATTGAATTTTATCAGAAATATTATTGTTATTTATTTTTTGTTGTTATTTTTATTTCAATCAGCTTCTTTACTGTGACTAATTTTTTTTCTTAGAAGTGAGTAACAGCAAAAGAGAATTTGAGATAATTCATGGAAAAAAAACAAAACATACAAATTGTGGGTGGGGGTAGAGAAACAGACAAATAAAGATAAATATACCCAGATAGAAATAGAGTAGATAGATACACAAAAAAATAAAGGAACGTAATTCTAATTTTCCCAATCCCTGAATTTATCCAAGTCAGTACAGAAATTGAGATAAATCCCTTGAACATGTCAAATGCAATACATGTTGTACAAAACAGCCTATATTTGACAGTGAGGTGAACTCAGGCAATGTCCATTTCAACAAGAAATAACTGTTTGATACAACACTACAATAACAAAACAATGAGGAAGTGTTCCTAACTTGGATCAAATCAAAATGAAATAGATTACTCATTTAGTTTCTCCTAATTTAGAAGTTCACAGACCAAAATGGATTTTCTTTTTGGTAGCTTGATCAGTGATTTTCACACTTTGATATTAGTCACTGGTCACATTCTGGAAGTGGTCGCTCACTAAGGGTCAATTAATATTAGCAAATTGTCTGTGAATAGAAAAACAGTCATTAACAACAGATGGTTGCTGACAAAGAGGGCCACATATGGCAGGTTCTACTGTATTTACTTTATAATTTAAAAAATTGGTTAATTCTAAAGCTTCAATAAAATTCTGTCTAAAATTCCAACATAACTACTTTCATCTTTCTTTATTATTTTCTAATAAACCAAAATAAATTCACCCCATGGATTATCTGAAATATCAGGTTGATATTTTCATGTCTGGTTGAATAGCAAAATTTAATAAATATCTATTCTGTTATTTATAATGTAAATTTACAAATAAAAGAATTTACTTCCATTTTTAATCAAATAATTAAAACAATAACAGAATTTTTCACATTTCATTTATTTACATTCTATTCAATCAAAGAAAGATTTAATATATATAAATATATATATATTTTTTTTGCCAATGTTTAAAATTCCTCTTTAAGTGGAACATCTAAGCAAATGTACTTTGTGTATAAAAAGATCAAAAGAATTACCTCCTCCAAGACATCAGCAATCTTGCTTAGATTTTCTTCTGGTAAACTCATAAATGTTGGGACACTACAAAAACAGAAATATAAACACAAAATCATGCAACCATCATCTTTACCAACTAAATTAGATCCATAAATTTTTTTCTCATAATTCCATCTTGCCCGTATATTCCCTCACCTGCTAGTTTTTCCAACTAGGACAAAACCAGTCAAGAATGTTGAATTCATTTATTTCTCCAGAGTATTCAAATAATGGCAAAAATTTGTGTCTGGAATTCAGACTTGCTTCAAATTTTTAAGCTGCTAGCCATATGTAAATTTAACTGCTAAAAGTAGAGAAAATAATAATTCAAAAAGTTATTATTATATTTTAGCCTTCTTTGTGTTGGTGCTGCATCTGGGGGTATTTAAAGGTCATTGAAATTTTCTTATGTCCTTCAGAAAATGTATGAAACTCTAATGACCATCAGATTGAGACAAGCACTCAGCAAATCACACCCAGTAAAATAGACATGGCAAATATACCCAACAAAAAACATATGAGCACAATGCCATAATAAAAAAACAACAAAGATAAGAATGCTTGTCAGATTAATGGGTAGAACAGAAGTTCTGCTTGTCTGTCTGAAACAAGTTTTCTGCTGAGAGTATTGGGCTGACAATCAAAAATGTCTACTTTGGTTTTTGTCTAGATTAGATGCAAGTCATAGACATTAATGTGTTAGTGCCATATGTTATATTATGTTATATTATGTTATATTAAGCTATAGTGCCAGAACAAATAAGAAAGTAGGGGTTTTGGAAATAAGGTAATTGTATTAATGAAAAATACAATAAGTGGTAAATCTGTGAGAATGTCTCTCATTGAAAGAAAGAGATAAGTGGAGTTATAAAAATAGTTCATACAGTAGGAGAGGGAGAGTTCTGAATTACTGTGGCGATGGTCTTTGGCAGGTGTCATTGGAGATGAAGGGGTTCTCTGGTCTTTAGTGGGTGTCATTAGAGATGGAGGGTTGGTGGCCTTTTGTAGGTGTCACTGGAAATGGAATGTCCACAAGCATTGTGAAAAGTGGCTGGTGTGGAAACAGACTACCTAAGAAGTTTCTTTCATGAGTTTTTATATCCTTTTCTTAGGCTAAGATCAGCTTCAATTTTTCTTTGTTTTTTTAGGTGGAACTGGTTGCTATTGGTGAAAATTCTGGATTGTGTTTTTTGAGTATGTAAGTGAAATGGAAGTTATGTGTAAAGCCTATGCACAATTAACAAAGTTTTTAGTTCAGCCTTAGGTTTCAGAGTGTTCACATCCAGCCAGTGGTGGAAATTTGTTTAACATGAATTAGAAGATCTAGTTTCACGAAGATTATAACACATACAAAATGGAAAAAGAATTTGATCTTAGAGAACATTAAAAGACATTTTTCTTGTTAGATATCTAAGCAATTCATGAATATTATTAGAAATGATTTCAGTGAAAGTAGTTCCAATGGTTTTTATCAATATTTATTAATCTTAAAAGGAAGAAAATATATTTTAAAAAGAATATGAAACCAAAAACAGAAAAATAAAATATAATTATTTCTTAGCAAAACTTTTTCATTTTCTTGATAATAAATTGATTGATAAATGAAGCTGAGGAAGAAAGGTAAAGAAAAAACAGGTGAAAATGGAAATTGTTATTGAAAATCAATAAATCTGACTTTCATGTTTTGATAGAAGAGAAGTCCTTGCTTACCTCCTGAGGAAGGCCATGTGCTCTGAGTGTCGCAACAAGCCAGTTCGCATCATGATACTTTGGAAGCATGGTCGATCGATTGCCCATAACCGACAAGTAGTTAATGCTACAAAGGATAAAATAGGAAACAATGAAAAGCTCTTTTTGATTTGGTCAAATCATTGATATTATTCACATGGAGATAGAGTGATAACTGTTTCTCATAAAGCATAATAAGCCATAAAATTTGTTGTCAACCCGGTTAAGAGTCCAGCAAGAAAATAATACAACAACCAAAATAGGAAATAACGAATATATATTAACACAGCAAAATGCAATATGTGGAACTCTCTTAGTAGAACAAATAAATATGGGTTAGGAAGTAATACTAGAACTGGGACTTACAATAGTTGAACGGTAGCAGTCTTGGCTGTCTCTGCCTATTGCTCTCCGCTGATCTGCTTATGCTGATTGCCTGTGGATCACTCACTCTCACCCTCACCCTCTCTCTCTCTCATTGTCTCTCTCTCTTTGCCACTTCTTGTGAGGGGAAGTGTATGTAGTTGTAGGAAGAGTTCTTCTTCTCCTCCTTTCTTGTACCTTGTCCCTTCAGGACGTAGGCGATCATGGCCTTCCATGTCTCCCTATCCTTGGTGGCTCTTAGCATGCTTTCTCCTGTAACGTCTCTGCCTCCATTCTGTCATCCACCTACTCAGGCATTTTAAATATGTTATCTGCTGCTTTCCTCGGTCTCTTTTTCACTCTATCTGGCCTGTTAGTATCAGGTTCTCCAAGCCCTCCTTCCTCATTCGTCATTCAATCTGTTGTAATGGATGATGCCACCATGACAAAATCTTTATAAAACTAAAGTATTTATAAATAATTCTTGATACTGTATAAAATACTCCATACATTAATTAAAAATCTTTCTTCCTGAAAGTGAAAAAGTGTAATTTAAGAAAAGCAGAAATTATCTACTTGAAAATCCGTGGAGCAAATATAGAAATAAACCAAGAAAGTCCAACATAAAATGATAAAATAAAGGTTTCCAAGTCAAAGGATCTGCACATCCTTCCAGTTAGTAAACTAATCATCTGAAAATAAATATTTAACATTTTTCAACCAATAGGCTCCATTCCCATTGACAATAAAAGCATACTTTGTGGTCCTTTGAAGAATATTTGAGCAAAGTTTATCGATCAAAGATTCAAAGAGATTCTCACCTGTTTTCATCACTAAACTATGTGACATTTACACTTTTTCAACAAAATATGTGACAATTTCCTCCTCAATTTCTCTCTTGCCTTTTTTTTTTCACATGTACACACAAAGTAATCATATTTATTTTTATCTTAAACAACTACACACAAGAACTTTAAAACTCATACACACTGAGAAAAATTTAGTTGTACAAACAAAAAAACAAAAATATTTTATATTTAAAAGCTTTTCTCATCTTTTACATTGTTACAGGTTGATTTAAATCCATGACAAATCAAAGTGTAAATAATCAAATTTGTTTGCAGAAACTTTGAATGAATTTCAGTTGTCCTCAATGGTATGACTTGTAAAAGGAATAATTTTTCAAATCTAGAATTATCATTATTATATATTGATTTATTTTAAAAATATTTCTCATCTGTTACCATTTTAACAATTGAACTTTTATTGAACCTACTTTCTCTATTTGATAATATGCTTGCAATTTTGAACTGAATCATTTATTTAATCTATGAGGATAGACTACAATCATTCTGCTATACATTCTTGAATGTTATTAGATAAATGGTTCAGTTTAGAATACCAAAAATTTACCAACTACAAGTACTTGGAGAAGAATGGAAGGAACAATAGTTGAAACATTATGTTTATAACAATTAGAATAATGACAATAGTTTGAATGCATCAGTGGATAACAATAGCAAAATAAGTTTACTTCTGATTGGAACATTTGTAAAAAAGAAAATTAAAAAGAAAATTAAAATTAAAAATATAAAAAAAAACAATTTGCCAAAAGTTTTGAGAATTTCAAAATATTGATCTATCTGTGCATCCCTTACAAAATGTTTCCCATATTTCAGTGGACATTAATGCTTTTACAGAAGGCATGAGTTCATTTACCCTTGTTCTCTTTTCTTTGTACGATAAGAACTTTCTCTTGTTCTCTGTTTTATAACTATATACCATGTATGCGGCACCCTAACATGGTGTAATATTTAACAAACTTGTCTTACTAGAACAGTTACGACTGAGTAATGACTTTGTTCCTCACTGCATGTTCCATACTTTTGGCTTTGTGCCAAATGTAAGCTACACTTAGAAAATCATTACATTTCATGCATGCTATGAGGTCTGAAACAGGCAGGAACAGCAAAATAAAAAGCTGTTACATCTATTGTTAACCATGGCAGGGGTCATACATAAAACAAGTGATCTTAAGTAACCAGCTTTCACAAAGCAGCTCCTAACAATCATTGACTTGAAAATTATAATTTGTATAAAGCTATTAAGATCTTGAATAAGTTCTTGCTGTTTTCTAACAAATGACATTCCCAAAAATGTGTCCATGTAGTTTTAGATGGTAATGCATCTATAAGAAAGTACTATAAGCAAGCTTGAAATTCTATTTGTGTTGTTTCACTGAACTGTGAACAACTTTGTTTTTCATACCATTAAGCATGTCGGATTTTGTGTCAAAGAAATTGTATTTGTGAGAAATTTTACTGTACTACTTTATTTAAAAGAAATCTGCAACTGAAGCACCCAGAATTCTTGCTGAGGGTATGGGAACCATGCTTTATCAGAACCAACATGCAGAGGTTGGTTTAGATGCTTCAAAAATGTAGTGGATGAAAAATGCTCTAGTGCACTGAAAAAGTTTGAAGACAAAGAATTGGAGACATTACTTCATGAAAACTCATGTCAAGCACAAGCTGAATTTGCAGAATTGTTAGGAGTTGATCACACAACAATTCTGAAAAGTTCAAAAGCATAAGGATTGACTCTAAAGCAAGGATATTGCGTTTTGTATGAGTTGAAGCTGAGAGACATTGAACAGCATCTTGTCATGTGAGAACAGCTGCTTCAATGGCAGAAAAGCAAAGGGTCATGATCATCAATGATGCACTACAATAACCCTAAGGGTTGAAGATTTTATGAGGTAAGCCTGTCCATGCATCAATATTGGCAGCAAAGCCAAATATCCATAGTTCGAAACTTCTTCTCTACATTTGGGGTGATCAGCTGGTTGTAATTTATTATGAACTGCTTAAACTAAACAAAACCATCATGGGAGATCACTATCAATTACAACTCATGTGTTTGAGCTGAGCAATGAAGAAAAAATGGCCCCTATATGAGCAGAGGCATGACAAATTGATTTTGCAACATGACAATGCTAGACCACTTGTTGCAAAATGAGTGAAAACCTATGAGGGTCATTCAATAAATAAGGTGAATTTTTGGTATAAGAACTTCTAATACAGATAGACGCTTACTTGATTTTTTTTTTTTTTACTTTACTTCTTTTTCAAAGGGATTTAACTTTTTTTGCAGATTGAAAGAAAACTTTGAGAGTTTTGGAGATTAACAAAGATGGTCGAGCAAGAAGCATGCTTCCAGGATTGAACAGAGGTCAGTTATGGAGTTATCAAGTTTTGGTTGCTGAAGGGCGCAAACCAGTTGAAATTCATAAGAGAATGCCAACTGTGTATGGTGCCACATGTTTCAGTCAAAAAATGTCTACAAGTGGGCTACATTGTTTAAAGAAGGAAGGAGCAATGTTGAGGATGAAGACAGGTCTGGTAGGCCTACAGAAGTGAGGTTTCCTGAGGTGATCTAATCAGTCAATGACCTCATTCAGTCAGACAGAAGGGTGACAGTGGATGACATTGCAAGGACTTTGAGCCTATCTGTTGGGACAGCACACAAAATTGTCCATGATGACTTTGCCTACTTGAAGACAATGCAAGGCCTCACACAGCAGACTTTCACCTGTTTGGTCCCTTGAAAGTGTTCATAAGAGGCACGAAGTTTGAAAGTGATGATGAAGTCAAAAGTACTGTGAGTGATTGGCTGGGGCATCAGTCCAAAGATTTATTATGCTGAGGGAATACAGAAGTTTGTACACAGATGGAAAAAGCATGTGACACTGCTCGGAGACTATGTTGAAAAATTTTAAAAAAGTAAGCTTCTATCTGTATTAGAAGTCCTTATACTGAAAAATTCACCCTATTTATTGAATGACCCTTGTACTTGGAAATGCTTAAATGGGAAGTCCTATCCCACCAGCCATATTCATCAGATATTGCACCATCATATTATCACTTATTTTGATTGATGGTACATGGCCTGGCTAAGCAGCACTTTTATTCTTATGAAGATGCCACAAAATGTCTCGACTCATGCTTAGACTCAAAAAATGTGTAGTTTTTCTGACATGGAATTCAAATGCTGCCAGAAAGATCAGAAAAGTACTGGCTAATGATGGACAATACTCTCAATGACATTTTTCTTACTAATTTTTGTAAATAAAACATTACTTTTCATGAAAAATCAGCAAGAACTTATTCATGGCCATAATATTACAATACTTCTTTCTATATTCTGACTCATCACTAGAGATAAAAATATAAAATGTCTTGTTACAAACATGTCACAAAGGTTAATGAAAATAAGTAGTTAAATAAGCATTTCAGTAAATCAATCGTGTATATCAGTGTTTCTCAAACTATTTTAGGATTTTTTGCATGGTGGTCTCTTTATAATATTTTAGATGGCTCGCGGACCTTTTTATATTAACCACAGTTAACATATAGGCTACTGAAAGAAAACATTTTTGGCAAACAAATATTTATTTAAAAAATAACAACTCAAAAAATATTTATTCAAAAAATGGCAACCAATTTCTATTGAAACAAAAACATTTTTTGGAAATCAATTATTCATTACGAAAATGGCAACCTTAAACATCAAAGTACATTCAATGGGATGGGTGCATTTGCTTGGCCTCAACCAGTTCTTCCAGATTTGACTTTGTTTGGGCGAGTTGCTTTTAATCTGTTTTGGGATTTTGTTTTGAGGGCAAGTGATGTGGAAAACGCTGTCTCACACTCATAGGTGGTTTCAAATGGAATCAGCACCTTTAGAGTCAGCTCTGCAACATTGGGATAGGACTGTGTTATTTTAATCCCAAAATCACTACGGGACACTTCACGGAAAATATGTTTTGCACCCCCATCATTAATCAAATCAATAAACTGTTCATTAAACAAGTTTTTCTCTGAAGGCAGATAATCATTTTAACTGAGTGGCCTCTTCGTGGTCCCCTAGGTGATTGGAGACCCCAGTTTGAGAATAACTGTTCTATATCAACATTATCTACCAAGATATTTGAAGCAAATAAGCTGCCATCTTCATTTGCATTATTTACAAGGTACAATCATATTTTATTGATTGATATTTGGAAAATTTAAAGATTTCAAACAGAAGAGATAAAAAAAAAGAAAATTTCCTTCAAGAAATTGGGTTTTCATATTGAAAGAGGAAAACAAAATAAATAATTCAAACATTTTCCAAACAGATATATATTCTTTAATTTCTCTTTCTGTTATCACCTTTCAACTTTGTTCATTACAAAGAAAACACTTATCAGTGAAGGAATTGTGTGACTTGAAAACAATTTAGTGCAAACCACTGTTTGTTATTCTATGTTCATCAAAGTCAAAAGTTTATTTCATTATCAACAACAGCAAAAAGTAAATGACATGTTAATGTTTAATTCAAAAAAGATTTTATAAAATCACTTGTAATTTGATTAAAGCAGGACAATTGGTTAATTAATTGTTTTAGTTTATTTAACAGTAACACTAGAAAATTGAAGAAAAACTTACGAAATCTGCCTGCATTCCATTTCCAAACCACAAAATGGGAACACATGGACAGCATTTTTTTTACTAATTTCATTAACTCAATGGCCAAAAAAGTATCAATACAGGCCAGTTTTATCCCTGATAAGGAATGTTATATATGTCAGAACATATCAGTTTTCTGCTCATTAATTTTAAATCTTGTGTTTGATGACGAAAACTTCAATTCAATCACAATTTTATTACTAAATACAATAATTAATAACCACCGAGAATTGATAAGAGAAACAGATAAGATTGTATGAGAGATGCATTAAACAATAAATAGGAAAATCTTGGTGCAACAAATATACAAATGATAATTAAATATAAATAATAATAGTAGTTGGTTTATAGAAGTGGGTAGATTAATATTTGCAACAAGTATTACATCATGGACACTTTAAAAAGTACAGGTGAAGGAAGGAGACTACAAAAAACAGACAGACCAATCTCATCTAATCTTTGAAGATGAGTTAAAAAAACATAGTCAATGATAAAACTCAGGTAAGATGCAAGAATTTTTGTTTGATTTTCAAATATTTCTCTCTTTCAAGAATTAGTGAAACACAATTAATATACTGTTCTTATTTAGCCAAGTACTGAACAAAGCTAAGCTTAAAATGGATGGGGTTTGGAATCAACTTTAAGAAAAATCTTTATGAAGTTTTATTTGATTAATTCAACTTTAGCTCTGAAAATGTTTATTTTATTTTAGTGGATGGTTATAAGTGAGTGGGGAGATGAGTGGTGCTTATGTTATTACCACAATGGACTGATCAAGGTTATTTTTTATATATATATGAGCGTATTTTTATATGTAATTGTGTGTGTGTGTGGGTGGGTGGATGCATGTGCAATGCAATTTTCATTATATTAGATAGCAATTCTAAAATATTCCTACATACAGATCTAAAAACATTCATAAAATATCATTTAATTCATTATTATTTTTCATCTTATGTATATATATATATATATATATATAAATTAAAATAAATTTTCAAAATTCAAAAATGTTGAATGAACATTTCAACATGAAATCCCTAAGAGAGATCTCACACCTCCTCAGCAACAGTCAGTCAATATCAAAATGAGAATAAAAATAAGATTAAAAAGAGAAATAAAAAAATAAAAAAATATATAAAGAAATAAAAAATAAAATAATAAATAACGGCTAAGATTTGACAAATATGCGTCACAAAAAATTTTTTTAATTTATATTGGCTCTGTAATTTTAATTAGATTGAGCTCTCCTCCTGTATCATTTTTTAATATTAAAATTTTTAATATTAATCAGGATCAGGTTCTTGGAATTTATCTTCCTACTTTTCCATTTTGGATTAAAGTAATTTAATAAAATAATATATATATATATATATATATATATATATATATATATTTAAAATTTATAACATTAAAATGTGTTAATATCACAACAAAAGTAGCAGTTTTGTTTCAACACTTGTTTCTTATCAAGTGTTGATTTTCTGTTGGAAATTTTAAAAGGTTCACAACTAGCCAAAGCGCCCCTCAATCAAGGAGACATTGGTAAAAAGTCTGTGGTGACTAATCGAAATACAAGTAATTTATAATTTGAAGAACTTAAAAACAAATACAATTATTTGAGGCATTAATGTTAATATTTGATTAAAATAGAGATAAGTATTACTAATTAACTATTAATTTCACTTTACAATAAAAATTGAAATCTATTTAAGGATGCGTAGTTTTATTCCACCCATACCTACTCTATACATGATTATATATATATATATATATATATATATATAGATAGATAGATAGATAGATAAAGAAGACCAGCCAGTTAAACAACCATGATTTCAACTTTTTGGGTTTTATCAGGTGATTTGTTTTGACTGATGGCTTAATGGTTAACACTTTTATATTTCCATAACTGGAAGTTTAAAGTAAAGAAGTGTTTTGCTTTTAAGAATCCTTTTATCCAGATTTGTACAAGCCTAGAAAATATTTTCTAATGTGTCTACATCCTGGCATTATTTTGGACCTTTCATTTAGTAGCCTTTTGTCATTTTGGAAAAACTACTAATCTTCTTGGCATGATCTGTAGATATCACCACTGTTGAAAGTTTTGGCTTTTTTAAATATTTTCTAACTTATGTGGAGGTTTCCTGTATTCATTTTTTTAAAATTTCCATACATTGTTTGCTAGTGTGATGTTATTTTTAGGTTTTTCTCATTTAAATGTGGACTCGTGATTATTCCATCATGTTTTAAAACTGCCTTCAGTATATCCTAAGTATATTTTATCTTTTACTTCGGCTCTGTAGATGACTCCTTCGACTTTTCAAAGTCTTTCAAGCAAACAATTTTTATCTCTGCAGTTACATTTTTCATTAACCATAATCTGCCATATGTTGTTTTTTAAATTTATGGTATTTTGCCTTTTTATGCGATTTTCTAAATTGGGAGTACAGCTGTAACTTAATTTAATTGTATTACCATTAAAAATTTTGTGTAGCTTGAAGCTTAACATCACTTCCCCAAAAGCTTTTTTCAGAAAATTATTGTTATTACCAAAAATTATTAATGATACTCTCTTGCAAAAATAAATATAATTACAAATGTTTTGGCCTAAGAAAATCCACAAAGGGATGATAAGCTGTCAAAAAAAAAAAAAAAAGTTCTGCACTAACAGTATTTACATTATTCAGGCTATTGACCTCATCTTTGTTGCCATTTGTACAATGTTTCGGCTATTGTACACTTTGGCCTTCTTCAGGTGCTAGATATTTCAAATGGAACTATTTATTACAATCACTGGGGTACATAATTCTTATTTTTTTGCCTAGAGCCACTTCTAGTAGTCATGAGTTATCTCCCTCTAACCCTGTAATTCCTAGCACCTGAAGAAGGCCAAAGTGTACAATGGCCGAAACGTTGTACAAATAGCAAAAAAGATGAGAACTATAGTTTGAATAATGTAAATACTGTAAATTCTACCTTATCTCAGAAATATAGACATTTCTGCACTAAATCATGGAATATGCCTAAGCACAAGTTTTCAAATATTTTGGAGATATGCCTTCCTATGAAAAGTTTTCAACAACCCTGGACAGGATCTACATAATTATGCATACTGGCTATAATGTGAAAATAAAGGGTACTTTATACCATGGATGTCTACTAATGAAGGATTTATGTTGCAGCCTAATATTAAAACACAACTTCTTATGTTGACATTCATGAGTAGAAATATACTTAGGAGCCTCTAAGCCACACTTTAAGGTCTGCAGCCTTGGAGCCATGAGAATGCCATACCAAGCATTTTTTAACAATTTAACACGTAATTGTAAATCAATAGCTGCTAAATCTAGGTGACACACAGAGGTGAATAGATTATTTATCTAAACTAAAGTTACTTGTATATTGAAAGAAGATATAATCAAACCAAGTCATTCACCATCAACCTTTTTAGTTTCTTCATAGAATAGGAAAAAGGAAATGGTAACCAGTTATATTCAAATGATGAACTGGTTTAATTTGCTGGATGTCTACTCTCTGCCAAGAATAGACAAGATGATAGAGAAAATATCCAAAGACAGTCTGTTTAGTATTCTGGACCTCAGAAGTGTCTATTATCAGTATCATCCAGCAATAAGTCATATTTGTGTCTAGCAAAAATTTCTACCAATTTCTCATAATACCATTTGGTGTAACTAACTGGATAGATAGCTTTCAATGGGTGAAGACAAGATAATATCAAAAAAGAACCTGCAAAGCACCTATGCTTACATCAATAATGTAACCATTTTTAGGAAAAATTAAATGGAACATGACAGAAATCTCAAATTATTTATAGCAGATGTTAAATGGTACAAGATGATGCTTAACCAAGACAAATGTTATTTTAGGTGTAAAAATACAAAACTACTTGAATACATGAAGAAAATCAGAGACTTTCCCTACTCAGTAAAGGGGGTGAAAGAGATTACCAACTCATGTAAGAATTGTGGTAAAAATAAACCCAGGTTCTACAGTCCTAACACCAGCAAAGTCATAAAAGCCATGCAACCCTATGAAAGAATCGTAATGGATTTTAAAGGTCAGCTTTCATCAAAAAATTGCAAAAAATACATATTGATAATAACTGATGAATATTCACAGTTCCTTTCATGGTACTCTGCCTAGATGTATCCTGTTTGCTCAATTTTTTCTCCTTCTGAAGATTATGAGGAACTCTCAAATGGTAACGAACGGATTTCTCAGAAGAAAGCATACTCATCTATCAATATTTTAAAGGACTGGCAAGTCACTCATAGACTACAAAAACACAGCAGGATTAAATCCATTTCTAGCAAGAATGAGGAAGAACCTCATCATGCTTCTGGCAATCTATCATGGCCTCGTAGACAGCAAAGAATGGCTGCTCAAATCATGGACTTCTTCCCTCTGAATAAGGCAAGGGAGAATGTGGTATGATCCATTTTTTTTTATAATCATATCGCATCAAGCAATCCATTTTACTGACACTGTTTTGCAGTGGCTTACATAGTAGGAAAGTTATGAGAAAGAATGACAGTTTATAAAGGGTGTCAGAAAGTGGGTAAGAGAAGGATGAGAATATTGATGAGACAGAAGTGAACAAGGAAAGGAGCATGAGAGAGAGGATACAAGTCAGTAAGATAAGAGATAACTATTGACTTTACATTGAAATTTTTGGAGATTGTAGCTGTCGGGAAAGCAAGTAAATGGAAGGAAATTCCACAAGCGAAAAGTGTGAGAAAAGAAACTGCTAGAGAAGAATTTGTGTTTACATTTTATCGGTTTCACAGTAAAAGGGTGGGACCTAGTTGCTAATCTTGTGGCTTGAGTAAATTCATATATAAGGGGCACCAGTGAGCTAAGTTCATTGGAGCAGAAGCTGTGAAAGTATTTGTAGAACAGACACAGGGAAGACACATTGTGCCGGTGAGAAAGTGACTGTATCTGAGTTGCCAAGTCAAGATCTGTCACATTACAGATTCTCCATTGGATTTTGTCAAGAACACCTGGGTGGATAGCAGAAGCACCAGACAAGATATTGCGATAGTATTTAAAAACAGTATTAAAAAAAAACAGTTTCCCCCATTAATGGATTTGTTTTGAATACATATATTAAGGAGAACTCTGGTTGTATTCAGTGTTTATAAAAGCTCTCTCCTTGTCAGACTCTTTGCTGTTGAGCAGAGATGAATCCAGACGAGGCTATGCAAAGAACAGAATCTCATCTGGGGCAAATAGATGAGAGCCTGACCCCACATATGTAGTGTCTACAGGGAATTTTTGCCCAAGAGTAGGCACTCAGAAATCCCAACAGTAAAATTGGCCTTGTGCCACATCTCACCTTTGTGGAGTGGCTCAGGTAAATACCGAATTTATCAAATCTCTGACTTTGTTGGACTCTTTGCTTTTTGGCAGAGAGAAATCTAGACAAGACTGCTGAAGGAGTAAATAGTCAAGACCACAACACCACATAGGCAGGGTCTATGAGTAATTTTTGCCCAAGAGTACACATTTAGATTGCTCCATGGTAAATTCACCCTTGAGCCATATTCTGATTGGGAGGAGGCTTCAGTAAATACCAACTTCACTAAAACTAACTTTATTAGACTTTTTGCCTTTGGGAGGAGAGGAACACAAACAAAACTCTTCCTTTGGCATAGGCTCATTTTGGGTAAATAGACAAGATCCCAACCCATATGTGAGGTCTACAGAGAATTTTTGGCTGAGCGTATGCCTTTGGAATGCTCCACAGTAAAATCAGTCTTGTGCCACATCACACCTTCATGGGGAAGCTCAGGTAAATACCAAGTTCATTAAAGTTTACATTTAAGCCAATACAAATTGTCTGTAGCTATTCCACTACTGAGTAGTTCTTTATTACTTATTTGATTATAGATTTAATTAACTTATTTGATACAAAATAAATTCAAAGTAGGTATGAAAATATAAATACAAATATGAAACCTTTTGAAGAATTTTTTTGCAGTTTAAAATCATTAAGTTTAAACAGGAAAGAGTAAAAAGATAAAAAATAACAGGTCATTTTACTTCCTTGTTATACTGAAATCAGCTTATCTTTTAGACTATTTATTTTTACAATTCATATGCAATCTTCTATCTTATAATAGAAATTGTATTTTAATTTTAAAAATAAATAGCCTAAAAGATAAGTTGATTTACAAAAAACTTATATTTTTAGCTTCCAAATTGACAAACTGCCAGACTTTTTGAAAATGCAAGGCCTACATTCTTAAAATTCATTTCTATATTTTTCTAATTTTAATTCTTAGACTCAGTTTAATTTACTTTCACTGCCAGATTGTTGGGCTTCCTGAAACTTAGAAATTTTAACTTCTTTATGTATTTATTTTTTTAATCAATTTACCCCAAGCAAGGCATTAACACCACTGATGTGCAGGGGGTTACATAAGAGAGTTGAAGTATAGTATTATGCAGAAGGAGAGTGAAGACAAAGATGAACCAGCTACAGTGGGGAAAGAGAAAGGGCGAGAGAAGGATGTGAACACAGGAGCGAAGACAGTTGCGAAGGTAGAGAGAAAAGAAAAGAAAAAGATACATGGGGTGATGTAGAAAGGGTTAGAGTTAAGTGGATAAGAGATGGGAACTGACTTTGCATTTAAATTCCTGGAGATTATAGCCATCAGGAAAGCAAATATATGAAAGGGAGTTCAAAAGGTTTGAAGCGTGAAAAAAGAAGCTGTTCGAATAGAATTATTGCCTGCATTTGGTTGATCTAACTGTAAAAGTTTAAGACCTTGTTGCCAGTCTGGTTGCCCTATTAAATTCTTGTGGAGGGGCCACCAGTGACCCAAGTTCATCAGAGCAGAAGCCATGAAAATATTTATAGAAGAGACAGAGGGAAGCCACATCCAGTCAATAAGAAAGTAGCATATCAATTCATATTCTCCTAAATGATAAACATTTTAAAGCATAAAGATGAAACAAACACCACAAAAAATGGTCACCTGTCATATACAGAAATTCAGTTAAATCCCAATATTAATTCTTACTTTTGATTAATTAACAAGACAAATAATTTGGCAACTTCACTGAATCCTCAGTTTTCATCGTTTATTTTGCATCAAATTTTTGGTTGAGGTTTTCTAATCACCCAAGTTTTTAAGAAATATTTTTTTTGAATTCTTTTCAGTAACATTGGTGTGTCACTCATTCAAACAAATTATTATTGAAATTAACATACCCTAAATGTTTGTTTTTACCACAAGGTGATATTAGGAATATTTAGTTTTAATTAGCTTCAATTAAAAAAAATATCATATTTGATAAGCTCTTATATCTTTGTGTATTATTTAAGAAACTGAGACATTTTTATTTGTCAGTTTTGTGGAAAAATGAGTCAAATTTTGGACATTGTTTTTATTTTTAAAAACAGTAAAATAAATTAAAAATGTATTTGTGCAGTTTATCGAGATGACAAAAATAGATTTTGTAGAGTTTTACAATTTCCAGTCATCAAAAAAGTTGAGCTTAAACAAAAGGTTGATGTTTTTATAACAAAGTGTTTTTTATATTTTCTGAACAAATTTTCAATCTAGAGTTTAAAATTTACTTTCTATAAATATCTATTTATTGTAATTTTAGAGGTCTGATTAATACAATAAAAATTATTCATTGTGAGTATTAGAATATGTTCATTAATGTTTTACTAGGACAGTTGGTCAATGGTAATTTTGTTTGGCAGAAAAATAAGAATAAAATTATTTCTTTTACAAAAGTAATATTTGTGGAATAATTTACTTTTATTTTTAACTTCATGTAATGAAACAATGTTTTTTTTTCCTTGAATCTCATGATGTGTGGTTCAAATTGAACAAAAGCTGCAGGTTTGCATATCTTTGGCATCGCACCTGCTTGCACTAAATACACTCAACAAAAAATGAACATCATGAAGCTATCTTCAGAAGCTGGAGCAACATCCCCAGCACCTTAATGGAAATGCTTATTTCTAGCATGCCCGACAGAATTTTTGAAGTCATCAAAAGCAGTGGAGGTAGAAGTCATTATTAAATTTAGTTGTTGAATGTTTTCATACACTTTTTATACAATTTCGTAGAATTTTTGTCTCTGGTCTTATAATTTTGATCATGCAAAAATCACCTCATTTTATAAAAATGTAAATTTCTAAATAAAATGTATGGAATGTAGCTTTTTGTTTCTATAACCTTTTAGATTGTAGTATTGGTAACCTTAAGTGGGAGGAGTTTAAAATCTATCTGTAAAAAAATATTTCTTTTTAAAGATTTTTAAGTGGTCTTAAATTTTTGATCAGGAGTGTATTTTCAACACAATTAAATTTAATATATGAAAATTCACAGATATGCACTGACCTCTCAAAAATCTTGGAATTATTTACTTTAATTTTCAACTTTCTTACTTCTTCCTTTATATGCCATGTCCCATCAGGGTGTAGGCCCTTCACATCTTCCTATTTCTAGTAGCTCTTAATTAGCTTTTGTTGGACTTTTTTGGATTTGGGAATGTTAATCTTTGACGTATCATTGAACAGATTATGTGCTGCACTGTGCTCTATACTCATAAACTATGACGGACTTGGTCAACAGTTGCCAAGAGGATACTCTATAACCATAAACTATGTACAAACGTTACCAACATTGTGAACAGCTTTGTCTTTTTGACTTTTACTAAATTAAAACTTAGTAAAAAATTTATTTTTATTTTATTTTTATTTTTTTTTAATTCATTTTTTAATTGGAGTAGATAGTACCTACTATCGCCCGGTTTTACACTCCACCCACTTCTTTTGAACAGGAGTAGAGATGATTGTCTTGTTTCTTGTTTAGAAAGGGGTTCCCAGTTCTTTTCCCTTCTTCTTCAGTCTTAGTATTAGTTCAGTCACAAGTTCTTTGCAGTATTTGAGTATGGTGGCAACGTTTCTTCATTCAGAGGGTACCGGGTTGGCAGTTTCCTGGTTGCTGCTTCCGACTGGTAATTAGGAGCCCGAACTCTTGTGTAGCATCTTGAGAGGCTGCTCTGATCAACACTCAAATAATTTCGGGGTTCCTGTAGTGCCATATCGCGCATGGACAGGCGTCCCTGCATGAACCTCTGGTGGGCAACCCAGAGGCCACATTATGCTGCAGGCTGCACCAGTCTCCATCCTATACATGCTGCATACAGTGACCATCTGATACTAATCTAGACCTCTCACTATAAATAGACCAATATGAATTCAAGCAAACAAAATAGGTAAACTAAACCAGCTCATCAGAAAACGCCCAAACCTGTCTGCCTCTCCTTTGCAAACATATGCAGTATCCGCACTAAGTTTTACAGTGTAGAATCATTCCTCCAAACTAACTCACCTGATATCTTAGCTCTCTGTGAAACTAACCTTGACCCTTCTATCCCTCTTCTGAGTTTTACATTCCTGGTTACCTTCCTTTCTTCAGGAAGAACTCCAGTGTCCATATGCATGTGCTCGGTGTCTATGTCAGCAAACACCTCCCTCTAGCTAGAGTGACCACTCTTGAATCCCTGGAACATTCTTTCATGTGTTGCCATCTCTCACTTCTAAGCTCAGTTAGCTATCACTTCTTTCTCTACTGCTCCCCCTCCTTCTCTGACTGTTTGGTACTTGATAGCATCTCTAATAATATCGATAAGGTCATTTCTTCACATCCATCTGCTCATATATTTGTGTTTGGTGACTTTAACGCCGACTACACCAAGTGGCTTGAAAACTCTGTCACCAATCTTGCTGGTGTCTGCACTATGAATTTTTCAATAACCCAATTTCTTACGCAAGTGGTGGGTTTCCCCATGTGTTTCTCTAATAAACTAATAATAACCAAATTTCAGCTTAAATCCCACTCATACCCCTGGTTCTTACCCACTTGCTCAGCTACCATTGCCCACTGAATTCACTATTTCCGGCTCTCTTGAAGCCACACGTCAGACCAAAACAGGCGCCTTTTCGCCTCAGCTTGTAATAAGTGTAAAAAGACACTTAACGAAGCTAAGATGTTCTTTGCTACCAGAATGAAGCAACGCATAGCATCCTCTAAGTTCGGCACCAAAGACTACTGGTGACTCTGTAAAAGCGTGCTTAACAAGAGTAAGACCTCAGTACCCCCGCTAATAAATGAATTTGAGGTCCTCACCACCTCAGCAGACAAAGCTGAATGCTTTGATGGCAGATTCTTCACCAATTCGAGACTGGATTCGTCTAGAGTATCTACAACAGACTTCCCACCTAGAACCAAGGCTCAACTGAATGGTGTCCACATTACACTCTCACTGGTCACTAACATAATCTCAAAACTTGACCCTCACAAAACGAGCAGAGGGGACGAAATCCCAATCATAGTCTTGAAGAAATGTGCCCCTGAACTCTCCTCTGTCCTCTCTAAGCTCTACAACTTCTGCCTACCTGTTTCCTGCTTTCCTACCTGTTGGAAGTCTTCCTCTGTAATTCCAATATTTAAGAATACTGGAGAACCCTCGGACCCTGCAAATTACCGCCCTATTATCCTTCTTCCGAACTTTGGCAAAGTGTTCGAAGCCATCATCAACGCCGAGGTGGTTCAGCATCTCACAGCCCACAGGTTCCTCTCGAACTAACAGTATGATTTCTGCTTCACCAGCTCTACTGTTGATATGCTAATAACCATCACCGAGTATATATACCAGGCTCTCAACAAGAATGGCAAAGCTCGAACTGTTGCCTTGGATATCTTCAAAGCACTCAACAGAGTCTGGCATGCTGGCCTTCTACGCAAACTGCGAAGCTATGGTATAACTGGACATTTGTTTGACCTAATCCAGTCATTCTTCTCTAATTGCACATTGAGGGTGGTATTAAACAAACATCCATCACAAAACTACCCTATGAACGTGGGTGTCCCTCAAGGCCCTATCTTAGGTCTTATGCTCTTTCTGATCTCCATTAATGATCTCCCCGATGCCATAAGATCACAAGTAAGCATGTACGCTGATGACACCACAGTTTACTCTTGCCTCGATCAAAAATCTGGTGTGGGCGACAAAGCGAACCTTGCTGCCGAGCTTGAGAAGGACCTCCAATCCATAATGGACTGGGGTAGGAAATGGCTCGTAAATTTTAATGCTTCCAAAATGAAGCTGCTATCAATGAATCATCATAGACAATTGCACCTACCTCCCATTAGCATGGAACAGGCTGCCTTCCAGAGAGTAAAACACTACACCTCCTTGGTCTCACACTCTCAGCGGGCCTCAAGTGGAATGACTATATCAAATCCATTGCTAAATCTGCTGCTATGAAAGTCGGCTCTCTGTGCAGGGCCCAGAAGTTTTTCCCACCTGAATCTATCCTGTGCATCTATAAATCTACCATCCGCCCATGTATTGAATACTGTTGCTACATCTGGTCAGGTGCCCCTGCTATTCTCCTCGGGGTTCTTGACAAAATACAACGGAGAATCTGTAATGTGATCAATACCGACTTGGCAGACCAGCTGCAGACACTTTCTATGATTTGCAAATTGTACATTCATTATGATTTTTTTTCTTTACACTCAACAGGCATGATGATCTAAATAAAAATCTGGATAATTTAGTAACAATGCAATGCTAATACTGAAGATAAACATTTTTTTCTTTGACGTAAGAAACAGAAAAACTTTTAGAAATGGACTCATAATTATATACATATATAATTGGACAAAAACCCCTCTTTTATACAAGTTTCATTAAAGATGATTGATAAGGTACTGCAATTAAGTTTTATATTTAATTTTTCGGTGGACCTGAAGGAGACTACCACCACCTTTAAATTTGTTGTTTTTCATTGTTTTTTTATTTTTTTCAATGCAATCTTATCAATTACACACTAAATTTTCTGATTGACAAAAAGATTTGGAAAAATTTCAATGTTTAAACAATTTTAGCGGGGACTCAGTTTTTCATATAAAGTCAATCGATCCTCCATTTTGGAACCACTTGCCGGTACAACATTACCACCACCTGTAAATTTGTTGATTATCAATTTTTTATAACTTTTTTAGTGCAATCTTATCAATTAAACCCCAAACTTTCTGCTTGATAAAAAAAATTTTGAAAAATTTCAACATTTAAACAATTGGCGGGTGCATGGGGGCTCAGTTTTTTGTACAACCTTATAGTAAATCGTTCCTGTGCAATTAACTTTTTTGTTTGCACAGATTCAACAACTGAATCCTTTGCGAAATTTTTGAATAAAGCCATTCTTGGAGTTTCCAAGGAAGATGCCATCGTAAGAACTGAAGAAAACTTGAAAAAGATAAAAACAAGAGCAACAACTCATCCCAAAACAAAAAAACAAAAAAAAGCGACCCCAAAGCGAGTTGTTCCAAAATAGAGGATTGATTTACTCTAATGTTGTATGAGAAACTGAGCCCCCATTAAAATTATTTAAATATTGAAATTTTTCCAAATTTTTTGATAATCAGAAACTTTATGTAATAATCAATAAGACTTCAGGTCCACTAATTTTTCTTGTGTTAATCACAACCGCATTGTGCTAACCATGTTTGGAAAATACAGCATTCCTATAACTTCATTCATTCAATTAAAAAAAAAAAAATAAAGCTCACTCTTGATAGTGGCTAAAAATATCCAAAAGCACTTAGATATACAGAACATTTGGACAATTTTTACACACTTAACATGTTCAGAAAAGAAAACACTTATAGAAACACAAGAAAAATTAAATAAAATGCTTAAGGACATATGGCCCAGAAGAAGGCTGGAGTATACAATGGCCGAAACATTGTACAAATGACAATGAAGATGTGGACAAAATGTCCAAAGACACTCAGATATGCAGAATATTTAGACAATTTTTGCACACTTTACATGTCCAGAAAAGAAAACACTTATACAAACACAAGAAAAATTAAATAAAAAGCTTAATCACAGTCCCCTTTTCAGTGATCTTTAGTTTATATATTCTGTTTTAATTTCTGATGACAGATAATTCATTTTGTTCAATGTTCTACTACCAGTCTGATTGCTAATATTTGGTCAAACAAATTTTAAATATAAAATTTATGTTTTATATTCTGCATCCTCTCTCTCATGCTCCTTTCTCCATCCACTCCACTCTCATCAGTATTCTCATCCTTCTCTTACCCACTTCCTGACACCCCCTATAAACTGTCACTCTTTCTCATAACTTTCCTCATATGTAACCTCCTGAAAAACAGTGACAGTAAAATGCCTTGCTTGGCGTGATATGATTATGAAAAAAACAAAAGAAAAAATAACCTTGAAAATATTGATATCTAACCATAAAGTCTTTTCTCTGCAACCAGAAATATTGAGAAAGTGAAAGAAAATTAAATAGAAAATTGAAAAGAAAAAAAAACTTTGATGAATTTACTTACCACGTACACTGGCTGTTCGAGTACAATTATAAAGAATAGCAAGTTCTCCAAACACTTTGCCAGGCCCCATGGCACACAGTTTTTGTCCTTCTTTGGTAACTTCCACTTTTCCTTCTAAAAAATTATAAAAAAAATGTTTTTTAGATTAATAAAAGATTTATCAACACCATTTTCTCTTATAAATCACTTGAAATAATTCATTATTATACATAATTCTCTGTTATTCCACCTGTCAAGTTCTGCCAAACAAGCAAATTTTCAGGTTGAGTAGGATAAGTCATTTGAGGCAAGTTAGTAACAGTCTATCGTATTCGATTATAGTCAAGCAAGAATATGTCAGTCAACCCCACCTTCAATCACTCAATCTTTCTGTCAATAATTCATTGGCTTCAGAGAAATTTATATACTTTATTCATTTTTTAGTAATCTATTTAACTTTTCCAGATATTAATAATCTGGTAATGTGGTCAATGTGTGGAAGGACTGATGAAAAGGTAGAAAGATTGGAGATACATATTAGACATGGATAAAGTTGAAACTTAACAAGAAACAATAAGTCAATAAATAAACTGCGATCTATCATAGTAAAACTTCAAACTGTTAAGATGAGCCATGCTGTCAAAATTCTTTTTAAGCCCTCTTTCATCATTCTCTGTCTGTTATCTCTCTTTCTGATTGTAATTATATCTTGCTTTAGTTTCCCTTAAAACTTCTACATTGTTTACAAGTTCTGTCCTTTGTATTGTCAGCATTTGTTGTTAGAACCACATTTCTGTCAATTCAAACCTTTATCTCTGATAAGATCTTTCAACATTCACTGCTTTTTAAGAGATCAGGTTTTACATAGACATTTAGCACCTTTCTTTCTTAATTTCTAACAATATTTCTTAATATTTTTTTTCATCATTACACCCCAAGCAAGGTGGTACTGAAGCTGCTGGAGTAGAATTGTTGGCTGCATTTGGTAGATTTAACTGTAAATGGGTGGAACATTGTTGCCAGTCTGGTTGCATGAGTAAATTCTTGTGGCAGGTTAAGTTTGTCAGAGCAGAAGACATGAAAATATTTGTAGAATAGACAAAGGGAAGCCACATCCCGCTGGTGAGAAAGTGGCTGGAGTCATACTGCCAGGTCGGGACCAATCACATTACAGATTCTCCTTTGGAGCTTGTCAAGAACACTGAGATGAACAGCAGAGGTGCCTGACCATATATGACAGCAGTATTCTATGAATAGACGGATGGTTGATTTTATATGTGCAAGATGGATTCAGGCAGAAAAAAATCCTCCTGGCCCGACACAGTGACCCAACCTTTCTAGCAGTGGATTTAGCTATTGACTCAATGTAACGATTCCACTTGAGATTGAAAGAGAGTGTAAGGCTGAGGAGGTGCAGTATATTGCTCTCAGGGAGACTCACTTGGTCCATGCTGCTGGAAAGGGAAACTCTTATTGCCAGTGCTCCCCAGAGTTTGAGAAACCAAACGTTGCTTGATTAGTTTTAGCAAGCAAGCGAGAAAGAAACTCTTGAAAATATAACATAAAAAAAGATAAATGATGAGGAGGGGGGTACAAAAAGTGCAGTGTGATGGTCTTGCTGGCAGGCCAATTGCTTTTCTTTCTTTCTTTCATTGGCTGAAGGAAATGAATTTCAGGTTTCTCTTTCTCATGACACAGGGCAGTTGTGAAACAGACACCAACTTCCTCTTTGTCAGTCTGACTGTCAAGCCTCAACTTCACCGCCTAATCTGTTAAAGAATTGTCTTCTCCCCAGCATTGCTGGCATCCACTTTTTATGCCATTCCAGGACAGCCAAAATTTGCATGTGTGCAAATATTATCGTTTTGGACAAGATAGGCATGCATAAATTGTGTCTTCAATAGTGCCCATCTTTCTTTCTTGTCATTATCTTGCAGGCAAGACACATTTGTGGTCATTCCGAATTCCAAGATAAGTCATGTTTTCGTTACAATAAGGAGGTTTGTTAGAAGATTTCATAGCACCATTTTTTTGTGATCAGTTCTTCCAAAAAGCTTTTACTAATATAATCAAATAATCTATAGAAATATTCTAATAGTTCACATAAAATGAAATTGCTCTCTTTTAATTAACATAAATATGGCTGATGCTAACCTCCAGGAGAGCATCTCATTGCACCTACTCATGTTGTCTACTGACATGAAGTGGAACAATTATATTGAATCAATTGCTTGGTCTGCTGCAAGCAAAGTTGCTTTGCTATGTTTATTATGCCCACAGTTTTTTCTGCATTTTTTGCTTATGAAACAATCTTTTGGAATTTTGCTTTCCTGTCAACTATAATCTTCAAAAATTTAAATGCAACATCACTTCTCAACTTCTGTCACCATGATCCTTGTTTTTTTATTGTCCTCTCTTTTCTTTCATTCTCATTAACGCTTGTGTCATTGCAGATTTTAGAGCAAAATGATAAAAGAAGTTAATTTTGCGCCTACATACACTGAATTTAATGAAAGAGTTCATTATATATATATATAAATCATAATAATAATATTAACGGCTGGCCATTCATATTCGAGGATACACATTCACCAGGGTGGCTTGTTAATTGCTATTGCAGACTTTTGCTGAGGCACACAACAAGACCAAGATGCTCAAACCCTCGGGTGCGATGATTTGCAACTTCAAACTAGCAGAACTATTGATGACCCCTCAAAGGGAGCCATCTACCCAAATTCAATCACTTCCCTCTGTCTCTTCTACAAATATTTTCATGGCTTCTGCTCCGACGAACTTCAGTCACTGGTGCCCCCTCCATAAGGATTTTTCTCGATCAATCATTCTGGTAACAAGTTCCAACTCTTTTACTCTTTTTTACCAAATGCAGCTGACAATTCTACAAAAGCAGCTTCTTTTCTCACACTTCTTACCTGTGGAACTCTCTTCCATACATTTGTTTTCCTCATGGCTACAAACTCTAGGTATTTAAATACAATGTCAATTCCCATTTGTTATCCACTTGACGCCAGTTCTTCCCTCATCCTTTCTACATCACCCCATGTATTTTGTTCTTTTCCTTTCTTGCTCTACCTTTGCAACTGTCATCACGCCTTTATTCCCATCCTTCTTTGGCCCCTTCTCGGACACCCACTGTCATTAGTTCGGCTTTCTCTTTGCCCTTCTCTTGCTTAAGCTCTTACTCACTTATGTAGTCCTCTGCACATCAATGGTGGTACCTTCTTGTTTGATGAGAAATGATTAAAAAAACAAAACCAAAAAAATAACAAGGCTTTGGTTAACCATTGGATTGTTTTTCAGACAGTTTCCCAAAAATTGCGCACACTGGAACCACCTCCTCCAGGCCAATAACATCAAGATGTCACCTTCCTGATGAACCAACCATAGTGAAGTTTGAACCTGGGCTTCATGGTCAGAAAGCAAATGTTCTAACCATTTCGCCACATGCCCATATAATCCCCTTTGCAGACGTTTGCTCAAGCAACTTTGTATTTGTTCAACACCCACAGAACCTACCTACTGAGCAGACTTTAGTTACAGTTTGTAGGAGAGAAAAAACCCCAGCCTGAATGAGCGAAGACGTCGGCATGAACCTGCTCAATTAAAGTGACATATTCTTTTCACTAAAACTATCAACACTCTATTTCCACCCTAATATCAAGCACTTTACAATAAAAAATCGACTTGCCAAAATACCAATATATCTTTTACCAATAAAATGACTGAAAAAACAACAATCTTAGCATGAAAAACTATCACAACTCAACAATACCTGATGCCCTAAATATTTTCACTTTAAAAATATTTTGAAAAACTAAGAAAATATCATTTCAGAATACAAGAAAGTTTCTCATAAGTTGAAAGAAGTAAAAGTGTTTACAGTTTAATACAAATGAGAGAGAGAGTTCCACTTACCTTCCATGACATAAACGAGGGAACCAATATCTCCTTCTTTAATGATAAGGCTGTTCTCAGCATATTCAACTGGGTACATGCAGTCCACAATTTCCCTGATTTGAGACATGTCCAATTTGCGCATGAAGTCATTGTCAAGGATTGCACGTTTGATTAATTCTTTTGAACTGAAAAAAAGATTAAAAGTGTCTAATCAATGATGTTGTTACGAGGATGCATTTATATATAAAAATAATATTAATAATGTATAAAAAGTTATAGTAATGAATTCTATTGAGTCCTAGGTGTTATTCCGAAAAAGTTTTAATTTATGAAGTAGTTGTAGAAATAAGGAAATTAGTAAGTAATATAGAACGTTTGGATGGTATTAAAATAATCAAGAATGTTTCAATAAAATCAAGAGAATTTGAAAGGTTCTAGAAATATGCAAATTAGGTGTTAGCCCCTATAAAAATAGGTTTTGGGCAGAGAATAGTCAGTTGTTACCAGGGATTGCTGTTGTTATCAACTCCGGTTTTGATATATCCAGCCGAAAGAATCTATAAGAAGTTGCCGACCAACTAAAACCTGAAAGAGAACCTCATGGAACTATATGGTTAAATAATATAGGAATAGAGCAATGAATTAATATTCTATTATAAATTATAGTTTAGAACATGTAAAAATTATCATCCACTACAAAGTGTACATTTTGTAGTAGATTATAATTTGTACATGTTCTAATCTATAATTTATATATATATATATATAAAGAAAGAAAAATACTGGATTTTAAAATTAAATACATATAGGCCAGGGTTAGGGACTTAGGTGTTTTGAATCTTTATAAACATTTCAATAGTTAAACATTTTTTAGATACACTTAAAAAAAATTTCCTTAAAACAACATTTAAAAGTATTATTAGAGATAGGTTTACGTTTACAAATATTAAAAAACTTTATCACTTTCTACGTCACATGATGTAAACATCTCTCGTTGAACACTCTCACAATGAACGCTTCTAGTTTAAATTTTAAAATCATTTGTTTCTGATGAAAGGCCAAGACTGGTCTGAAATATCAAATATATATATATATAAATTAATAGAAATGAATAAATACTGTCAAAAAAATATATTTTTAAACTTACAACTTTTTAGTAGTTTTTCCTATACATATTAAGACAGTATATGTGGATCATCATTATGCAGTATATATATATATATAATATTATGAGAGTTTGAGGGTTACATCTTTCTAACACGTAACCAGTGAAGTGGTTTTATACTAACAATTTTCAAATACACAAACATTTCTCATATTTCACCTTGTGTTTTATTAGTTTATTAAATTCTCTCTATATAATTTTATTTGAAAAATGAGATATTTACTGCAAAGTGAAGAATGTTTTAGTTTATATCATTGTATTTGAAATAGATAAAAAAACATTCAAGATGCATGAGAGTGATTTAGATGCATGCTGGGTCCAGCTGAGTGGGTATAATTTCATTAGCCTAGGGGCCTAATGCCACCAAATCATATTAAAAAATCTCTTTGAATGGCCCCAAAAATCAAAGAATTTACTCTACAAATTCCATCTAAATGAAAATATTGTAGGCTAAGATGGATATGGACATGATTTTTTTTATTTTCATTCATTGTCTAAAACCTACATTTTCTCTGTTGGCTACAGAAGAGAAAAGTGGTTAAATGCTGACAGAAATTCTTGTGGTGGGATTGTTTTACAAATTATCTGCCCTTGATTTAGATGTGCACCACAAGGAGTTTAAAAATAGGAAATAGTGTTCCCATAGCAAACAAATTATCAGCATGCAAAAATTCAGCCTCTTTTTGACACGATCCCCAGTGGGATGGCAGCCTAGAAAAGCCTTTGTTGGTAAGTGACAGAGAAATCTACATATGTCCCACATATTTAAAAAGGCCACAAACAACTGTCAAACAGCTGAGGACTTGTGAGTTTTATGAAAATCAATTATCTAAATATCTCTAAATGTAAACAACCTGATCAGAAACCCTAAAAATAGAGAATGACATGGTAAAAGTTTTCAATTTTTCAACTTTTTTTATAATTTCCTTGTATGGATCATGATTTTTATTCGTTTTCATTAAAGATCACAAATTTCTTCTGATAAAACATATCAACTGATATTTATAAATGTCGTGAAAAATAACTCTCATTTTCCTGTGAACAATTATAACATTTCAATCTACTTTTTTAAGGAGTGCATACATTTTACTTTTCTTTAAATACATTTTTTCAGTTTTCCAGTATCAATGTCTTTCAATGTTCATTCCATTTTGGTGGATACACTTATTCAGACATACTGACATACACTTTGGTAACCTTGACACAGTCAATCCCTGTTTTTAATTTCTACTTCTGCTACAAGATAATGGCCACTATTTTCCTCAAATAAGTTGGGAACATAGCTTGCAAAAAATAAACAAGAGTTGATTTGTAAAAGCAATAAACAAGCCAAGAATATTTTAAAAACACTTCTAAGATTTTACTAACACTGGGCAAAAGAAGGTTCTGAAAATTTTTACTGCAAACTTCTGTATATTCATATATAAGAAGGAATATTATTTGCAGGCTCTATTGGAGGACAAATATATATATATATATATATATATATATATATATATATATATTTGATTGCATTATTTACATTGTTTGAACTGTTGTCCTCATCTTTATTGCTATATTCACAATGTTTTGGCAGTTATATGCTCCGGCCTCCTTCAGATGCTTGGAATTTCAAACCAAACCCTTTACTTTGATCACTGGGATATATCATTCTCATTCCATGTGCCATGCCACTTCCTAATGTCATGTAGTTATCTCCCTTTAACTCAACTCTCTAAGTTATTTGTTCGATATCCACTGTTACCAGGTATTGAACTCACAACTCTTTAAATCAAGTCACTGGAAATAACCAACGCTTTTATCCAGTGGAGTATGTGTCCTTGAGGAATTAATTTTGGGGACTTATAAACCTAATGTCTCCATAATCAATTTTACCAGAGCTCATATTGCAATCTTTGAAACTAATGATTTTTTTCTAGCACTCTATATTACTGTTTCCCATATTGTATTCATAACTGGCTTAAGAGATTTTTGGAGCCTAGCATATGAACTGATTTCTTAAGTTAATATAATTTCCAATGCTGTTCTCTATCTATTATTTCAGCTTCATGCCATAGGCGATGGTGATCCCACTTTCCCTCCATATGTGGTCAGCTATGCTTGCTTCTTACATTTTCTTTTGTGTTACTGCCTTTCAATATTCTCGCAGCCTTACCTTAAGGGGAAGGCGGCCAGTTTCTCCTTTATATTTCTTTCCACAGCTACATGGAATGGCGGACACACAGTCCTAAGCAATGTTCTTCCCTATTGAATGTCTTACTCAGGTGAGGTATCTGCAAAGTGTAGAACGACTTGAAGGCCATCCTTGAGTTATACAGACCGCAGATCCTTTGTATTTTTCCAATAATCTCTTCACATAGTGTAGGCAGACAGAGACTGTTTTCTGAATGTTGTTATCCTCATGCGATAAAGATGTGGGCAACAGTCCAAACAATATAAATACTGCTTCATCTCAGAAGTATTGACATATATTAAGTTGTTTCTAAAGATTATATCTTCATGTTTTATCATGAGTTTGATACATCTTGTCTAACAATTACTGAATTGTTTATTCTTTATTTTCATTCGTAAAATGAAAACATTGTTTATTCTTTATTTTACACCTTTGATAATAAGTGGGGAAAATTTGCAATTAGCCCCATTTTATGCTACCTGTGGAAAAAATGAAAGTGTGACAAAAGAAATTAATGATGTTAAGTCCAGAAACTGTAAACAGACATGTGATACAAAACTGGTGCAGATGTTTCAAGGAAAGTGAAACCCACCTCAAGGTCAAATGAATGTAAGAGTTGAGGCCTTATTTGAAAAGGTTGAACAATAGTCAAGCACAAGCACTCTTATATTGTTGGCCAAACAGGATTGTTCACAAAGCAACCATCAAGTGATGTCTCAATAAGCTAAACCTCATGAATATAGGCTGTTGTGAAGATCCTCACGAATTGACCAATGACCAGGTTCAGTGATGTTTTTTTATCTTTTTTTTTTAATCGTATCACCCCGAGCAAGGCAGTAATGCCACGAACAAACATTTGCAAACAACTGCTGCCAAATACTCAAGATTCCTGTTTTTGATATCGAATTCTAACAGGGATAAAAAATTTTCATAATCTTAATAAAAGAAATAAGTGGCTTCATTCCAATCAATCTTCAGAACCAGTTGGCAAACAAGTGTGGTTTGAACAGAATGTAATGTTTTGTGTTTGGAATTTCAAGTGCAGGTATTACAAATTAAGTTTCAGACAAATGCTCAACAGATACATAAAATATATGATGCTTTGAAAGTCTGCTACCTTGAAATTGATCAATCAAAGTCACACACTCCTACAGCATGACAATGCTCCAGCACACACTGCCAATATGAGCAAGCACAAGCTTAAAGAACATGAGGGGTGAGAAGCGTTGCCACAACCTACCAACATGCACCATCAGATTAAACCAATTCCAAACCACGGCTTATTTCTTGCACAGACAGAGGTTCAATGACATGGAAAAGATTGAAAAAGTTTATGGAGATTTTGGTCTCTAAATCCAGTAAATGGTATAATTGTGGAATTGAGTGTCTGGCACAAATGACGGCAACAATCGAATATGATAGGATTTCTTGGTGAATAAAGGCTTATATTCGAAATATGAAAAAAATTTTTGACTCAACTTAGTACACACACATGCACACGCACACACACACACACACACACACACACACACATATATATATATAGTTTTGGGAAGCATTTGGTTGTTTTGTTAGATTCCACTGTATTGATCTGTTCTTTCCATCTGATTTGATATATATATATATATATATATTATATATGGTTAGGTCTTGAAGGCTATCACAATGCATTTAGTAAAATAAAGGAAAGTAAAGAAGTTGTTGGGTATTATCTGTTTATGATACATTAATATTTTGAGATCAAAATCTCCTCTTCAGAATGGTAGGAAGCTTGTGTTTGAGTTTGTGCCTTTGATCTCAAAATATTGATGTATAATAAATAGGTAGCAACCAACAACTTCTTTACCTTCCTTTATTTTACTAAACACATTGTGTTAGTCTTCAAAACCTAATCATACACCTAATATACACAATTCTTCAAGCAAATTACAAAACTTTCCTATATATATACATACACACATACTTATATATATATATATATATATATATATATATATATATATATATATATGAATAAAAAGACAAGTGGATTATTGGTCAATGTATTTTGTCCTCTGAAGGAATTTATCATGATAAAGTCTCTCAGAGGATGAAATTAGTTTTTTCTCTTGTTCTTTTATTCATTTTATTTATTTACAGATATAGCTAATCTGAAAATAATTTACACACACACAAACACATACACACACACACACACACATATATATATATATATATATATATATATATATATATATACTTGTTTAAAGTTTTCATAAAGTACACACATGCTAAGTAGAACAAGGGTGCAACACAGAGAGAAAGCAAAGTGCTTAAATATACATTGGTTCTAAGCATGGATCAGGGGAGTGACCCTGCTTCTAGGCATTTGTATCAATCTATATGAGAAAAAAAATCAATCATTACTTTACAGATACCATGACAGCTGTAAAATAAAAAATCAAGTTTTTTGTTCTGGAAACTTTTTATCTTTCCAGTAATGAGAGAGATTTTGACAAATTTCATTTTTTATTTACCCAGATTTGAAACACCTTTTTCATGTGACTTCTTGGTAACTATAAAGTGAAATATTCTTACTTAGAATAACTGAAATTCATTCTGACCAAAATGCAGACAATTGATTGACAACAATAATATATTTGCTATTTTTTATCAGACAACAAAATTAAAAAATTAAACAATAAAACAGAACATTTCATAAGATAGAATTAAACAAAAGCTAGTGTTAGAACAAAATTCTCTAATAATTCAACTGTGTGTGGATGTATGTCTGTGTGGGTTTGTGCCTGTGAGTGCATTTTTTTATTGTCTATTCAAAGTGATATATTGTTATCTGTAAGAATTGTATTTGTATTTTTGCATTAGTGTTTTTTCCCCAATTATGACAAATATATAACAGAACAGCTTCCCATTAAAATAACATTTCTTAAAGTTCAGTGCAATATCAGATTTCAATATTTAATATTCGTGCATTGAATATTGCTGCCATATCTGGTCAGGAGCTCCTGCTATCCACCTAGGTGTCCTTAACAAAATACAACAGAGAATCTGTAATGTGACTGAGCCTGACTTGGCAGCTCAGATACAGTCACTTTCTCACTGGCACAATGTGGCTTCCCTGTGCCTCTTCTACAAATACTTTCATGGCTTCTGCTCCAATGAACCTAGCTCACTGGTGCCCCCTATATATGAATTTAATCAAGTCACAAGATTAGCAACTAGGTCCCACCCTTTTACTGTGAAACCAATAAAATGTAAACACAAATTCTACTCCATCAGCTTCTTTTCTCACACTTCCCACCTGTGAAATTCCCTTCCATTTACTTGCTTCCCCAACAGCTACAATCTCCAAGAATTTAAATGTAAAGCCAACAGTCATCTCCTATCTAATTAACCTGCATCCACTCTCTCATGCTCCTTTCTCTGTCCACTCCATTCTCATCCTTCTCTTACCCACATCCTGACACCCCCTATAACCTGTCACTCTTTCTCATAACAGTGGCAGTAAAATGCCTTGCTTGGGGTGATATGATTATACAAAAAGAAAAATAAAGATTAATAAAACCTCGTTCAAAAGAAACATTGTTAATAAGTTTGTACAATTCTAAAACTGTAATACAAGCACGCTTAAAATATGAGCAGTTATTTTCACTATTCCAATGCTTTCTTCTAAGATTCACTTTTAAAATAGCTTGCAAGATACTTTATCAGCTTTAGATACACAATTTTAGCAGAAAGAAGTAAAACTGAAAAACAAAATGAAACTTCAAGTTTATTTAAGCAAACGTAAAAGCTGCAATTTTTTGATAAGAAAAGCAGACGTGGAAACCTGATTATGTTGGTTGAGTTTGAGATCAGGACTTTAAATAACTCAAAATATTTACATTAGTTGATAAAATCTTGTCCCTCTCTAGAAATAAATTTACTGTTTTCTACTCTTTTTTTTGTCTCAATTTGTTTCTCTTATTTTAATTCTTTTATGGAGTTTTTGACTGCAGCCACAAACAAAGATCATGTGATTCGTTCTTCATCATGTGACTGTTTCCTTATCCAGTAGCAATCATATCAAATATTTTTTTTTATAATTGCGCATTTCTCAGCCAGTGCAATCAAATTTCTTAGAAACACAGCTTGCCCTTAATCAACATATTCAACAATCAGATAAGATTAGCATTTTTTTGATGGGGTCTGGCAGGACAACCAGCATCTGTATTTTGGGCAAATATACCAGAGAAAAGCAGCAAACTCTTGGTTTATGAATTGACTGATTGAATGAATAGGAAGAAAAAAACTCAGACAATTTGGAAATGCTTAAAAAGAAACAGAAATACAGTGGAACCTGTCGCATGCGACCACCCCTACTGCCATAAAGAACTGGTCGCATATGGCAGGTTGTCGCTCATTAAAGGCTCATAGTCATGACCTATATATTCCACTCATCGTATATTCCACACATCAGAATGTACATATTAGAATTGTACCATGTAATCTGAACATGGCCTAACTTTAAAGATATTTATTCAGCACAATTCATAAAATTTTAAAAACCGTATTTACAACGGTCAACAAGAGACCAAAATGTATTCACAAAAAATATTTATTAAGTGGACTTAAAAAAAGTATATGGTTTCACTGCAGTTTTTTTGTTAGAAGTGAGTAATAGCAAAAGAGAATCTGTGATAATACATGGAAAAAAAAAACAAAACATACAAAACACTAACAGCTATCTGGGTAGGGGTAGAGAAACAGAGATAGAGATAGATATACCTAAATAGAAATGGACTAGACAGATACCGAAAAAAATAAAGGAATGAAAGAGGTAGACCTTTGAGAAAGAGACATAATTGTGATTTTTCCAAACCTCTGAATTTTTTCAGACTGATAAATCCCTTGAACATGCCAGATGCAATACATGTTGTCCAAAAAAGCCGATGTTTGACAGTGAGGTGAACTCAGGCAATGTCCATTTTAACAAGAAATAACAGTTTGATACAAAAACTACAATAACAAAACAATGAGGAAGTGTTCCTGGCTTAGATCAAATCAAAATAAAATAGATTACTCATTTAGTTTCTCCTAATTTAAAAGTTCGCAGTGTATGAACAAAACAGAATTTTTGTTTTTAAAACAGTTGCTTGATCAGTGATTTTTACTCATTGATGTTAGCCACTGGTCACATTCTGGAGGTGGTTGCTCACTGAGGGTTAATCAACATTAGCAAATTGTACGTGCATAGAAAAACGGTTGTTAACAACAGGTGGTCGTTGACGACGAAAGGGTTGCATATGGCAATTTCCACTGTAATTTTAATATATTTAGTGGTGTCTTGTTTATCTTTTCCTTCTGGGAACTAAAATCATGCATTTGTCTTTTTCTCCTGTGTCTCTTGAACTTGCATGTGTTTTGAAACGTTTTTGAAAATTTATCACTACCATTCATTTGTTAATTACTGTTTTCAGCTTTTACATATCAACTCCAATTAAGGCACATAATTATTATTAATGTTAATTATTATTATTATATGTCTGCTGTCATATTGAAAAGAAGTTTAATGATATTGGATGGAATGACAACATAATGCATTAATTTGCAAGCATGCTGCTATATGTTTCAACATGTTTTGCAAGTAATCATAACATTCATATAAGTCCATTTTATAGTTACACACAATCTTCATAACCTGAAGATTGCATTTAAGCACAAAACAGACTGTTGCTGCTAGGTGTTGACTTCAATGTCCACTTTTATATTTTCATCCACTTTATCCTTGGTATTGATAAATTTAACACATAAATATAGCAAAAGTTAAAACTGAATTTTTATCATATATATATATATATATATTAATAAAAATACATATTATCCTACATCTATGTCACAACTTAACTGAGCACTTTTATTTCAGTCATGCCAACTTGAATGTTTTGTGAAGGCATCATTGTATTGTCTTCACTCTTCAGGGATTTTGCTTTTTCTACTGAAAATCCTGAAGAGTGAAGACATCAAAATAATGCCTTCATGAAGCTACAAAGTATGTTATTTGTCGATTTTTGTAGAGCCTTTAGCTGTCAGTGAATTTGTGAACAAATTTTCAGTGCTCTGCGCCTTCATCAGGTTAATGACTGAAGATCTTGAGTGATATTTCGCCCTTTCTGCCGGTTAGCAACAATGTGTCTTCTTCGTATTGCAGTGCATTTCCTTTTAACTGTTTTGTTTTTGTTTATGTTGCCAGGGATACTTTTTTTTCCTTTCTCAATGAACGATATGTTAAGTTTTGCTTCTTTTCTGTTGTTGGCTTTGGATAGTAATCCAAAGTAACTTGATTCATATAGTTTCGGGAAGCATTTGGTTGTTTCGTTAGATTCCACTGTATTGATCTGTTCTTTCCATCTGATTTGGTATGTGAGCTTGCAGAAGCTAGCCTGGATGTTGGTGTTGTCAACTTTGTTTTCCTTGTTCATAAATTTGGATCCCTTGGCTAGTGGTATCAGTTCTTCATTTAACAACAAAAATTGACAAATAATAAAATAATTCAACAATGCTGTTAAAAAGAAATATGAATACATTGTACAAAGTTTGTATTTACTGAACACTATCCGATTTTAATTCCACTGGTCACTTATGGCATGCATTTCAATAACAAATTCCCATTGGAGAAAATCCATCACATGACTTTTCCACAGTTAAAGGTTTTGCTCTTAACAACTGGGTAGCAGATCCCAGAGAAAACCTTTGATAGTTTTGTCATAAGTTTCCATTGTCATAAATGTTTGTTGCTCTATATTTGAGCTATTAGATTTTTGCAATACATCTATTTTTTTAAAATATTTTTCTTTCACTTTTATTTTTCATTGCTTTTGTCTAATGTTTAATCATCAATAAAATTAATGGCAAATCCTAATTTGTTTATTAATGGTGTTTTGCCAATGCAGTCTCCTTAATCAACTGATGCTAACTGAGCTCCCAAACTTAACTGATAAGTGCAATTAGCAGAGGACAAATTCAAGTAGAGAACATTAACTGCAAATAAGGGTGACGGATTATGCTTCCTGAAAAGGTCATAGCTGAATTCATGCAAATCACTGCTTGTATAATAAAGGTTAACTTGATTTGTTTCTTTTTTAAAAAGCATCAAGTAAGTTTTATTTATTTCTTTGCAAATTGTCTAATAGTTTATGAGCCAAAAAGTGGTATAGTAAGTACAGTATAGTAAGATCATATCATGGCTGAGGTAGTTTGCATTCACTTAATACAAATGACCTTGAGAAAGACATGAAACACTATTTGGAAAATAGCAGAGAAAATGGAATTCTTTAGCACTGTAAGGCAATCCATTTTAACAAATGTTATTTTTTTATGTGGGATGTCCATTTAGGACATGGGTGACAATGGCTCTCCATAACTTCCTATTCCTTTTGGCTCTTAGTAATGTCTGTATGTTTGCCATTCTACCCCAATCTTCATTCCACTAACCATTCTTTCAAGCTGATCAGGCAGTTTGTTTGCTGACCTCCACTATCTCTTTTATCTTCCAACTTCAGATCAACATTTCTGCCGTCTCTGGTTGTCTCTTAATCTTTGAGTAAATTGACCAGTGTTCACTGCCATATAGGTGAGTTGATATTATGCAAAAGTTCAGCACTATTTTTTTTATTTCTGATGAAATTTTCCTATTTCCTATTTCTTAATACTTTGCTTAACTTTTCCATGCATCTTTCATAAATCAAGTGTGGGTTTGTAATTTGGTATCACATTTCCCATTGTCTGTTAAAGCACATCCTAGATATTTAAACTTTCTCTACTTGTTTAATTTTGACATCTCAGATTTCTAGTTTGCATTCTGCTTTCTTCTCTTAGGTTCTGTTTCCTTACATGTGATGGTTACACTCTTTCAACTGATTGGTTCATGTCAGCTTATTCAGTCTTTAAAACTAAAGAGAAAACTTTGTATATACAATGTGATCTCCATTTTAACCAGTTACAACAGATATGAGGAAAATCTGTAGAAATTAAACTTTGTTGATCTCTGCTCATGAGAAACAAACCCAACATGCAGCAACATATTTGTCTGGCCGTACATTAATGATTATTAATGTGAAGGAAAAAAGCAAATATCACAGACAATCCCTCTTACCCCACATTAGTATAGATCAGGCTAGTCTCCCTGAAAGTAAAACACTGTGCCTCCTCGGGTTAACTCTCACAACAAACCTCAAGTGGAATGTCTACATAGAATCCATAGCTGAATCGGCTGTTAAGAATGTCATTTCTCTGTGCAAGCCCAGGAAGTTTGTTCTGTCTGAAACAATTCTGCACATATACAAATCTACCATCCACGGTGCATTGAATACTGCTGCCAATTCTGGTGGGTGTTCCTGCTATCCATCTAGGGATCCTTGACAAAATTCAATGTAGAATCTGCAGTGAGATCGATCCCAACTTGGCTGCTCAGATACAGTCACTTTCTTACCAGCACAGTGTGGCTTCCCTGTGTCTCTTCTACAAATACTTTCACAGCTTCTGCTCTGATGAACTTAGCTCACTGGTGCACCCTATATATAAATTTATTTAAGCCACAAGATTAGCAACTAGGTCCCACCCTTTTAGTGTGAAACCAATAAGATGTAAATGCAAACTCTACTCCAACAGCTTTTTTTCTCGCACTTCCCGCCTGTGGAATTCCCTTCCATTTACTTGCTGACAGCTACAATCTCCAAGAATTTAAATGTAAAATCAAAAGTCATCTCCTATCTCTCTAACTTGATATCCTTTCTCTCATGCACTCATCTCATTTTTGAAGTATTCTCATCCCTGTCTTACCCACTTCCTGACACCCCCTGTATTCTGTCACTTCTTCTTATAACTTTCCTCCTATGTAGCCCCCTGCACAACAGTGGCAGTATAATGCCTTGCTTGAGGCCATACGATTATAAAAAAAAACCTTTTTAGTGTGTAGAGAAGCTGTTTATCATAAACCCCAGTTAAAGTTTCATTTTTCATTGCAACTTCAAATGTAATTAAATGTAACATATTCTTGTACAGTTCAACATGAAAGATTCGATCTCAAGTGAGTCTCATGAAGAAACAAACGGAGAGAAATGTGAATGGAACATTGATTTCTTTTGAAAAAAAAGTGGAAGAAAAGGAAGAAAGGAAAACAGAGCAAATAAAATCAACATTCAAAAATAAAAATGACAACTCGAGAATAATTTTGTAAGCTTTAATTTGACATTACTTAAGATTTTATCATAAAATGGATGCAAACTGAATTGTTTTACTCATTAAGATCTTTTATCTCTAGTTCAAACATCAATGTAGTAGAATTGCCAATAACAGGTAAATAATTAAGTCCAAGAAGAAAGATAGGAAATGGAAAATTGTTTATTTAACACTATGTACACCTGAGTTCTAATATACATATTTATAGAGTCAAATATGTCAGGCATAAATTTTCTACTACAATTATAAAATCTAATTTGAGACAAACCTTCAGAAATACCTTAATTTTTAAGCTATTATTAAACATAATCAACATTCATTGTCTGTTATATCTAATTAATTATATTTAATATATATATATATATATATATATATATGTGCTAAAAAAATGAAATATTATTTTTTTGGGGCTGAGACCATGAATGACATATGAGCAACAAGAAATTTTCAAGGAAAGTACTCATTAAAAGAAAACTTAAACTTTCAATCAGGCAGAAACAGATAAATGAGAAAAGAAGGCATGGAGAATTTAGCATCCACAGGATATGATGAACACAAGAGAGGCAACAATGAGCAACCTACTTAACAAGTAAATGAGAGAAAAACACTAAACAGAGATAATAATGGTTTCAAAGTTGTTCTAAAAATAGCCAGGAAGTTTTAGAAGGCCTTGCTCGCCAACATATTAATAGAATATTAGAATATAAAAGAAGACTTAAACAAAACTGAATAAAGACATTGCTTGCTCAAAGAATGTACTTTAAATTAAAAAATCTAGTGGGAGTTTAAGCATCAGTCTATATGTGATTTATTCTTTGAATTATATTGGCTGATTCAGCTTCACTTTAAAAACAAATTCTTAAGAAAACAATAAGGAAATGCTGACTGAAAAACTGATACAGTCACCATGGCAACTCTGAATTACTTATAAATTTAGCACATCACTTTGATGCCTGACTCAAATTCCAAAATCAAATATGGCCCAGTTTTGTCTGCCATATCTTATCACTCATTGGCATGTCTTAGAAGAGATGGAAAATTATCTGCTTTTCTTTGGAAAACTATCTCTGAAATCATCTTCTATCATTGGGCTCATTTTTATAACAAATAATTCCCATTTTCATATTGTAAAAACTGTAAACAATTTTTTCAAAGTAGAAAATGTTAAATATATTGTGTGAGCAGCCTAGAGCCTAGATTCACATTAATTAGTGAAGTTTTTGAAGATCAACATTATATATATATATATAATTATAAAAATACTACTACTACTAATAATAATAATAGTGGTATAAACTAATGGATATATATCCATAGTTTGGTAATATTTACTTTTTATAAAGGGCTCAATACAGATATAGGACTTTTATATAGATGTAGTTATTATTAGTGTTATAATAATAACATATGGGACTGCAACTCAAAATCTTTTAGGTTTCGATGTCAAGCACACCATCATCAGGCAGTGAAATATTATTCAGTTACAGGGTCATATATATAATGTTATAGAAATTTAAAAATTTAAATTTCCATAGCATTATATTGGCACTGGAACCTGAACACATTTGAGTTGCAGCCATCTACAGAGCAGAAGCAAAAGACAAAATATACTTCGGATGCACTTAGTGATGGCAGTTTAAAACATAATCAAAAATTCACATTCAAACTAGAAAAACTTAAAAATAGCAATGGAAATTAAAAGGAAAGAATGGCGAAAACTCTCATGTGATCTGAAAAATATTAAAAAATGCCAAACCCTGCAATGGTGGTGATATCTGCCGATTGTGCCTGAAAGAAAAGTTGGCCATAGTATTATTTCCAAAATGACAAAAGCTACTAAATGAAAGGTCTGAAATAATATCTGGACATAGACACATTAGAAAATAATTTTCTAGGCTTGTACAAAGCTGAATGAATGGATTCCCAATAACAAACCACTCCATTACTTTGAATTTCTGATTATGAACTTATGAAAGTGTTAACTGTTAAACCCTCTGTCAAAACTAATTGTCTAACAAAACTGAAAACATGGAACCATGGTAGTGTAATCGGCTGATCTTCCATAACTAAATATCTAAATGCTCTACATGTTAAATCTTCATCTATTGCCAAACATGTATTGAGCACTTTCTAATACAACTGGTTACTGGTCTAATTTAAATCTGATCTATAACTGTTTAATTATATATATATATATATATATATATATATAAAATAAAATAAATTTTCAATATTCAAAAATGTTGAATGAACATTTCAACATGAAATCCCTAAGAGAGATTTCACATCTCTTCAGCAACTGTAATATTTCAAAATGGAAATAAAATTAAGAATAAAAGGGGGAATAAAAAATAAAAAGAAAAAAAAGAAATAAAAAATGACAGTAAAGATTTGAGAAATTTATGTCACAAAAAATTTTCGGAAGTAAATCAAGTCTAATTTTAGATTTTAACTTTTAGATAGAGTTGTAAGTGAAGAAATGGAAAATTTGATTTCGTCTAGCTTTACAAAGGCAAGGGGGTAAGAGGTGGTGTTAAATTGAGAATTGGGTTAAACAAAATAAAATGAAAAGGGGAAGTGGGAGGTAAGAAAAATAATTAGGATTAATTAGGATCAGGTTTTTTGGGATTTACCTTCCTACTTTTCCGTTTGGATTAAAGTATTTTAATAAATATATATATATATATTACGGAAATCAACGAATTTTAACGAAACTTGGTTATAAGCAACCGACAATTTGAAACAAATATTCAAACAATATATATATATATATACATTTATGTTAATTGAAATTTTACACTTGTGTGTATATGCGCAGATACACATCCATATATAAATATTAATCAGGTTTTAATAGGACAGTTCTCAATGCGGTATAACAGAGTAAAAATAAATTAAATATTAAACTTCGTTTTAGGCACAACTCAGAGTTTTATGCATTAGATATTTTTATCTATATACATTTGGGCCATATTAAACTATATATATATATATATATAGGGTGTCCATAAAGTTCGTGTGCACTTTAAAAAATTTATAACATTATTTGCATTTGTGATAGAAATAATTCTTAAAAAGGATTAGAAAGAAGTAAATCTATATTTTTTAAGGTTTTATTGAAATTTTATTTAAGTTTCCACATGTCCTCCATCATTAGCAATACAAAGGGTAATATGATTTTGCAGTTCACAGAAAATATTTGCCAATTGATTTACAGTAATGCCTGAAATCACATTATTTATTTTACCTTTCAAATCTTCTAATGAATTAGGTTTGGTTGCATACACAATTGTTTTCACATAAAAAAAATCTAATGGAGTCAAATCTGGCAAACATGGAGGCCAATAAAATGGTCCACCATTTATAATCCATCTGTTTACATTTACCTAAAAATTGTTGCAAATTTTGTGGTAAAGAATTATCCAATAACTATAGTTAAAACTAGGTACATTAAACTTTCTAACATTTTTACAGATTATTTCTATCACAAATACAAAAAGTTATACATTTTTTAAAGTGCACATCAACTTTATGGACACCCTGTATACATACATACGTATATATATATATATATATATATAGTCAACCTTAGACAGTCCTCTTTTGCTGTATCACATCTTATCAGTACAGTTAGATAACCAGTTGCATCCTGCTAGAATTGAAACCTGACCAATTTGACATCAGTCAAAGATTCTACTTCTAAGCTATAGGCGCATGGTGGAGGAAGGTAGATTTTAGCATGTTATATACACAATATAAACAAACGCCAGTGGTCAAGAGTGTTCAGTTCATTGTTGAAGAACAATGCGTAAACAGTGATGAGTAGTTACTGTTTTTAAAGTTTACCATTTCCCTAGACTGCTTAATTGAGTGGTTAGAGCATAAATCATCATCCACAGAAAGTCCTGTTTCACTGTATTACAGCTTATCAGTATGGTTAGACATCCAGTTGCTTCCAGCTAGGATTGAAACCCAACCAATTAGACATCAGTTAGAAGATTCTACCACTAAGTTATCGATGCATATATATATATATATATATATATATATGTATATATACATACACACATATATACACACACATACACCTATATGTTTATATAGATATATATACATATATAAGACACATACATCTGTGTAGCCATAAATCAAATTTAGAAGAACATACCAATCATAAAATTTTCAAGCAGTTTTTCTTGTCAGATCTCGTTATCTAAAAAAACAAATAATCTGCAATGGAAGGAAAAGAAAAAGAAAGCCACTGAACTGTAGTATTGCTGGGTCCATAATTTGATATCATAACAGGAATATTTTGAGTTTTTTCTCACAAATATTTGTTTTGGCTTTTGAAAAATTACTTTTCCATCACATTCAAAAAAAATAATGATAAAGAATTTCTTTAAGTCAAAATTTCCATGAACATCCAGAATTTATTTTTTTTAGCTATCCACACCATGATTTGCTCATCTTCAAAAGTAGAAAAATTTATCAAATTTAAATTTTTGTTCAAAACAAAAATTTTACAAGTCCTTCACATGAATATCTTTATTCTTGTTGTTTAATCCAACATTTTGGCCTTTGTATTCTTCAAACACACCCAAGTTCATATATCGTTCCACTCAGACAATAGACTTTAATGCATATATTTTGCTGCTAAATCTTAGAAGCAAAATGTGACACTAGGTCTTTTTTTTTTTTAATCATATCACCCCAAGCAAGGCGGTAACACCACTGACATGCAGGGGGCTACGTAAAAGAGAAATCCGGAAACCACATCCTAAACAGGGAACAAGGGATGAGCCTCTTCACCTGTTCAATAGATGAGGGTGGAGTGTGAACCAGGCGATAGTTTGTCTATCTACTCCAATTAAAGTTTTATATTCTTTTTTTATTTAAGGTAATCCTGACAAACGTCTGGGTTCTTCAATCTTTTCAGAAGATATCAAGCTCTTTGCCTTCATCAAATTAGGCTAATACATAATGGTCGTGGGTGGATCCTGAATTAACAAGTTATAAATATTTTTCAACATCAACTGAATACAAAGGCATTCAATTAGTCAATTTATAAGAACTGACAGAGACTAGTTAGATCAGTTTATATGTTTGTTCTTGAGTTACACATACAAAATACTGACAATATTATTTTTCAGCTGTAAAAGATTGTAGCTCTTATTTTTTTTGGACTTGTTTTTCCTTTGCTCTGTTTGAATCTGGACTACCCAGGTTTTAGTTTCTATCTGAGTGTTGGGATTCCAAGAATGTAACAACAGCAACAACAACAACACATCTTTTAAATGAAACATGGAAAAGATTATTTTCTGAAGGAAAAATAGAAGCAGAACATTTGTTGAAATGACATTTAGAGATTCTCTTCAGAATTATGCAATAATAATAAAATGTTCAATTGTCCTTGCAATGAAGTTTGTTTTTTATAAAGTAATTAAGGCTTCTAAGTGCAGTGTGAAATGTGTGGACAGACTTACTTTATGATGACCAGTCTAATGTGTTTGTGAGTTTGTAGACAAAGACTTAGTTGGCGGCCTCTAAATAATCCCTTTTATTATGTGCCTGGATATGGCCTTAGTTGGCAGCTACTGCTGTCTTATAGATCAAACTCAAGTCTGAAATAGTTTTAGCCCCAAGAAGAAGTATGCTTCTATTTTTATATTCATAAAGAGATTCAAAATCTAATTTCTACATAGAGGGGTGAACTTTTGGAATACTGAATACAAATTTTCATTAGTTAGAAAATAATTTCACACAAGCTTGTGAAAATCTTTTTCTCAAGTTTGCAGTGATGGTGAAGGGAGTTAATATTGTTATTTTTTAAATGGTCCAAAAATAACATGTGGTAGGTTTACAACTATGTCCAAGAGGTATTTTGGTGGTATTTTTCCTGTAATGATTTTTTATTAACCAACATTTTCTGATGTTATTTTATTGATTGAAAAAATTCATACTATTTTTAGTATTTATTGCAAAGTGGATAATTTTAAATGAAAATAGAATAATTCTTTTTTTATTATTCCTTTGCAAAATATTACAAGGGAGCTGGGAAGCCTTTGCATTGACCAGCCAATAAAAAGAAGAAGAGACTGGCATGGGGAAGAGAGCACAAAAACTGAACAACACCAGAACAGTTCATTTGATGCACATGCTATTGTGCAGTATAAACAAAAGAACCATTCCATTTTCATTTAGAATTATCCAATTGGCAATAAATACTAAAAATAGTATGAAATACATCATTTCTTTTAAAAAACTATAGTAGCCTAATAATTATGGCTGGTAATATATATATATATATATATATATATATATATATATATATATGATTTAATTTCTATGGCTTTAATGAGCATTGGTTCTGATACAGCACTGAACTGTATACTTGATGTTTATACACAACCTTGTCTTTAATAGAATGCAAAAACATTCAGGTGATGTACCCTGCTAAGTAAAGCAAGCTGAATCATTGGGATAAAAATAACAAGTACTGAGATACTCATTCAAAAAATAATCCATAATAATTCATTTAAGACACTTGATAAGGAAATACTATCCAACTATTATTTAAGTTAAAATATCTAGATTCTTTATTTAATGTTTATCCTTACCATTGTTGTTTTGATCACCATGATTTTGATTAGTTTTCTCAACCTTCATCAAACATATTAATTCAATTAACTCATTGAATAATGACCTCACCAGGCGACACATTCACATTTATTTTCCTGGTATTTTGATAATTTCTTTGGAATACAAGCATACAATGCCACATTATCTTACCCTTTGATATTATATATCAATTTTTAATGTTCAAAAAGAACATTGAAAAATTGATATACGATATCAAAAATTTATTAACTAACCCCATTAAAAAACTGATGTAAATGGTTTATTAAATGTTGCTATCAACAATAATTATATTGCATAAACAAAAATCCGAATAATTTGAGAGCCCGTGAAAATACATACAAATCTTACAAGATATTGCCAATAATCTTATTCCTCACTGTATGTTCTATAAATTTACATACATTTTCTTCTTCTTTTTTCAATATATTTTTTATTTTAGTTTGTTATCAGTTCATGTTGATCAAATTATTTTCCTCATTTTCCCTATTCTTCTCACAACAGATAATAAATAACTAACTGCAAATTTATATTAAAAATATTTTGGGGGCTCTTTTCATTTTCTGCCACATCCTTTTGACTGATTTATTCTTTTAGTTTTTTGATTATCTACACATCTTGAAGTGACATTTTGTACTCTACAGAATCTTTATATTGTGGAAGAAGATGATTTGTAATGTAATTGCCTGAAAAACATTGGCTTTACTGGCTGCAATGATGATTACATCTAAAAAGAACATTACTTATGATTCGAATGAGAATGAGGTTATGGCAAACTTTTACTGAAGAATCATGAGATTCAATCAATAATCTAAATGAGAATGAAGAAATGATATAAGTAAATTAGTAGAATAAAAGGTAATCAGAAGTCGTAAGACAGGCATCTTTGAATGAAGACAAACATTTCTTTTTTTATCATTTTGCCCCAAACAAGACAGTTTTATTGCCACTGTTGTGCAGAAGGTTACATAGGGGAAAGTGATGAGAAAGCGTGGTTAGTTATAAGGGATGTCAGGAGGAGGGTAATAGACGGATGAGAATACTGGTGTAATGGGGGTGGAGTGGATGGAAAAAGAGCTTGAGAAAAAGGATGCAAGTTAGTGAGATAGGAAATGTCTATTGACCTTACATTTAAATTCCTGGAGATTGTAGTGGTTGGTGAAGCAAGTATATGGAAGGAAATTCCACAGGCGGGATGTGCAAGAAAAGAAGCTGTTAGAGTAGAAATTGCGGTTACATTTTATTGGTTTCATGGTAAAAGGGTGAGACCTAGTTACTAATCTAGTAGCTCATGTAAATTCATACCTAGTGGGCACTAGTGATCTAACTTCATTGGAGCAGAATCTGTAAAAATATTTGTAGAAGAAGCACAGGGAAGCCACATCATGCTGGTGAGAGAGTGACTGCAGCCAAGCTGAAAAGTTGGTATCGATATCATTACAGATTTGGATTTTGTCAAGAACCCTGAGGTGAATAGAAGGGGCACCTGGCCAGATGTAGCAGCAGTATTCAATACACAGGTGGATGGTAGATTTATATATGTGAAGGATGGATTCAGATGGGAAAAACTTCCTAGCCCTGCATAGTGAACAGACCTTCTTAGCATTACACTTAATATCTGCTGAGAGTGTTACGCCAAGGAGGCATAGTGTTTTGCTTTCAGGGAGGCTAGCCTAGCTAATGGGAGGTATGAGCAATTGTCTATGATGGTTAATAGATAGCAGCTTCAATTTGGAAGCATTAAAATTTATGAGAATTTGGCATTTGTTATTATGATATAAGTCAGCCAATCCATTGGTGATTTCCTGTCAGTATAAAATTCTCAGAAAAGCACTTTATTGAATAAATACACAAGATAAATAAAGAAAATATTTTATCTTCTTTCAAATAAGATCTACAAAAAAAAGAGTTTCTTTGTTCTAACAAATACATTTTGCACATCTGTTTCTTTTATTTTTATTAATGTTTAAATTTATGAAATTCTAAGTAATTCTTTGAAGTTTTGTGTTTTCTAAATTTACACATCACTTTGAAAAAAATGTCAGTTTATATTTGTGGATGGTTGCAATGACATGGTCACTTTGCTTGATTTCTTTTCTATGGTTTTGTGCTTTGTCTTTATTTTTGCATTTGTAAAGAAATCTAAGGAATGATTTTTATGGAACTATAACAAAGTGAAAAGTAACAATAACAAACAGGAAGAAAATATGCAATAAAGGGATCACAATTTACAAAAGATTTGAATAAAAAACATGAGTTGAACCTCTCTCTGTCAAGATAGAGGCATCATGACATGGTGTAATGGTTAGCAAGCTTGTCTTACCAAAACCTATTACAACTGAGTCATGGGTTCAATCCTCACTGGGTAATCCATACTTTCAGCCTTGTGCCACATCTAAGTGGTGTTTAGAAAATCAACTCTGATATTGTATCTGGCTCTCAATGAAAAGGAAAACTGCTATTGTAAAGAATAATTAATAAGTTTGAAAACTTCTTCAAAAGGTCAACGGGAGTGACAAGTAAAGTGGATAGCAAAAGATTGAATGAAAGATTTTAAAAGTATTTTTGGTACACTGTTTAATGTAATAAGCACTAAGGAAGGTTGGAGAGTATCAGTCAATAAAACAAGGACACAAGAAGAAAATGAAACATCTCAATAGGTTCAGATGGAATGAGGTTCAGGTTGAGAACCATCTTAGAATTTGAATTCAACATTTTCAGGAATAAATTTCAACACCTAGAGACACTCTTATGTATTTTTATATAAGGAATAATATGATTCACAAAAGAGAGAAATGATATCAGTGTATAAACATAAAGCTGAAAAAAATGTAAGAAAAAATATTGATAGGGTAAAAGTAGGATGTACATTTGTGGTGTAGTAAATGACGGCTTGAAATAAGAAATTAGAAAGCCAAATTTGTATTCCAGTAGAATTTGTTTTATTCACTCATGCACAAACTAGCTGTATAGCCTGGCATTGATTGAGTGTAATGTAAGCTTTAAAACTAGTCCATAGTCCTGGAGCTCCGACTCTTTGGATGTTGGCACAAAAGACTAAAAAGCAATAGCTGTTTCAGTTAAAGCGAAAGTGTAGACTGAAAGAAAAATCAATGGATGTCAGTCAAATTTTGATTTCCTGGTATCAAATAAGTTTTTTTCATCGTAAACTGAATATTGAAGGCTAAATAAGTCCTCCGAGTAAATGGTATCATGGCTGAGACTAAGAACTATAATTATACCTACTTAGAGCCAAACCCGAAGCAAAAACTAAAATAAAAGGGCTGAAAAAAATACAGACACACACACAAACATCTTGTCTTATATATATATATTATCGATTTTCTGCACTATTGTAAGAACTAGAACCTTGAAACTTCTGAATATCGTTTTTTATATCTCTGTCTATGAGTGTATCAAATTTGATTAAAATCTGACCACTCCTTCTATAACCCAATTTTATCAATTTTTGATATTTATCAGGGGTACCTTGACACAAAACTTAGCTAAGAACACTCGCAGATGGATATAGTACAACTGTGTAAATTTTCAAGAAAATTGGTTCAGCCGTTTCGAAGTTTATAGGTAATGGACACACACACACAGACACACAGAGACAAAGTTCCATTTATAAATAAGTTTAGATAGATACCTTTAAGAGAGATATTAATCTGTCTTTTCTCTCTATAGCTATGGGTTAAATAGCAGCACAGATTGGGTTCTATAACCTTGGTTGGCAACCAGTCTACTACAAAAAGTAATGACAACCTACAGTGAGAAAATCAGTCTTTTGTGACATGATTGTCCAAGTGTGTATCACGTATGTCACTTAACTGAGTAGTGTGTCTTTGTGTGTGTGTGGGGAGGGTTGCGTACACACATGCGTGCATGTAGCAAACAAACTATATCTCCAGGTGACTAAGTTTGCCTAGAAGGGAAGGTTTCTAACACATCACTCAATAAGTCCCAGGCCTGACATACAGATCATGCCACTAATAAAAAATCCATATAATTTTTATAAAAGACTAATCTTTAAATGACACGTGACAAAATTTAGGCTCAGCCAAATTATTAGTTTACAAATTACAGTTATTTAAGTGAAGCTACTGTTGCAACTTTTCAAAACAATAGAAAAATCTGAATTTTGGATGTTGATAAAGCATTGTTTTCTGATGGGAAAAATACTGCTCAAGGAAAGAAATGGCTTGATAAATGTTATTTCGACTCTGCTCTGTTGGAAACAATGGTTAAAAGGTGGCATGCTGACTTTGAACATCATCGTACAAACACAAATGATGCTGAAAGCTCAGGTCGTCCAAAATCAGCAGCTGTCCCAGGAAACAGCAAAAATATCCACAAACTTTTTAGGCCAATTGTAAATTGAAGTTGCATGAGATTGCAGAGGAGGTGAATATATCAAAAACCAGTGCAGTCACCATTTTGATGAACATTTGTCAATGCAAAAGCTGCGTTCAAAGTGGGTGTCACGTTTGCTCACAGTTGATCAAAAACAATAATACATCAATGATTTAGAACATTGTTTGTCACTGTTTAACGCAACAAAAAGGAGTTTTTGCATAAATATGTGACAATGGATAAAACATGGATTCGCCATGTCACTCCAGAGTCAAATCGACAGTTAGCTGAGTGGACAGCAACATGTGAAAGCCATCCAAAGCGACCAAAGACGCAAACATCAGCAGGCAAGGTTTTGGCCTTCGAATTTTCTGATGCACAATGTATTTTGTTCCCCAATTACCTTGAGAAAAAAAGAACCATCATTAGCAAATACTATATACCATTATTGGGGCATTTGAAGGAAGAAATTGCCAAAAAACGGCCACAAATGAAAACAAAAAGTGATCTTTTACTAAGACAATGCACTGTGTGACAACTCAATTGCAACGATGGTGAAACCACATGGATTGCATTTCAAATTGCTTCCACATCCACCCTATTCTCCACATCTAGCCTCCAGTGATTACTGGCTGTTTGCAGACCTCAAAAGAATGCTCCAGGGAAATAGATTTGACTTCAGTGAAGAAGTGATATCAGAAACTGAAGCATATTTTGAGACGGAAGACAAATCATTCTACAAAAAAGCATTGAATTGTTTGAAAAGCATTGGAATCAGTGTATCAACCTAGAAGGAGACTATGTTGATGATTGAAGTTGAATTTTGCCTAAAAGTTGTTGTTTTATTTGTTAGGCTCAGGATTTATTGAGTGATGTGTTAATATACCATATTCTTGAGTAAAAAGGAGAGCTTTTGTCTCTCCTGTAACAGTGTCAGGCTTAGGGAGGACATGAAATGCTATGCAGCAGGCATCTTTACAAACAAGGTAGTGTAATCTCCCACATATTATGGCAACAAAGCTTGTCAGCACTTTTGTTGCTTTTCCTTACAAATATTTTGATTTGAGAGAAAAGGTTTTTCTCACTTTGCAATCAATTTTGCAGATGTCAGCAATAAATTGAAGATGTCAGTTTTCACAAAAAAACTTGTATTTACCAACAGATGTTAGTAAGAATTTCAGGATATACTTATATTTGTGATAAATATATCAGGTGAATTTATTTTTAGAAAATTATTTATCTATTGGCATGAAATTTTATGCTACAGCTCTATAATTGATCAGTATATTGCATTTATATATATAGTCATCTGCAGACATATTTGTTTCACTGTATCACAGCTCATCATTACAGTTAGACATCCAATTGCTTTTTACCTAGGATTGTAACCCAACCGAATTGGCATCAGTTGGCGATTTTACCTCTGAGCTATGGGTGCTCGGTCGAAGGAGGCAGGCTTTTAGCATGTGATATATCATGTATGCATATGCCAGTTGTTAGAATGTTTTAATTCATTTCTGAATGAACAATATGTAGATGCTAGAGTAGCTACTGTTTTTTCAAAGCCTACCATTCTTCCTATATATATATATATATATTTCAACCAAGCTGGGCTCTTCAGACAAAGTAGACAACATTATTTAAAACTTTGCCTGAAAAGACTGGTGTGGTCAAAACCTAGGTAGCAAGTAAGTAGTGTGTGTTCTGTTCTTTGAAATATTATTAGCTGTGCATATTCCGTTCATTTGTTTTGATTGTGCATTGAGCACTGTTTTTGATCTACTATCTGCTGGTCTAACCAACAACTATTTTACTAGTATATATATATATATATATATATATATATATATATATATATATATATATATATAGGTTAATCAATGAAATTTCAGGAATAAAAAACAAAAAATTATAGTAATATAGGTAATAAGATTGATGGTATTTATTATATATTAGCCTTTTGACTAAAATGAAACTTGAAAAAAAAGTTTTTAAAGTTTCAAATTTTTAAGGAGATGAAAAATAAACAAAAATGTGGAACTCACACTTCTGAGGAATGTTGTTGTTGTTGCTTAGAGGGTTCTTATATATATATATATATATATATATATATATATATATATACATATATATATATCAGCATACAATGTGGGCATAGAAGAATCCAAAGGAGTATCCTTTACAAATAGTGGTAGGATAACTCTCTAAGAGAGCTCTAAACATATATGCATATAAGTACATATCGAATAAATAGAAGAAAAATTAAGACAGACGCGTTATTTCATGGTAAATTGGAAGTATAGGCCTATTTCAGGTGAGTCATCATCAGCTTCCATCTTAATTTAACAAAGGATTCTGCACAATGAGATTCACAAAAACCTGAGGAAATGAATTAAAAAAATAAAAAATAAAAAGATAAAGGTCGCTCTCTTAAAAGAGGCAATTAGGAACAATACATCCATTTGGCGAAAACATACACATATTCCTACACAATAATATATATGTCATATATGACACAAAACAGATGACACGCAAAGCCTGATGACTCACAACAACTGAAACAAAGTAGATGCCATGCCTAGCGGCCAATGTCAACAAAAGTTCGAAGATACATTCTTTTAGCATACATAGCAGACACAGGGATTTGAGATGTAAAGGAAGTGGGTTAGGTGAGAAAGAGAGAGTGAAAGAGAAAAAGAGAGAGAGAGATAGAGCTTTACATTTTTAATTTAAAGGAAACATAATTATTCTATTTAAATTTATTTGTTTAAACTTAATTTTTAAGTTTATATATATATATATATATATATATATATATATATATATATATATATATATATATATATATATATATATATATATATATATATATATATATATATATAAAGTAAAAAGAGTTTCCTGAAATAGCTCTTATAAGTGAGATTTTATCATGGTATCCTCACAAAACTTTGAAGTTGGCATGAATTAGAGACAAGCTCTTTTTATTTATCAATGCTCTCTCTCCATTTTGATATCAAACACTTTATGATAAAAAACCAGCTTGCCCAAATACATTTTATCATTAAAACAATCAGAAAATAAAAAAACAACCTTGGTGCTAAGCATTATCACATTTAAACACTATATATATATATATATATATATATATATATATATATATCAGTTGTAGTAAAATCACCTGATATGACAGCTCTTGTGTAAGGAAAGAATGTTTTATATATATATATATATATATATATATTGATAGTTTAATGACTTAGTTTTTGGTTGAAATAAAATTAAACCAGCATAATAACTCATTTACAAATGAAGAATATATATATATATATATATATATATATATATATATATAATAGCATATTAATGCTGAAGATAAAAGGTAGGTTACATTTATCAATTTTATTCTTGAATTTATTTCTGTATCATGACATTAAAGTGGTTAGGAATTGTTTACAGGTAACTTTTTGCTAAGGTTCTAAGCTTTCAACTGGTTTCAGTCATTTGGACAAAATGCCACAAGAACACGTTTTTCTGAAAGGCTTAATGTATATTCATATGAGACAATGCTTGGTTACATTCTGTTGTTAGTTGTTGCTTAACAAAGATTGCAACAACAGAAACTTAATGGAGTGTAGTATCTCCATAAAATATTAATTTAATAGAAAACTTTAGTACATCATTACAACAAATGTATATATGCATACAATCAAATAATATCACTGTAATCAATGAAAATTCAACCAAATAATATCACTGTAATCAATGAATTCAATCAAATAATATCACTGTAATCAATGAAAACTGCTGCAAATAATATGAAGGTTGAAACAGAAAAGTTAAGAAAATCAGTAAATGAAACCCTTATGAAGGTTATGGAATGTCAAAGAGTCTTATGAAGTAAAATTATAAACTACTGGTATGCAATATTGTGTTAATCATATATTTTTATAATCTATGTCTTCTGGATTTATTTATAAACTAGCAGTATAGCCCGGCATTGCTCGAGTGTAATGAAAGCTTTAAAACTAATCCATGGTCCTGGAGCTCAGACTCTTTGGACATTGGCAAGAAAGACTAAAAAGTAATAGTTGTTTCCAGTTAAAGCGAAAGAAAAATGAATGGATGTAAGTCAAATTTTGATTTCCTGGTATCGGTATCAAATAAGTTTTTCTTGTTGTAAATTGAATTTTGAAGGCTAATAAGTCCTCTGATTAAATGGTATCGTGGCTGAGACTAAGAATTACAATTATACCTACTTAGAGCCAAACCCGAAGCAAAAACTAAAATAAAAGGGCTGAAAAAATACAGACATACAGGCAGATAAACAGACACACACACAAACATCTTGCTTTTTATATATATATATATATATATATATATATATATATATATATATTATCAATTTTCTGCACTATTGTAAGAACTGCAACCTTGAAACTTCTGAATATCATTTCTTATGTTTTTGTCTATAAGTGTATCAAATTTGATTAAAATCAAACCACTCCTTCTATAACCCGATTTTTTCATTTATTGATTTTCACTAATTATTGGGGGTACCTCGACATGAAACCTAGCTAAGAACACTTGCAGACGCTTCTAGTACAACTGTGTAAATTTTCAAGAAAATCGGTTCAGCCAATTCGGAGTCTATATGTAATGGACACACTCACACACAGACACACACGCACACACACACATGCACACACACACACACACACACACACACAGACAAAGTTCCATTTATAAATAAGTTTAGATAAGTTTCACTTGATTTGGTTGTACAATAAATTTTGATACAATCAACACAAATTATTACCAATACATTTTATTAGGATAGATAATATAAACTGAGACTATATTACTCAAATAAATGTATTCTAAAAATTTTATAAAACATTGTTTAGTGACCACCAATTTTATTGTGAAAATATTGACTCTGAGCTTATTATTTTTGGAGAGGTGGTAGAAAATGTTGGCTACAATTCATTTTTAAAAGAGAACAATTTTAAATGAGCTTTTATAAGTGGAAAGTACTTTTTGCCCAAACTTTCTCTACTGGAAGTGTCTGTTGAATCATCAAAGAAAAACAAGCGGAGATTTCTTGTTCAGAAAGGAGGTTCATATTTCATTCAGACAGGATTGATTTCATTTTGATTTTTTGATTCCATTTTTTGCTCTCTTACATAGAAATAAGTGTTTTGCATAATTATATGCAAGTAAGCAAAAGATTTTCATCTGGGAAATGATGTTCACATATCAACAGATGGAAATGAAGAGGTAAAAAAGATGCACATGACTTGTCTGGGTTCTGTAAGAAAAAGAAAAAAAGAATATGACCAAAACACAGCAAAGAGAAATTAGTCTTACTACTGGAATGAGTTAGCTTCTCCACATGGTATAAATTAGTAGAATTACAAAAAAAAAAAGTTACTAGGTAAGCCAATAAATGGGCACGTGCACTGACACAGACATTTTCCTACATATTCTCTCATATACAAATCTCTCTCTCTATTTATCTATCTATCTACATATATATATATTTTTTTTTTCTTTTTTTAAAATCTTTAATCCAAAAGGAAAAGCAGGAAGGTAAATCCCAAAGACCCGATCCTAATTAATATTAATATTTTAATATTAAAAAATGATGCAGGTGGAGGGCTCAATGTAATTAATATTTAAATTGCAGAGCCAATTATAAAATAAAATAAATTTTGAAGTTCAAAACCATTGTATGATTATTTCTACATGAAATCCCTAAGAGAGATTTCACACATCATCAGAAACTTATACTCAAAATAAAATATTACCGGCCGGTAATCTCTCTTAGGGATTTCATAGAGATTTCATGTAGAAGTGATCATACAACGGTTTATTATATATATATATATATATATATATATATATATATATATATATATATATATATATATCTTAAGGCATGATTCATTAAATAATATAGACGAGTTTTGTCGATTTATTTTATGTAAATTTTTTCTTATTGTCTGATAAGGTTAACAGCCTTATCATTAAATGATGAAAGAAAATCAAAATATTGATATATAATTTTAAAAATTATTTTTAATTTTGAAAATGGTTTATGTAAGCTGAAAGCTTAGATTAGATTATAAAAAATTATGTATCAATATTGTATTTTCTTTCTTCATTTAATTATAATGCTATTAAACTTATCAGGCAATATGACAAAAATTTACATAATATAGACAAGTTTTTTCTATTTTAATTAATGAAACAAGCCTTAATGAAAAAATGTTGCCTAAATACACACAATTTAAATATATATATATATATATATATATAGTGTATATATATTTTTTTTGTTTACGGTCATATCATGTTGAATACACCGGTTCTCGTTCGATCACCGAAGTTAAGCAACGTTGAGCCTGGTCAGTACTTAGATGGGTGACCGCTTGGGAATACCAGGTGCTGTAAGCGTTATTGACGGCTGTGCGTTGTGGTGCAGTGGATGTTGGCTTGGAGGGGTAAATCGGTGAGCCGAGTTCCAATTCCAGTCGAACACTTTGTATTCACTTATGCACTGGTACCCTTGGGAAAGGTATTAATCCATCCCTTCCCTCCAGTTATGGGTTAAATAACTGAGGTCTGTTGTTCATGCGATCTGTGGCAGACATCTGCACCAATTGTTTGTTATCAGCAGTTCCAAAAAGTGTGGATGGTGCTACACAAGCCATCACCACTTTAAACAATTCTTTGTGTGGTTGTCTAACTGTGTTAGACGCTCATACGTCGAAATCGACGGGAGAGTCCATCATATATATACTTTAGGAAATGGATTAAATCCAGCATATTTTTAATTTTATTTGTTTAAATCTTATTTTTAATGGATATTCATATTTAAGTAGATGCACTGATTTTATTATTAAACAGTAAATTTATTTACATCTACTAGCTTGACTATTTTTCTTATAATTTCTCAAATATTCAGACTGGTAGATGTAAATCCCACATTCACTTACATATCATATTACCAAAAATAAATCCTTTTCACCATTTATTTTTCATTTCAACTTATCACCAGATGAGAGACACACACAGCTCCAAAAGATTTTTGTGCTGTGATACTATGCTTTTATAAACCATTGTAACAACTATTACAATATAAAGCTCTATGTTGCATTGAGCACTCTTTATAAAAGTAAATGCATGAAGAGTGGGTATAAAACCTACATGTTCTATAACTTCCTTACAATATTACTATATATATATATATATATATATATATATAGTAACAGAAAATTCATTCATTCAAACATCATTGACCAACAAGGTACATTTGTTTAATTTATTGTTGCATTTTTTTCCTTATATAAAAATTAGTTTATCTATACAAATTTAAGCATATGGAACCTGTTTTTGAATTTTTCTGAAGTTTGAAGCTTTAAATTATTACCAATGTTGTGAGTTTAATGTTTAAGCTATTAATGTCAAACATTTCATTTTGGGGAAAGTGGCCATTAATAGGTTATAAGAAGAACTCTATAATTAATAGATTCTTCTTAGAGAAGTTTATACAGGGTGTGGCAGAAGCAGCTCCATATACTGTCTAGAAAAATCTCCCACATAATGGTAAGAGATTAATGGCAAAGTTGTCTTCATCTAACTAATACCTTACCATTATGTGGGTGATTAATATTGAATATTATGGTAACATGGGTTAAAATATATTGTAAAATGATAGATGAAGAGAAAAATCAATTATTTCAGAAATTTAAAAAGATAAAACAATGGGACACTATATCATGGTGTGAGACATAGTGATAAAACACTGGATCATTAGGAAGCCATACCTATTTTAACAGGACTTCATTCAACATGATCAATATGAGCTGAGAATGACTGGCTGAAGATTTTCACATCTTGTTACCCACAACAGATTGCCTCCTAACTGTTTTGAATTGAAATGCTTTGACTACTATATCAGGAGCATGATCAAACGGAAATCCAACAAGCAGCCCCAAAATACAACTGGAATCATTAACATTATGACCAACAGGAATGATTTGAATTACTTGAATCAGTCTAGCAGTCACCTTTAAGGCTACAGTGATGTTATCTTTGAAGATGAGATATTATATATTGATAGCTGTTTCCTCTTGTCTAAATCAAACCTGAAGATATTTTTAAAAATATATACTACCTATTTTTCTATTGAATTACATAATATTTTTTTTATTTATCTATCCTGAGTTTGACAAATGGACTACATCTGGCAGCAAGGTCTTTGCTCGAGAGATTGAAGGTTTCGAGGAGCATGAAACTATTTCTTAACTGCTGTTGTTTCTAAGTTCACCCTGATAACACCTGTTAGGGTCCCAGCTATGGGTAAATAGTGAACTCCCAAACAAAAGTCAACAGTAAATCTTTGTAATAAAATGACCAACAATACATTTTTATCAAAAAATGACAATCAAGGCAACACGAAAAGAAATATAAAAATATATTTTTATAGCAATATTACCAACAATACTTTTTATGATTGAGAAACTATATATCTAAAAAACATACTTTTACCTTATAGTATAATGTGATGCCCAAAAAATCTGTATTTGAAAGCATAAAATTATGTACAAAATATATAGATTTCAGTATTAAAAACCCATAGAGGTGTTGATGGTATAAACAAAATCAACCGACCACCTTTATATTATAATTTAACTATCTGGTGCAATAGATGTCATTTAAGAAAACTGATGTCATTTAGGGAGTATTAAGAAAGAAAATTCAAAGATTCATGCAAATGAACAAATGATAACTGTGAATTTTAATCATGTCAGTTGTGACATGATTACAATTCACAGTTATTGCTACATGAAATCCTAATGTCGTCACAGTTGTATCACAGATGGTCAGTTTTGGTTGTGACTTCATAAAGAATTTTTAAGATGTAAACTAAATAACGTTTACTTTTTCTTGGAATCTGAACAATAAAATAAAATTAGTATCATATTGAGATATCTAGGAAAATTTCTTATTTCAATGAATGTAATAAAACTTTCAAATTAAGATTCAGGGAATGTAGCTTTAGAGAGAGAAAGAATCTTTGTTCTCTGTTGTCTGTAACCTATTCATAGGCACAACAGAAACACTGCTTCTCATTCATCTCCTAATCTCTCAGCCCAGCTTGAGTAATGGCCTATGCAGATGGATACTGAGTTGATATTAACATGGCAAAACTAGCTATCTGTCTTCCCAGAAGAAGTCCCCACCATGGGTATAGAAATTTCAACAAGATGTTTTCAGGAATAAAGTAAGCTAAGTGTTATGTAGAATTTTGACAGTAGTCAACAGCCTAAAGAGGAATCCATTAGGTTAACATGCCCTTCACATACTGATAAAAAAATTCACCAGATTTCATAGAATACTAGATTTGCCAGAGCTAAATGAGACCGGAACAGATAGAGTGAAATAGTAAGTCATTTGACTGACCCAATGATTCTGCTTCATTTTTTTTTTTTTTTTTTTTTTTTTTTTTTTTTTTTTTTTTTGCACAAAAGCTGAAATGATGTTAGGAAAACTACAAAAATTAGGGTTAATTAATGAGTCAGAATTATCACCCTTAATCACCAGAATAATCACCGTTACATGAGATATTCAGACGAAAATTAATAATATTTTTGTTGGTTATTGTATTGAATTTTTTAAATGAAATTTAAAAATTGAAACAAGAAGTTTTCTTCTTTTAATCCCATTTAATAATCAAATATCTTTTTCATGAATTTCCAATGTTAGAAGATTCTCAAGACCACAGGATTAGAAATAATTCATTTAGTTAAAAACAAAAACAAATTAATCGAATCCTGTGTGACATTTTTCTGTTTCCGTTGCAGTGATGTTATTTGCAAGAGCTTTTTATTTTTACTCTTTTCTTTTACAGGGTGTGATGGGTAAATTGTTGCCATTGTATATTTTTAATTTTGTGCATGTGCATTCATTTTTTGGATTTGGTCACCTGCACTGTATAGTAGGGTCAGTTGGGCACTGTCTGTGAGAAAAAGAGCACCATGACACAATTTTCCCTGAATAGAAATTTAGAAATGACCTGCTTTACTGCTTGGCTTTTGCGCTGGAAGCTCTAAAACAAAATTTTCTGGGTGTTTGGGTGTCAATCTGAGGACAGTGCAGAGGATTCAGAAAGATATGTTCATTTAAAATCATGGTGTTTTGAGTGATCATTAGTGATGGTCACATTCATTTTCCCCAAAGGGCATTATTTCATTGGCAGAGACAGTAGCAGACGACAAACTGTCAAAAAAAAAAAATAATCTAAACAAATCCCTTCTTCAGCAGACCGCACAAATGACACGGACATCTTTTGGGGTATGGCATTTTTTCCTTGATAGTCACAGAATATTTTCCCATTTAGTGTCTATTTTTCTATTGAACTGATGACAAAAGCTTAATTATATTCTGGAGCCGGCTGGGACATTCCTGGCTATAAAACAATCTAAACTTATTTATAAATGGAACATTGTCTGTGTGTGTCTCTGTTATCTATAGCCTCCGAAACGGCTGAATTGATTTTCTTGAAAATTTACACAGTTGTACTATAAATGTCTGCGAGTGTTCTTAACTAGGGTTTGTGTCGAGGTACCGCCGATAAATATCAAAAATTGATAATCGAAAAAATCAGGTTATAGAAGGAGTGGTCCGATTATAATCAAATTTGATACACTCATAGACAAAGACATAATAAACGATATTCAAAAGTTTCAAGGTTGCAGTTCTTACAATAGTGCAGAAAATCAGAAATATATATATATATAAAAGGCAAAATGTTTGTGGGTGTGTCTGTTTATCTGCCTGTATGTCTGTATTTTTTTAAGCCCTTTTATTTTACTTTTTGCTTCGGGTTTGGCTCTAAGTAGGTATAATTGTAGTTCTTAGTCTCAGCCATGATACCATTTACTCAGAGGACTTATTTAGCTTTCAAAATTCAATTTATAATAAAAAACGCATTTGATATCGATACTAGGAAATCAAAATTTGACTTACATCCATTCATTTTTCTTTCAGTCTATGGTTTCGCTTTAACTGGAAACATCTATTGCTTTTTAGTCTTTCTTGCCAATGTCCAAAGAATCTGGGTTCCAGGACCATGGATTAGTTTTAAAGCTTTCATTACACCTGAGCAATGCCAGGCTATACTGCTAGTTCTATGTATAAAATCAGAATTTGTCTTAGATAAAAAATATTTAAAATTAAAAAAAATACTGGGATTTATACAATTTTATAAATGAGCAGAAATTCAATGTTTTGATGGTATGCAAGGCTAAATACATTTTGGTTGTATGCAAGGCCACATTAGTTTTCTCCAAAATTAAGAAAAACAGTAGCAAAAATTATTTTCAGAGCATTTTCATATATTCAATGAAATTTAAGTTCATATGATGGATGGGTATTCTTTTCCAGAAAATAATTTAATTGATAAAAGAATATAATAATTGATATATGAAAGGATTTTATAAGTCAGAGATAGTAATCCTGTAAATAAAGACCCCTCCATACACATACACAATATTTTCATAGTTGTTATATTAAATTTTACACATACCAAATTTGGTTCTAAGTGAATATCATTAGTTTATTAAAATAGTAAAAAAGTTCACTGAAATATCTTGCAGGCATTTTGCCAACACTTGGAGGCAGAAATGAAAAACATGAACAAAATTCTCCCTCAAAATTTTCTCTTAGTTTGTCTTATTTCAAAAGAAACAAATCTGTTCTTGTTTCCTTGAAATCTAAGAAACATTTTGAGTTGTGCCTTTGAAGTAAATTTCATTGCCTTTTCTTTGTGCTAAATCAGAAACCTGGACTTGATATCTTTTATACAACAGAATTCAGAAACCTGGCTCCAAATTTGCTTGCAGGTGATGCCATGAGTTAACCCAACCCATTTGCTAAAGAAAAGCAAAGAAGGTGCGTAGAATAGGGCTACCCCACCCCAATGATACATCGCTAGAATTTTTGGTTATTTGCATGGAAATAGAGTCAGAAAGGAATGGAGACAACCAACTGGCTGGCGTCAATCAAGAGAAAAAATAAATTAGTTTTTAGTATCTCTGCATGTACACCCACCCACCCACACACACACACACACACACACATATATATATATATATATATATATATATATAATTAATACTGAATAAATTAATAAAACACACACACACACACACACACACACAAATATATATATATATATATATATATATAACTGACTCCAATAAATATTCAAATTAATATTATTCAGTGTTTGGCTATACATCTGAGATGAAGTAGTATTTACATTATTTACATTGTACGGTCTATTGTTTTCATCTTTACTGTTATGTTTACAATGTTTCTATTGTTATATGCTCCAGCCTTCTTCAGATGCTATGTCATTCTCATTCCATGTGAGAAACCACTTTTAGTGGCCATGTTGTTATCTTTGCTTTAACTTAACTTTCTGGAATTGAATTTTTGGGTTAAGTCACTGGAATTAACCCACGTCTACATCCAGTGGGCCGTGCGTCTTTGAGGACAATAACACATGAATTTCTAGGGCTTATAAACCTAATGTCCCAGTAAACATTTTTTACTTGAGCTCATATTGCAATCTTTATGGCAATGATTTTCTCTAGCACTCCATATTACTGGTTCTCATACTGTATTGATTTCTATGGTTGGTCAATTTAGGAAATTTTTGTAGCTTAGCATATGCACTGATTCCTTAAGTTGAAATAGTTTTCGGTGATGTTCACTATCTATTCCATAGCGGGTTGCAATCTCCTTTCTCTCTCCATATATATATATATATATATATATATATATATGTATATAGATAGATAGATAGATATTTAAGTAGGGAAGATCAACTGGTTATACTACCATTGTTTCAACCTTTCCAGTTTTGTCAGCTAATTAAATAAATATCTAAATGCTCTACATGTTGAATCTCCACCTTCCTTCAAACATGTATTGAGAACTTTCTAATACAACTATTTTAATGGGCAAATTTAATTTGAATTTTACTTCTAACTGTTCAGTATATATATATATATATATATATATATATATATTGTAATTTTGTTATTATAATAGTTTATAAAAGTACTATATCACTAAACAAATATTCATGTTTCAGAAACTTATTGTTCTTTTTCAGCTGATATTATAAAAACAAAGGGAGGAAGTTAAACAATATGATTATGGGTGTGTCTCTATTATTCAATCAAAAGTGAGAATTAGGTTGAACATCTAGGTCACATGATGGAAATTGTTGCATTATGTCAGGATAAAATGACACTTTTTATTTGTCTGGGGAAGATAATATAATATTTATGATATGCAGTTTTTCATTCAGGCACAGAGGGCAGATGTCGTAGAATGATTTACAGATTCTTGCTTTTTTTGCAGAAATTTCCATTTTACCTTGGGAATTTTATTTATTTCTTTTAACTGCTAAAAATATGCAGAAAGAGATGTTTGTTTTTGGTACACATTATTCTTGAAGAAAGTTAAATCTAGAAACCACCTCTGTTTAAAAGTGTTCTTAGTAGAACCAATGTAATCTTTTTTAATTAATGTTTTCATTAGATGATATAGTACATTGATAAACAATAGAATCTGTTACACATATTTTCCAATTAATAATTGTTAACAATTTGAAAATTACATAAATTTGTATTATTATTTTTTTCATTATTGGAATAATTATTGTTACTTTGGTTTACATGCTGATTTAAGATTTTATTATTATGATTTTTAATAATTTTTTCTAGATTATTTGTACAACTATAACCTAATTTAAGAGTATTTTTATAAAAAAATTTTACTCTTAGGGTTATTAATTGGGACATGTTTCTTAATTAAATTGAGGAACTTCTGCCCTAATTTAGTCCTAACCATTTGGTTAAATGTGGGTGTGTACCAAATAATTTTTGTATTTCTATTTTTCTGTTATAGTTTTATTGTTTTGTGTATTTGAAGTCACGGTTTTTATAGCCATTATTCTTTAGAGTACGATGATAAAAATCACTATGTTTATAAAATACGTCTTCACTGGATGAGATTTTACTAATTCTATATTCTATGGAGGAGGGTAAATGTTTGATTATACTTGGGGGTGGATATATAATAAATATTCATTAAATTTCATGTATGGTTTGTAAGTATTATTCCAGTCTTATATCAAGAACGTTTATATTTTTAAACTAATGCTGATTATTACTTTAAGGTTTAGACTTTTGAATTCTGTATGGATTAATTTTCTAATCTTATCAGTTTTAAAATATGTGGATTTTTTACAACAATGAGGCAATATATAACCCTGTGTCATAGGGTGTGATTGGGTTTTACAAAGCAAATAAACCAATAATAGTCTAATGCACTAATTGTAATGTCAAATCAGTCACCTGAATTATCATTTATCCATTGTTCTTGGTTTTGGATCAGGACAGATGTCTTAGTAGTCATTATAATATAAGACCTATATATATATATATATATATATATATTAGCAGTATAGCCTGGCGTTGCTCGAGTGTAATGAAAGCTTTAAAACTAATCCATGGTCCTGGAGCTCAGATCATTTAGACGTTGATACGAAAGACTTAAAAGCAATAGTTGTTTCCAGTTAAAGTGAAACCGTAGATTGAAAGAAAAATGAATGGATGTAAGTCAAATTTTGATTTCCTGACATCAATATCAAATAAGATTTTTTCGTCGTAAACTGAATTTTCAAGGCTAAATAAGTCCTCTGAGTAAATGGTATCATGGCTGAGACTAAGAACTATAATTATACCTACTTAGAGCCAAACCTGAAGCAAAAACTTAAAAAAAAGGGCTGAAAAAAAATACACATATACAGGCAGATAAACAGACACACACACAAACATCTTGCCTTTTATATATATATATATATATATATATATATATATATATATATTTCTGCACTATTGTAAGAACTGCAAATATGAAACTTCTGAATATCATTTCTTATGTCTTTGTCTATGAGTGTATCAAATTTGATTAAAATCAGACCACTCCTTCTATAACCCGATTTTTACGATTATTGATTTTCAATATTTATTGGGGATACCTCAACACAAAACCTATCTAAGAACACTTGCAGACTCTTATAGTATAACTGTGTAAATTTTCAAGAAAATCGGTTCAGCTGTTTCGGAGTCTATAGGTAACGGACACACACACACATACACACAAACACACACACAGATAAAGTTCAATTTATAAATAAGTTTAGATTTAGATGGATATATTATAATCATTACACCCTCAAGTAAGGCAAAATTTATACTAGAACACAGGGCGTTACAGTGAGAGAAAATACAGGATTGCAGAAGTTAGAAGATGTCTATATATATATATATATATATATAGAGAGAGAGAGAGAGAGGGATAGATTGCCTGAACAGAAAATTGCTCTTTAACCTCTGTCAATTAATTTGATTTTCCTCTAGACTAGAATAAAAGGATTTTTTAGAATTTGCTTGAAATTTTGTTTAAATCAAAATACAATTAGTCAAAAGTCAAGTGCATTTATGGCAGTTGAACAATTAACAATTCATGTTTTTTGTTATAATTTAATTCATCACTGATGTCCTGAAATGGACTCCATCCTGCCAACAATTTCTTTTCAAAACTGTCTAGTGGGTGAGTGGGTCTCCCAAATTAGTATGAAGAAGTATTTTACTGGTTATGTATCAAGTATATGTTGAGTAAGTTTGTCAAAATCATTTGAGCAGGTAGAAAGTCATTTCATCTCTTCATGTCTAAGAAGAGCAAAACTTGATTTTGGTAACCCTTATGTTATTGTGATGGTAGTTGAAACATAAACTTTATGAGAAATAAATGATGACACTTGTTTGAACAAATGCAAGAGAAAATAAGAACCCAATAAATAGAGGAATTTGTTATTAAATTTTCAGTATCGTTGATGATATAACACTGTGTGTGTGTGTGTGTGTGTGTGTGTGTGTGTCTGTGTGTCTGTGTGCATGTGTAAGTATCTGTGTATGTGTGCACACAAGTGTGTGTGTGTGTGTGTGTGTGTGTGTGTGTGTGTGTTTGTGGGCATGCACACAAGTGTGCATGTATGTTGGATTATCTTCATAATTAGGTGTACTTCATATTAAAGGACAGTGTCTGCCATTATTGGCAAGAAGTGAAGTTGGGAACTATTTACATTATTTATATTGATCGGACTGTTGTAACACTATATTTTGCATGCAAAAAATATAAAACTGTTATCGCTGGCAACGAAAGGGAAGAAATTATTATACTCGTTGGTAATACAAATGTCATAACATCATCCACATGCAAAAAAGGCTAAAATAATGGAAGCATTATTAATAAAAAAAAAACCAACACTCAATAATATCAACTATGAACGTGCCAACAATGTGCTCATGATATTCAGTCAATAAAACATTCACGCTACTCTACAAACATACATAATACCACATACATTCTGTTACATGTAAAATAAATTTACTTTTTTAATAGTATTTACTAAATTATTTATGTGTATAAAAGTATAGCAGAAAGTGCTCAGATATACAAAACATTTGGAGAATTTTTATATAATTTATGTTCTCAAAAAAAAAAATTTAACATCGCATAAGAAATTACATTAAAAACTTAACCATCACAACTTGTCAGTCATTCTTAATGAAACCTGCATATATATATAATGATAGATAGATAGTTAAATAGCAAGCTATATATATATATATATATATATAATAACAAGACCGACTCTGTAAGTATCTAAATCCTAAAATTATACAAAAATAAACTTTGAGGACAACAAATAACAGACAGAATCTAACTCCGTTACTGTCCGTCGCTATAAGGCGTTGGACAAGAGGGGGAAAAAAAGAAAACTGCGGAATACAGACAATACATACAATACCCCGCAGTAAAGAAAAAAACCCCAAACGGAACCAACCACAAAGAAAGAAAAAGTGCTCGATACAGAACTAACCAAAGCGGAATACCAAAGAGGAAGCAATGTAGAGCAAAGACACGTATATATATATATATATATATATTGAGTGTTTAATAGTTAGTTTTTGGTCCTAATAGGGTTAGACCAGTACACATTTGTATTAAAAAGTGTTCTATACAATTATATTGTAGAGCCTTTGAATATTTTTCATTTTTTAAACAAGTTATTTTGCTACCTTGGTTTCCATCATGAGTGCTTTCTTCAGGTGATTTTTAATAACTATTAATTTTTAATAGTTATTTAAATCTAATAGTTATTAATTTTTAATAGTTATTAAAAACTGCCTGAAGAAACCACTCATGGTGGAAACCAAGGTAGCAAAAAATGAAAAATACATACACACACACACACACACACACACACACACACACACACATATATATATATATATGAAATGTATGCATATCTATTTATCTATCTATCTAGTTATTATTATTGTTGTAATAATATCATGCTGCAACTCAAAATCTATCAAGTTTTGGTGTTCAATAGACCATTATCAGGCAGTGAAATGTGGTTCAATTACAGGGTGATATATATATTGATAAAAAAATTTTAAATAAAAAATAAAAATTAAATAAAAAATTTAAAAATTAAATAAAAATCTCACCATTTAGTTGAATGTATTTGAGTGGGAGGTTACTATAGATTAAAAGAATTGTGGGTGTAGACCAATGAATAATGGGACATTAGAGTGTAGCAATGTATGTATAGATAAGTGATTTGATTTAGGATGTATAGGTTTGGCATCATATTTTACATAGGGTGAGTACAGATTATTAACTAAATCTAGAGCAACATCTAGGAAGTCAATACTTTTAGGTTAGTTTATACTATTACTTTCAGACTAAAGTTTTTCATTAGGCTATGTATTAATTTATGAGTTCTACGTTCTTTAGAGTTTATAGAATTATGGACAATCATGGGAGCATCATCTCTATATAATCCAATGTCAGCTATATCAACATCACAATGTTCACTTAGATTGTACAAAATAGACTTACGACATCCAATAATTCCACAGAATCCAATAATTCCATAGTAATGTTAAATAGGTTCTTGAAAGTTGACATTGTCCATTGTTCATTGTTGTGGATGAAAACAGATTGTTTGGCATTTAATATGATATTTCTTTCTTCATTTGTGTGGTCAGAATACTTCATGGCATAATCCAAAGCTAAAGTGAATAAGTCCTTTAAAATTAAAGGGTAATAATCCACAATGTCAAATTAGATGAATGAACATTTGGATTTTTGATGAATATGGTTAAACCAATTGATGATATTGATTGTGTTACTCCATTCACTTAATCCTATGTGTTGTTTTATTTATAAGTTGACACTGTCAACTAATTTTTTCAATTTTTGGTTTAGTCAAATTAATAATTCTAGTAGAGCAGTTAGTTTCAAAGTTGGGTTTGTGGTCTTTGATAAGAATGTAGGATTCAATAGAATTGTGTCTGCAGATTCTATCATTCATTTTTAATTTATCAGCTATATTTTTTGCTAGTGAGATTAATACTATTTACTAAATTATTTATGTGTATGATGATTTTTTTATAATCTTAGATTCTTTTATGATCGAAAGTTGTAGTTATGGGGAGTAGTTTTATAGTAATTATCAGTTTTGTATGAATGTAAGAAGATTTTGTTTGTTGCATTCATTTCTTTTACAATTTGTTTTTGGAAATTGTTTTTGTGAGAGTGGAACTTTATGTTGTTAATTGTGTGTGTGTGTGTGTGTGTGTGTGTGTGTGTGTGTGTAGAAAAAATGACAAAACCATAAAAATAGAAAGGATAATCCCAAATATTTTCTAATTAAAATGAAATATTAAAGAGATAAAAATAGAGGGCTCAATGGATATTATCCAGAGCAATATGAAATATAGAGAAAAAAAACTCAACACATAATTAAATGGTCATCAATTCATAATCTATTTCAGAAGTTGTAATAATTACAAACTGCTTCTTCAAATGTGAAAAATCAAATAGTTTCATTTAACTCAGAATATAAAAAAAAAGGTTGGCACAAAGAGGAAATAAGGTTAGGTGAAGGGTAGAGATTTCTACTGTTAAACATTTGAGGCAACAAATACCAGAAATGTCACAAAAATAAATCAGCCATACAGCAAATGACAAAAAATCTTAATGGAAAAATCTTAAATACATAAGTAAACAAGAGAATAGATATAATCATACACAAAATAAGCATACACAAACAGACAATAAGAGGCCATATAAATATGCACACAATATACTCTATAAAACTAAAACTAAAAATAACCAAAACAAAATGCAAATATAATTATAAAAAGGTTGGTTGGTTGTTTTGTTTTTATGGCATTTCAACACCTTGGTGGGTCATTTATTGCCAACTAAATTTTATTTATTTATTGCTGGTAATACCTTTTTCTTTCAACAATTTATTGTTGTTTTTATATAAGTTTTTGTGTCTAGTAATAGTTTTTTTTCTTTTTCGAGTATCAAGATTCATTGGGATTTGATTTTAAGGGCAGGGTCCCCAAGTCCTACCCTGTTATTTAACCCATAACTGGAGGGAAGGGATGAATTAATACCTTTCACAAGAGTATATGTGCTTAAGTGAATGCAGGGTATTCAACTAGAATTTGAACTCGGCTCACTGATTTATCTTTACGAACTGATATCCACTGCACCACAATGCACATCCGTCACTAAACGCTTACAGTATTCCCAAGTGGTCACCCATCTAAGTACTGACCAGGCTCAACGTTGCTTAACTTCTGTGATCAAGTGAGAACCAGTGTATTCAACGTGATATGGCCGTAAGCCCTTTATAAAAAGGTAAAAAGGAAAAGTGTTTGTATAGTAAATATAATTACAGTACAAATAATTAGCAATCACAAAAAATCTTAAAAGTTCAAAATAATAATTTAAGATGCACAAATAAAAAGATTCAGAAACATGAATCACAAAGACAAAAGAAAGTTAAAACAAAACAAACAGGTAAAATAAAAAAGAATTAAAAACATAAAATAAAAAGGGGCCATATAATAAAAACTAAAAATAAGTTTCAGTCACAAAGAATTAATCATAAAAAAAAACCAAAAAGGTTTGAATATAAAGAATAAAAAATAATAAATAAAAATTAATAAAAATAAATAAAAAGAAGAGAGCAGATTCATAACTATATATATATATATATATATATATATATATATATTTTTATTTCCAGACATATGCTGTTAAATATAAGAAACAATGAATGCCTATTATGTTTTATCATGAGCCGTTCTAAGCGTCATATTTTGGCTTTAATTTCAGTTGAAAATAAAGACAAAAATTCTCCAACATTTGGATAATATATATATATATATATTTTTAAATAAAACAGAGGTCATTATAATTATTCCAAGATAGACTAAATTATTGCCCGGTTCACACTCCACCCACGTCTATTGAACAGGTGAAGAGGCTCATCCCTAGTTTCCTGTTTAGGATGCAGTTTCTGGCTTTCTCTTTTCCAATCTTTTTACTCTTACATAGTCCCCTGCGCATCAGTGGCATTATATCCTTGCTTGGGGTGATATGATTAAAAAAAAAAAGAAACTCGAGGAATCTTTCGGCCAACACTTCTTCAAGGGCTTACGTTGGCTTAATTGCAAATGGCTAATAAAGGACAATTTGCAATTAAGCCAATTTAAGCTCTTGAAGAAATGTTGGTTCCTCGGGTTGGGATAATTATAATGACGTCTGTTTTATTTAAAGCTATTAATTTATTCTGTGGGTAGAAATCTTTGTGTATGTATATAGATAGATAGATAGATAGATAGATAGATAGATAGATATAGACAGACATTTCTATGAATATATACATCAGTCATAAGTGTGTATATAAATAAATATTATTTAATTATTTGTGTGTTAAATGTTGTCCACACTCACAAATGTATATGTGTCAACATATCCTTCTTTCTATCAGTTTCTCTCTCTTTCTCTCTCTCTGTATATATATATATATATATATATATATATAGATAGATAGATAGATAGATAGATAGATAGATAGATAGATAGATAGACTGCATATCTGTACACACAAAAGCACACATATTTACATACGCTGTTTTTAAAAAAACTATTTCTAAATTCAGAATGTCTCTAAAGGAAGCAATAAATTATTCTTTATTTTCCATTAGTAAATCAAACAGCTTTGGCTTTTGGGACCATAAACCACAAAACCATACATCTGTTTCTTTGCCATTAGTCAGTGTATAATTTTTGTTTTTTTTCTTTTGAGTAAAAGTATTTTCTGTTTAGCTCATTCTGCAATATATACCATTGTAGAATTCAACATTTCTAGTGGATTATTTCGTTAAACAACATAAAACATGTTCTATTTGTGCATATATACATCTTAGATATTGGTTGAAGATCAAGATTTTGACCACAAATTGATAATTTATTAGATTCAGGTATAATTCAATAATAGTATTTTGCAGGAAAATGAAAAAACGAATTAGAAAGAGCTTATAAAACATCTTTCAGGAGTTGTATATGGTCAGTCATTATGCTTATCAATCTCCATTATCAAAGTGTCTTGAATGGTTAGGCAATGAACATTGCAACTTTAATATTGTATCAGTAGAAGAAAGGTGATCTGTTTCCAGGAATCTTACTTCCTTCTGAATAAGGCAGATCATTACGAATGCATCGTTATCCTAGGGGAAGTGATGCCATGTGGATGCACTGAGTAAAAATCAGCAATTGGAGGCAATGTGATTATTAAGGCAACCGTCTGTTGAGAAACACTGAGTTCTCTCAGTCAAAGACACTTTTTTATATAACAAACACACCACGATATTACTGGGCTTACGGCCATATCATGTTAAATACACCGGTTCTCACTCAGTCACCAAAGTTAAGCAATGTTAAGCCTGGTCAGTACTTAGATGGGTGACCACTTGGGAATACCAGGTGCTGTAAATGCTTAGTGATGGATGTGCATTGTGGTGCAGTGAGTGTCAGCTCGGAAAGAGAAATCGGTGAGCTGAGTTCATATTCCAGTTGAATACCCTACATTCACTTAAGCACATGTACCTTTGGGAAAGGTATTAATCTGTCCCTTCCCTCCAGTTATGGGTTAAATAACAGGGTAGGACTTGGGGACCCTGCCTTTAAAATCAAATCCCAATGAATCTTGATACTTGAAAAAGAAAAAAAAACTATTGCTAGACACAAAAACATATAAAAACAACAATAAATTGTTGAAAGAAAAAGGTATTACCAGCAATAAATAAATAAAATTTAGTTGGCAATAAATGACCTGCCGAGGTTGAAATGCCATAAAAACAAAACAACCAGCAACCAACGATATTACTGTACTCCTCATCATGACAACAGTTGCATCCAAGTGGGATAATTTTCCTTATGATAATGATGTACGCATTCCCAATTATCTGCCTTATTCAGGAAGAAGTAAGATTCCAGGGACCAGATGACTTTTTTCTATTAATCTAATATTATAGTATACTTTGCTGTGGCAACAGTCTTTTATGGTGGTATTGGCATCTTTCAGCAGGACAATATGCACTGTCATCATACTGCATGAACTTTATGAATACAGTTTCAGAGCAAAAAAAAAGGAAAGTTTGTGTTGCCTTTGAATTCAAACACTTCAGATCTCAATGTCATTTAGCAGTTATATGAAGTGTAGAACATGTATATTTTCACTTCAATATCTCCATTATCTGATATGTAACATTTAAAAGATCTAACATTAACTTCATGGCATGAAATAAATTCTTTAGAGGACTTTTTAGATTTGCTGGTTGATCAGGTATGAGTTGTGTTAGGGAAGAGCAGTTTTAAGGAAGACCAATATATATTATACAACTGGTTATAAGATATTTGGTTAAGTAGTTTGTGGGTATGGAGGCATTGTGTGTAAAATATATTTGCACAAAAAGAATTTATTTATACAAGTTTTGTTAAATTCAATCATCAAGGTTTTTTTGTTTAACCTTTGAAGGCATTTTATCAGTTCCTGAATGAGATGTAAATCTCAATTCAAACTGGGCCCAACTGATGAAATATTAGGCGATCCAATTGTGCATGTTTTGTTCAATTTTTTTTCAACTTTCTTGGTCATTAGCAATATTTTATCAATATAGAAGGCAAGATTTTGTTGACTATACCCTGGTATTTTTTTTAGACTATTATAATTCAAATATACATGAGTCAAATAACTGATGTCATGTGTAGAAGTAATTCATGAAAATTAATGGCATCAGAAAATGGTTGAAGATTTTTATATGTATTATCATTATTTCACCTGCATCCTGAATATTTTATACTCACTTTAAAATACGATCTTCTTTGGGGAAAGATATTTTTCTATAATATATAATAATAATAATTTTAAATCTGTTCTTGCAATAAGTGCTGTATATTATGTATTTATGGTTTAGTAGTTGTATTTTGGATGTTTCTGAGATGACAAACTGCATCCGGCAGCAATGCCTCTGATTCTGAGGTTGTGATGAGCATGGAACCACCTCTTAATTGCTGTTATTCCTAGGTCCATCCTGACCCGGTGTGGTAGCACCTGTTCGAGTCCCAGCTATGGGCAAATAGTTAACCCTCCAAACAGGAGTCAAAAGACTATGAAAATATAAAAACAGACTTTTATGAAATATATAAATAAAAAGTTTTGAAGGAAAAATAAAACCAAAAAAACTTTTTTGAATGAAAAATATTACCAAGAAAATATTTTTGAAGGAAAAATATTACCAACAAAGCATTTTTGAAGGGAAAATGTTACCAATAAAAATGTGTTTGCGAAGGAAAAATGTTACCAACAAAAATATGTTTTTGAAGAAAAAATGTTATCAACAAAAATACATTTTTGAAGGAAAAAAATGATTGCCATAATACGTTTTTTGAAGGAAAAAAATTCTTGCCATAATACATTTTTTGAAGGAAAAGAAAATTATTGCCATCATACGTTTTTTCCATGCTAAAACAACTAATGCTTTGACATTAAGTGACTCCTAAGGGGTTGATATACCATAAAACAAACCAAACCAAACTAAATCTGATGTGAAGTTACCTTGATAATGCCTTTTGGACAATTTACCCACAATTTTTATTTAGATATAAAATTTATTTGAAAATAAAAAAATATAATAAATGTTTAGACAAGCAGATCTTTTCAGTTGAATTCAAGAAAAATTGTTTGCATTTATATAAATATTATATATCAACCATTCCATTCTTTTCGGGCTGCTTAACACATAGCAGATGATAGAAATTGAATCACATCATCCCCAAAAGTATTAGAATTAAATTAACACAATCGCATTGGCCAACATTTCCACTCTGATAACCACTACATCAACCATACACACTGACCTGACAACAAAATGAATTCTGGAACTAATTTTAATATTTCCACAAAATATGATCAAAATATTTTTATAAATGAAAACTGAACTCCTATAATAAATTCTTCATGTATTATTGATTAACAACTAAATATAAATCAACTCAAACTTAATGAATCTACTCAAAGTTAAAAGTATATAAAACCAATACAATTGCTACAAACAAAATTCACCTATTAATCAAGATATTAACAAATGTGACTAAAGAATTTCATCAAGACAAAATATAACAAAATTATATGCACTGACAGAAAAAGACTATAAATAAAAATTTGAAGACTTCTTAAACAATAAAACAAAATCTAAAAAAATTAGACAAATACCAAGCAAACAACTTTAAACAGCCTATAATCATATTTCTACTAAACACACTTATAATCATATTACTACATAATACACCTATAACCATATTACCAAACACACCCAGAATCATATTTATTATGGTGACTTACCAATATTGTACATGACGCTTCCAAATTATATATAAGCAGCAATTCTGCTTTGTAGAGACTGAGAGCAGAATCTGTTCCAACATTTATCTCTGACAGCCGTACTAAAATTGATGCTAATAAGTTCTCATTGGTATTTGTTTGTACTACTGTCTTCGTTAGATATAATTAACTATATATCTTCTTTGTGTCTTTATTTCTGGCCACAACAGGACTGCAACAATATGAAATACACCTATAATCATATTACTACTAAACAGTGATTCAGAGAGAGAGAGAGAGAGAGAGAGAGAGAGAGAGAGAGAGTTAGATACCATCAATAATCCCACACACACACACACACACACACACACATGTACACACAACACACACACACACAGGTACATGCACACACATCCACACACATACACATACACACACACATCCACACACATTCAGATATATATATATATATATTTTTTTTTTTTCATTTGTAAACAAGTTATTACGCGACCTAGGTTTCTACCATGAGTGGTGATTTGCATAATTGATTTTACCATTTACCTTTTTTTTAAGAATGTTCACGTAACAGTATTTTTTGTTGAATGCTCATGTGGCAGGGAATTTTTGAACATGCAATTTTTAAAATTACAAGAAATTATAACATTTTCATCCATGGTTGCATGAACCTAATAGGTACTTTTTAGTATGTTTACACCTATTAGGTTCATACAAGCATGGATGAAAACATTATAATTTTTTGTAATTTTAAAAAATGTGCATTCAAAAATTCCCTGCTATGTGAGCATTAAAAAAAAAATCACCGTTACATGAGCGTTCTTAAAAGAAACGGTAAACAGTAAAATCAGTTATTGCAAATTGCCTGAAGCGACCACTCATAGTAGAAACCTAGGTTGTGTAATAACTCGTTTACAAATGGAAAATATTCAAAAGTTCTACATTATAATTGTATTGAACACTTTTTAATACAAATGTGCACTGGTCTAAATTTATTATGACCAAAAACTAAGCAATCAAAAAATACTCATTATATTGAGCACTGTTCATCATAGAATAAATGCCAGAGAATTGAAAATGAAAAAAAAAACCTTGGGTCCTCTTCACCTGGAATTATATATATATATATATATATATATATATATATTGATTGACTTTTGGAGAAATTATACTCATATATATATATATATATATATATATATAAGTATAGTCTACCCTGCAGTTTAACCCAAAGCCATGGGAGGGTGAAGAAATGCATTCATGCCTTTCCCAAGGCTATTAATCCAAATATGAATATAGCAAAAGCAGCTAGAATTTGAATTCAAACCATTAATGTACGTTTCTTAATCACTAACAATTATACAATCTACAGACCTCTTGTTACCAGCAATAATACTGAAATGTGATCTTTAAAATTTGAGATGGGAAGATAAAAAGTTATTAACCTAGAGCCTTATTAACATTTGCATTTTCACTTAAACCTATCCCAGTCAACATATTTCCAAAAGAATCAAGAAAATTATTATGCTGTACTTGCCTTCTAACTAAAGCATAAATTCCACAAATGACTTCATACAAATTTTCAAGTGCAATAAACCAGATAATGACTTGGTAGAGTTATTTGATGCTAAAAATGTATTTACTAATGTATCTGTTATAGAAACAATTGATATAATCAGCAATGTCTATTAACATCCATCACATTCGCCTCCAAAAATAAGATGTGCAGCTCTCATAAAAAAACTACCATTATATATTAGTTCTTTTATGACCTTTTAGGAAATACATTTATATAAAACTAGCAGTATAGCCAGGCGTTGCTCGGGTGTAATGAAAGCTTTAAAAATGTCCATGGTCCTGGAGCTCAGACACTTTAGACATTGACATGAAAGACTAAAAAGCAATAGTTGTTTTCAGTTAAAGCGAAACCGTAGACTGAAAGAAAAATCAATGGATGTAAGTCAAATTTTGATTTCCTGGTATTGATATCAAATAAGTTTTTTTCGTTGTAAACTGAATTTTGAAGGCTAAATAAGTCCTCTAAGTAAATGGTATCATGGCTGAGACTAAGAACTACAATTATACCTACTTAGAGCCAAACCTGAAGCAAAAACTAAAATAAAAGGAGTGAAAAAAAATACAGACATACAGGCAGATAAACAGACACACACACAAACATCTTGCCTTTTATATATATATATTATCGATTTTCTGCACTATTGTAAGATCTGCAACCTTGAAACTTCTGAATATCGTTTATTATGTCTTTGTCTATGAGTGTATCAAATTTGATTAACCCGATTTTTTCGATTATTGATTTTTGTACCTCAATACAAAACCTAGCTAAGAACACTCGCACATGCTTATAGTGTACAACTGTGTAAATTTTCAAGAAAATCGGTTCAGCCGTTTCGGAGTCTATAGGTAATGGGCACACACACACACACAGACACACACACAGAGACAAAGTTCCATTTATAAATAAGTTTAGATGGGTGTGTCTCTGTGATTTCCCCAACACTAAAGGAATTTTATGTTGCATTTGTCAAAAAAGCAAATTCACAACAAAAGACTAAAAGCAAAACTACACTGTACATCAGCAAATTCTTAACTGTTGCACTGATGAGAATTTTATATTAAAAAAATCCAAGGGCTCAATCTCTGAAAATAATTAAGTCTATAATTTCATATTTGAATTTAACATCAATAATAGAATTCCTTTCTTCGGTTTACTAATCAATTTGAACAATGACTATAAAAATTGCATTCATAAAAAACAAATTCAAACCATTGGATGTGCAGGTGGTGTAATGGGTAGTGACCCAGAATAAGAAATCAGAGAGCTAAGTTCAAATTACAGTCAATTTTGTGATGATTTGTCTGAACATTATTTTTGATTGATACTCATATTTAAGTAGATATTCTGTTTATAATCAAACAGTATTATATATTTACAATAAATTTTTGTTACGAAAATGTGTGTCATTCATCAAGATTCGAACCTGCAACCCCTATCCACATAGGGGAAGTCACCAAGTGATCTGGTGTGTCTTACACCTTTTGAACACAAATGACAATCAGTCTAAATTCAAATTCTTTTTTGTGCAAATACTGTTGAGAAAGTTATGAATCGATACCCTTACTCACCCAACTGTGGGTTTATTGGCAAAAAGGTATAATTAAACAATTAAAAAGAAAATGGGATGCAACAGGAGTCAACATGTGTGTGAGAACTGTAGGAAATTGGCTGAATAAAATGGGATTTATATACAAATAAGACAAACGAAAACCAATATTAACAGACATAAGAAAAGGGAGTTAAAGAGAAACAATTACATCATGTGGATGATTGGTTGAAATTGATATTTAGTGATGAATCAAGAATCTGCATTTGCCAACACATTGATGCAGGAATTTCTGTCTGGCATTGTTCAAATGAAATATATAAAGGTTACTTCCCAAATCATTTATGATATAGAGTTTGATGTCATTTAAACGACTAGGCAAAAATAACAGCAATAACTTCAAAAATCAATTCTTCTGCATGTATTGAAATCTTAGGCCATATTCTCATTCTGTTTGGTTTGGTGATGATGAAATCATTTTTTCAGGACAATAAAGCATCTAGTTCTGCATGGCTTGAAGAAAAATTATACCATCAATTTAAGAAATTTAATCTATTTTGCTTAACATATGTTTTATGAAGCCAGAATGTTCATTTTTTTTTATAATCATATCGCCCCAAGCAAGGCATTTTACTGCCACTGTTGTGCAGGGGTTATATAGTAGGAAAGTTATGAGAAGGAGTGACAGGTTACAGGGGGTGTCAGGAAGTGGGTAAGAGAAGGATGAGAATACTGATGAGAGTAGAGTGGACGGAGAAAGGAGCATGATAGAGAGGATGCAGGTTAGTGAGATAGGAGATAAATATTGACTTTACATTTAAACTCCTGGAGATTGTAGCTGTTGGGCTATCTATTTATTTTTTTTTATAATCAAATCACCCAAGCAAGGCATTTTACTGCCACTGTTGTGCAGTGGTTACATAGGAGGAAAGTTATGAGAAAAGTGACAGGTTATAGGGGTATCAGGAGGTGGTTAAGAGAAGGATGAGAATGCTGATGAGAGTGGAGTGGACGGAGAAAGAAGCAGGAGAAAGATAACACAGGTTATTGAGATAGGAGATGACTATTGACTTTACTTTTAAATTCTTGGAGATTGTAGCTGTCGGGAAAGCAAGTATGCGGAAGGGAATTCCACAGGCGAGAAGTGCGAGAAAAGAAGCTGATGAAGTAGAATTTGCGTTTACAATTTATTGGTTTCACAGTAAAATGGTGGGACCTAGTTGCTAATCTTGTGGCCCGAGTAAATTCATATATAGAGGTCACTAGAGAGCTAAATTCATCAGAGCAGAAGCTGTGAAAATATTTGTAGAAGAGACACAGGGAAGCCATATTGTGCCAGTGAGAAAGTGACTGTATCCAAGTTGCCAAGTTGGGATTGATCCCATTACAGATTCTCTGTTGGATTTTGTCATGGAGACTTAAGTGGATAGCAGGAGCACCCGACCAGATATGGCAGCAGTATTCAATGCACAGGCAGATGGTAGATTTATTTACGTGCAGGATTGTTTCAGGCGGGAAAAACTTCCTGACCCTACACAGAGAACTGACTTTCTTAGCATCTGACTTAGCTATAGATTCTACATAGTCATTCCACTTGAGGTCTGTATTTTGCATTTTTTTTGTTATTGTTTATTTGCTGCTTGATGAAGAAGTAAAGAAAATAATTCCATAATTTATTCTCAGTTCCATTTCTCAAAATATTTAAGCAAAACAACAGAATTAGACAGAGAATCCATTTCATTTTGAGCTGAACTTCCTTGTTATTATTAAGAATGATGCTTAATTTTCATACCACAAATCCAGTTCCATAATTATTCTACAATTTTCACTAATTGTTCTGCTACTGAGGCTTTGACACCATTTTTCTTGATTAGCTTAGTTTGGGAGTATTTGTAAGGTCTTTATCCCTGGTAGATTATTTAATGTCGAATTTTGTATGGGCACCCAGTGAGGATTTAAATCAGTTCCCAGTAATAATGGCAAACAAATCAAGAATTATTAATCATTATTCCAATAAAATTTAAGTTATTTACAAAAATCATATTTGTTTTAAAATGTAAATGCATACTAAACAATAGCAAACCCTCAATTTCCCCCTTCTAATCAACAAATTTGAGATCCTCACCTCTTCAACAGACAAAGCTGAGTGCTTTCCTCACAGATTCTCCCTGAACTCGACACTGGACTCTGGAGTTCCTGTACCCAACTTCCCACCCCAAACTGAAGCCCAAAAGTACTTTCACAGCTTCTGCTCTGATGAACTTAGCTCACTAGTGCCCCCTAGATATGAATTTAATCAAGCCACAAGATTAGCAACTAGGTCCCATTCTTTTACTATGAAACCAATAAGAGGTAAACGCCAAGACGCAAATTTTAATCCAGCAGCTTTTTTTCTCGCACTTCCCAACTGTGGAATTCCCTTCCATTTACTTGCTTCTTTGACAGCTACAAACTCCAAGAATTTAAATGTAAAGTCAATAGTCATCTCCTATCTCAATAACTTGCATCCTCTCTCTCATGCTCTCATTTCATTTCTTCAGTATTCACATCCTTCTCTTACCTGACATCCCCTATAACCTGTCACTCTTTCTCATAACTTTCCTCCTATGTAACCCCCTGCACAGCAGTGGCAGTATAATGCCTTGCTTGGGACAATATGAATACAAAAAAAAATATCAATTATCCTATTCCTAAAAAGAGATTAAATTATGAGGTAAACTTTTCTTTCTTAAACACCTTAGGCTACAATATAAACTAATTTGAAATTGCTACTTATATATATATATTAAATATTGGGTTACATAATCAAAACATTTCTGATATTTAGAGGGATAAGTGTAAAAACTATCTTTTAAACTAATTTGTTAATATAGTGAAGGGTTCTAATTTTTAATTTAGGTTTTAGTTGATATGCAGTGTGGAGTTGTAAATATGGGCTCAGAACAAGATATCAGAGAGTCGAGTTCAAACTCTAGTTGAATTCATTGCATTCACATATGTGCAAATACCCATGGGAAAGGTTTTAAAATGTCTTTTCTTCCTTCAGCTATTGGTTAAATAGCAGAACACATTAAGTTCTATAGCCTTGGTTAGCAACCAGTCTACAGAGAGTAATGGCAACCTATTGTGGGGAAATCTGCTCAGTCAGTCATGTCAATTTTGAGACATGAATGCCCAAGCATGTATCATGTATGTCCCTTAACTGACTAATTAGACAAGTGATTTTTCTAAATGCATGTTAAAGACTTTTGTTATAATTTCATATTTAAATCATTGCTGGTTTGATTGTTGCTTGTTATATATATATACTAGCAGTATAGCCCGGTGTTGCTCGGGTGTAATGAAAGCTTTGAAACTAATCCATGGTCCTGAGCTCAGACTCAGACTAAAGAATATCTGTGTGAAGTTTGGTGAGAATTGGATAAAAATTGTGAATTTGTATAAAGGACATACAGACAGATAAACAGACACACACACACACAAACATCTTGCCTTATATATATATAATCAATTTTCTGCACTATTGTATGAACTGCAACCTTGAAACTTCTGAATATCGTTTCTTATGTCTAACTATGAGTGTATCAAATTTGATTAAAATCAAACCACTCCTTCTATAACCCAATTTTTTCGATTATCGATTTTCAATATTTATCGAGGGTCCTCGACTCAAAACCTAGCTAAGAACACTCACAGACGCTTATAGTACAACTGTGTAAATTTTCAAGAAAATCGGTTCAGCCGTTTCAGAGTCTATAGGTAATGAATACACACACACACACAGACACACACAGACAGACAAAGTTCCATTTATAAATAAGTTTAGATTATATATATATATATATATATATATATATAAGAAAAAGTACAAAAAGCCATAAACGTTTTGTTTAAAGTGTAAATTTATTGTTATTATTATTATTAATATTACTTGCTTCTTGTATGATATAAGTGTCCATAATGGTATTTGTGTCTTCACCTGAAGAAGGCCAAAGATTTAAACAGCCGAAACATCATGCCAATAGCAAAAAAGATGAGAACAATAGTCAGAATAATGTAAATATTGTAGTATAAAAATATATATTGTTAACTCACGTATGTGTGTGTGAATGTGTGTATGTGTGTGGTTGTATATGTCATACATTTTGACAGCAATTTTTCTTTAAATTAATGAAGCACTATTGCATCTTTAATGAAGTTCATGATTTATTTTGTTTTGTTTTGGGATTTTGAGCTAAAACACCAATGACTTTTCAAAGTTGGGTAAATTGGATCCATCAGTACCAGGCAGTGCCAATCAATTCCCCTTAAAGAGCAATATCAGATTATTCTTTGATGCCATCATCTTGACCGAGTTACAACAAGCATTTCCCAAAAACCAAATGAAAGCCAATCTCAAGTGTTTCAATTCCTCTTATGCGATAACCACTGTAAATAATGTTTAAAGTTTGAATCTGTGGAGTTTCCAAATTTCCTTCTGTAAAGGTTAGCATTTCTCTTAAATGTCAAGTATTTTGAGCTTATATCAACGACAATATCAGGCTTTTTTATAGAAACCCTTTGTATCTTTGAATTTTATATAGAACACTGGCAATCTTTTTGTTTTATTTTTTTTTTTTTAAATATTTGTTAATATTATTCGATTTATAACTATGCAAGGTAATTATATACAGGATATGGGTAAATTTTTGCCATTTCGTGTTTTTAAATATACATGTGTATGCTGTTTGTTTTTGATTTTACTGATTGCATAATCAGTTAGGCACTATCTGTGAGAAAAGAAGCACCAGAAATTTGGAAACAACATGCTGTACTGCTAGACATTCACGCCAGAAGCTCTCATACAAAAATGAAAGATTAGCATTCCTGATTAAAAGACTGCTGTAGATTGTCGAATGTTGCGTTCATTTTTTAGGCAAAAACTCATGCTGAGCCCAACTTCCCACTTGGCAAGTCTTTCTAATTAAACTCAAAAATGCACCATAAATGACACACTGTCGGATAGAAGATGTAATAAAATTATTCTAAATGAAGTTTTCTACTATTCCCCTTTATTAAAGCTTAGTTAGATGTCTTAATATATGGTGCATTTATACATACACGTGAATTATATTTATGTTTGTGTGTGTATACGTATGCATACATGCAGATGTTTGTGTGCGTTTCTATATCAATAAAGTAAGAAATATGAAAGAAAGTAGCACACTGAATAGTTAATCCCCACCCTCAACATGCTTCCTCAACTTGTAAAAATGGACTCCAATTTGTGATGTGATGTAATTGTGGCAGGCATAGAACATAAAGAAGATTTGACTTTTGAATGCAAAATAAATCTTGGAGTTAGAAAGATGAAGCAATCCATCTTGAAGATAAGGCATCTACTCTATTCTTTTTCAGAACAGTTTACCTTGAATATGCAAATTAAGGACAGACATCAGTGACCTCTGATAACTGCAGAGATGTTAAAATAGAACCAATTGTTGATTGATAAGAGTAACCACCCTGAGACATTACATTAATTCTCATCCCAATTCAATATTGGTGAGAGCTCAATCCATTAACCAGTTGATCAATATACTGTACAGCAGACTCAGCTGACATTGATGTTTTGTAGTCATTGACAATCATAGGAACTGTTATTTACATGATGGCATCAAATACTGGGCTTCATTTCTTTTAAAAATGGATCTTAAAGCTGGCACTAAGGAAGAAAATACAAAACTGGTGTTATACCCTCTGGTGGAATTTCAATTCTTTAACTCAAACAGAAGTGCTCACTTCTACATCCACAGCTCATATAACAAAAACAAATCAGAATAAACACACCTGAAATACTGCCCCTAAATATAAGGGTTATAAAAATATATTTATCTCAGCCATGTCTCATCTCTGTTTGTTGTTTTGTCAGTCACTATCATTCTTGTTAATCATAAAGCAAACATTACAACAGTATCTATATCATCCAAAACAAATTAAAAGGGAGGCAACTGCATCCCCAGAAAAAAGATAACCAGAATATAAAAAGTAGGAATGTCGTTGTAAGAATTGTTCATCTAAAATCCTTTACATCTGCATTCAGTGCAGCTCTTAACATCAGTAAAATTATTTATACTTCAGTTCAAATTTTATGAGTACTTATTTCTCTTAAAAACCTCTTTCTTTCAATAAAGCTTCCAGATGTGGTTTATAATTTATACAAAACATTTTGACAGCATTTCTATCAATCTTGCTATATACACTCATTCTTCTATCATCAGCAGTTCTTGAAATTTCTAAATTAATTTGTTACTCTGTTCAACATTTTATTTTGAAAGCTGATTGGTGTAACCTTGTTGTTCTCACCTTGAATAAAAATAAATAATGCCACCTGGAGATGACCCTTTTTCCGTTCTTGCATATGTAACACAAGAATATGTCAAGATTTTCATATTTATAGGATTAACTAAATTGAAAATTTTAGAGCAGATTTTTTTTATTTCAGTTTAGATAGTACATTTTTTACTTCATGTAACATTTTTACAATTGTTCATAACAAACATTCCATAGTGGCTATCTGACTTTGTTCATGAAGAAATATATTTCATTTCTCCACTTAAATAATTAAAATCAGCTTATGTTCTTGAAGTAAGTTCATTAGTTTTCCTTCTTTACAATTTCGAGCCCTGCTAATAGGGTTTATAGTTGGAATATACAAACTTTGATAATTTGCACTCCTCTTCTGTAGTCTGTAAAAGTTTTTAGTCCCACAGATTTTGAAGGATTCATTTTCTTTTTCAATTTTACAATAATTTCTTCCTGAAAAATTCTGTTAGCACAAATGTCAAGGTCAGCTGCTCAACTAACCAAAATCACTATAAGTGATCTGCACCTATTATAAACGCATTGTCGTATGAACTAACGGCACAAGTCTCCAACTATAAGAATAATTCTTTGATTGTTTATATCAAAATCTAGGTGAATAATTTAGTATATAAATACCCTTTTTTAAAATGTCAAATGTCAGATTTTAAATATACATTATGAGATGAATGTAGCAAATGCACTTTAGCTGTTTTTTAATAGTGTGAAGGCCAGGGCCATCAACGGTCAAGGATTGATTGGAGTGCCTCGTGGAAATGGCATTCTGACAGTGATACCTTTGAGTTTTGAATATAAATTCAAAAGGGTGTGAATTCAACAGAGGGTAGCAAGAGATCTGAAGCATTAATATGCCTCCCAAACCCAAGTTAGTGACTGGCTAAGACCACCTGCAGAAAGACACTGAGCCAATGTATGACATGCATTCCTGAGTATCATTCCTCCTGCTGCCTCTTAGAATAAAAGCTGACACCACTCTTTCCTAATGAAACAAATAACAAAAAAAAAGATCCTTTTCAGTGATACAGTTTTATGCAGTAGCATGGGTAACCAGAGATGACACAGAACATAACACGTTATATCAATAGAATGTTGCCTACAAGTCATCAAAATTACTGACAAAATCAGAGGCATTCTCTACCACATGTTGGAAACTCTTTCCTGAGATTATTAATATCTTTCTTGATGTCACAGATTAATAATCTTGCTTTTCCTTTTTGCCATTTTTTATATTTTACAGATATAATCCAAGAAAATTATCAAATAAATTAATTTTCAAAAGAAACAACTTTTAAAACATTAACGATTAATCAAATTCTTCAGTTCTTTTTTCTTCAAAGAATCAACATCACTTTATATCCTTTCTTTCTTTACACTTATTGGATGGCCAAATTTATACCATTCTTGAACTTAATCAATACTGATTGTCTCTTCATCCCTACAACATGAACATTTAATGTCTTTAAATTTTTTGATTTGTTTTAGCTACAAATATATTACTTTGATTTCTTTCCATACATCTAAATCTTGACAGTTTAATTGTGCAATTATTTACATTCTGAACAGAGATTTTATACTTATTAGCTGTCACCACCTCGTTTAGGGAAAAAGTTTTATCTGGCATTCAATTTTTGTTTTTTTTTTTCATGGTCTAACACTTTCATCAATTAAAATGGATAATCAGGACAGTAAACTCTTCCATGGCCATGACAACACGAATTGTTCATTTTGCCCAAGAACATTGTAGGACCTTTTTTACCATAAAATGCTTTTCTTTCATAATAAAATTTATCCCTACTCCAACTCCTTCTTTTCTCGCACTTCCCGCCTGTGAAAATCTCTTCCGCGTGATTGCTTCCCCAACGGCTACAACCTCCAGGAGTTTAAATGTAAGGTCAATAGACACCTCCTAACACACTAACTTGCACCCATTCCCTCCAACGCTCTCCCTATGTACATCCTAACTTGTCTATCAACCCTCCTCCTGACATTTCCTATACCCAATCGCTCTATGTAACCCCCTGCGCTATAGTGGCTGTGGAATTCCTTGCTTGAGGTGATATGATTAAAAAAAAAAAATGATATATATGTCTTCAACCTGAGAACCCTTCTTCTATCTTTTCATTTGATTCTGTAGTAATTATGTTTGACACTGTGTAAAGAATTCATCTTATGACATAAAATTTTGCAAGATAAAATCTCCATTGCTGGGAGTCCACAATCTAAAACTGAACGAAGATTAATTTTAAAATTAAACGCTTTTTTTATGTTTTTTTATTTTTTTTAATCATCCCACCCCAAGCAAGGCATTCAGAAAGAATTGGATGATATATCCAGTCAACATCATGGTGTTTGGAGTAATCACTAGTGATGGCAACATTATGCCCCAATCATCTTAGTGCCTTAAGAACAATTTTTATGACTACATCCCCCCCCCCCCACATATCTGGCCACCTATCTCCTCAGACAGCAAATCGCTTGATTATTACATGTGGGGCACAGTTGAGTGAAAAACCTAACAAAACTCTTTGAAACATCAAAGATGAAAAGACAAGAATTATGATCGCATTCACCAACATAAACAAGTAGACTGTCCAAAGCAGTTACAAACGATTCTGAAGTCGTCTTGAGACTGCAGTTGAAGTTAATGTTGATTTTACTGAATAAATTTAAACTTTAGTATTTCAAGATATTATTGTGTAATTTTGGCAAATATTTCCTTTAAAATAAAATGTCAGTGTTATTTTCATTTTTGCATGATTTAGATGACAATTTATCCAATCACACCATGTGTGCATATAGATATATGCATGTGTATAGGCATGTGTATGCATATATTCATGTAAATATATCGTAAATGTATTTGAATATATATATATATATATATATATATATATAGTCATCTGCAGACAGATCTGTTTCGCTGTATCACAGCTCATCAGTACAATTAGACTCTGATTGCCTTTAACCTAGGATTGAAACCCGACCGAATTAGCGTCAGTCGGTGATTCTACCTCTGGGCCATGGGTACTCGGTAGAAGAATGCAGACCTTTATATATCACCGACTAACGACAATTTGGTCGTGTTTCAATTCTGGGTATAAAGCAATCAGATGTCTAACCATACTGATGAGCTGTGATACAGCGAAACAGATCTGTCTGTGAATATATATATATATATATATACGTGCCGATGTGAAAAACCAAGAACATTTCAACCGGCCAACATTTGATTTATTTTATTTTATTTTATTGATTTTATTTTATTTTTTTTTTATTCTTTTATCATTTTTTTACTTACTTATTTATAAACAGCACCTTGGCCTTCAGAAACAGAGGGAACTTGATACGTAAATCCACAAATTTTTTTGCCTGTAAATTCAGATAAAACTTATTAGGGAAATAGCCATTTTCAACCTATCATTTTAAGACATGCATTCTTAGCCCCATATAAACAAAGAATGAAGAAAAATTCTAACCCCAAAGGTTTAGTTCTAGTAAAGGGAGGGGGTTGGGATGTATTGCTTTTTATAGGGTTAAGCTTTTAGTAGTAATTTGTTCTTTGGTACTGGGAGGTATGTGGCTTGTCGCCTGAGTTAGTATTGGTAGGTGGTGTGGAAGTAACTGCTTAGCCAAATTTAAAAGAAAGAATAGGATAATTACTGCAATTACTACTTATTTCTCTGATAACACATACAAATGATCACCCTCCCATTATTTAGGAGTATATACTCGTATTTAAATTTTAAAATTTAAATTTTTTCTTTATTGGTTTTTATAGGGTTAAGCTAGCAGAATTTTAGTAGTAATTTCTCCTTTGGTAGTTGGCAGCATGTGGCTTGATCCTTTGAATTAGTAGTGGTAGGTAGGGAGGAATTAACTGCTTAGCCCAAAATTTTTTAAGAAAACCTTATTGTGACTAATTGAAAGAAAAGAATACTTTTTGTAATTTATACTTATTTCTATGATGACACATACTAATGATCTCCCTTCATTTATTTAGGAGTATATTTTGGTATTGAAATTTAAAAATTTTAATTTTTTTGGTCAAATATAGATTGCATCGGTCTCTTAAGCTATTAGGTGTCCTAGTCTTGCCTAAGAGCTTCTATTTTATCTGTGGATTTAAGTTATTTTCTTTTAATTCCCAGTATTTTTGAGAAACGGCTATTTGATATCTTAAACTAGGTTTGGTGAAGCAGTGAGTATAAAGCTGTTGCTTCCAAATTTCTGCCAAAATTACGATATAAACATTACATTTCTCCTTATTTCTTTTAGGGTAGATGGTGGCTTGATAGAATACGTTTTCCGATCTACATTTACCGTCAACCAGACAGTTATTTCTAGATCTACAATGACAGGGGGTATCATTCTATTTTCTGTATTGGCTTCTTTACACTTCTTCAAGATTTGACTATTGTAGGAGCTGATAATGTTAATATCATTTTAAGGTGTTCTATATTTGTCAGTAAAAGTGCTCAGGGTCTTACACTGACAAGGATTGATTTCTGTTCTACACATTGACATTATTGAACTGCATTTCAAAATGGTGTCAGTTTGAAAACACCTCTAATGTTAAGGAATGCAGAACATCATTAAGAATGGGAAAATGATTTAAACATATGGCATATTTACAAATCTTGATAAAATAATGCAAAGTCCTGCACTTTAGTTTAAGTGGTTAGGCTAGAAATTGTGCCAAAAGACTTTCCTTGCAAAAATGATGCTAGACTCATTACTAATTAATATGAAACTCTGTTTCAAAATGATGAAAATATACACTGAAAACGTGCTTGCTTATTTAGCATTTAATTAGTTATATTACTATCACCAACCACCCATTTTAATGCATATATAAGTGCATGGGATTTTAACATTCAATTACCAGAAGATGTTCACATATTTTTCCTGTTATGTGCAACTGATTTGTTTGCTAAAGATGAAACATAAACTCACATTTTGCATGCTAAATTTACCAGTGAAAATATGCAACTGACAATTAAAAACGTTTTTAGTTATACAGCTGCTTCTGCTGGTTTTGACATTCCATCTATTCAGTTACAGACTGAAATGACACATGAAAAAAAGGATTAAATTATTGATGTAAAACCAAGTGAATTTCAAACATGTAATTCTTATTTAGATTCTAATCTAACTGACATAAATGAATAGATTACAAATGTGATTCTATAAAATAAAAAAATATCCTCTACAAGGTCAAGGGTTAATGTGGCGCTGTCATAAATGTGGGTGGTGTTATTACAAGCATTAATGTGTGCACACTAATCTATCTATTTTTATTCAATAGGAAACTCTTGCTTGGAGCTTGAGATATATTTATTACTGTTACAGAATGCAAATGTCAGAGCCAGAATGGTCAGAGATTGGCCCTGTGGGCTAGACATTCTGGCAGTGATGGATTGCCTTTGTCTGGGTTTTGAATATAAATCCAAAATGCCACAAAGAGGGTCTCAGAAATCCTGGAGTTTTGATATGCCTTCCACACCCAGGTTAGCGACCAGCTAAGATCACTCACAGAGGAATGCTGGGCTACTATGTGATATGTGTTCCTGTGATATGGTTCCTCCGACAGCCTCTTAAAGCCCAAGTTGCTACTCTTAATAAAATGAATACCAAAAAGAAATTACCCTTTTCATTGATGCTGTTTTATGTGTTAGGGTGGGTATCAAGAGATGATACAGAACACAACATTAGTGATCCCTAGCTACAAATAATGAGGACTGTGCAACTTGTGTCTAAAGTAATAATTCAGTATTTGATTAATTTGTAAGTTTGTTTATTTCAATGTTAATTTGTATCATCTTTAGACAAAAATCAAACGCTATTTCTATCCATTTCAAAACTTTAATCCAAGCAATTAGAACATTGGCTTTTGCACATCAAAAATCTTTTATAGAATTGTGTTTAAAGGAATTAAATTTTATTCAGTGTTTCAATTTGATAAACACTTGAACTGGAGCCATCTTAAATACAAGTCTGTTGGTTGCTGCACTCATTCAACAACAGCCAATCAGGTTTAAGTAGTGAGTTATATCTTGCAAGTTTTATTAATTTTGTAGACTAAGAGGCTGACACTTTTTGTTAAGGTTTGAGATTCAAAGTGTTTTTTCTTTAGAAATGGTTTCTGGCAACAAGTATCACTAATTCAGAACCAAAACCGGAATTCCATAAATCTTCCTGTCTCTTTTTAATTCCATGAATCTGCATTTCTCTTTTTAATCTACAAATTGTAAGGAATTCAAAATACTTCCAAGCTGCCAGTAATATTCCCTTTTAATGAAAAATGTTTAAGAATTATCTGCCGTGTTTTCTTTTGTCTATCTTGGTTTTATTTTTCAAGACATTTATGAAATAATCAAAATATCTTTTTATGTCTATATTTAAACATTTCTTTGTGAAAATTTTTCTCCATTTTTTTCCGATAAAATATTTCTTAATTTATACAAACACTTTATACTTGTTTATCAATAAATCTCTCCAAAAACAACCCCTAAAATGTCTTTTGGTTCAGAAGCCAATTTTAATTTCATCTCCAAAATGATGAAAATTCTTCTTAACTCTTAAGCGTATATACATAAGTATATATACAAAAATATATATACTTAAGTATATACAAGTAATTCATATATTTATATATTCATATGTTTATATATTCATATATTTATATACTAGCAGTATAGTTCCGCATTGCTCGTGTGTAATGAAAGCTTTAAAACTAATCCATGGTCCTGGAGCTCTTTGGATGTTGGCACAAAAGACTAAAAGCAATAGTTGTTTCCAGTTAAAGCAAAACCGTAGACTGAAAGAAAAATGAATGGATGTAAGTCAAATTTTGATTTCCTGGTATCGATATCAAATAAGTTTTTTTCGTCATAAACTGAGTTTTGAAGGCTAAATAAGTCCTCTGAGTAAATGGTATCATGGCTGAGACTAAGAACTACAATTATACCTACTTAGAGCCAAACCTGAAGCAAAAACTAAAATAAAAGGGCTGAAAAAATACAGATATACAGGCATATAAACAGACACACACACAAACATCTTGCCTTTTATATATATATATATATATATATGTATATATATATATTTCTGCACTATTGTAAGAACTGTAACCTTGAAACTTCTGAATATTGTTTCTTATGTCTTTGTCTATGAGTGTATCAAATTTGATTAAAATTAGACCACTCCTTCTATAACCCAATTTTTTTGATTATCAATTTTCGACATTTATCAGGGGTACCTCAACACAAAACCTAGCTAAGAACACTTGCAGAAGCTTATAGTACAACTGTGTAAATTTTCAAGAAAATCGATTCAGCCATTTTGGAGTCTATAGGTACTGGACACACACACACACAGACAATGTTCCATTTATAAATAAGTTTAGATTCATATATTTATATATTCACACACACACACATATATATATACATATATATATACATATATATACACACTTAAAGATAAGTATATCATATATTTTTTTGATTTTGATAAATGTTTGTAAATTCTGTGTTGAGAAACAAAATAATGATTCTTGTTTTCACAATGGATATGACTTGATTTCAAATGATACTTTGAATTTGTTTTTCAAGATAAATTTCTTGTTAACCACTTTTGTTAAACTTCACTGATTTGTCATGAAGTTCTTTATGCCTTTGATCTCATAATTAGCTCCTAATTTATATATAAATGGATAAATCCATATACTTTCATACTTGAACCAATTGGTAGCAGTTTGGTCTTAGCATGAAAAGTTTTAAAGTAATTTAAACTTATATGATATTTCCATTCTCAGAAAAATCAGTCGTCTTCTTTCGAATGTTAGAATATAAATAATTTTATAGAATATAGATTTTAGATTAAAGAATCAGCTGGGACATTTAATATTACTTTCCAAATAAAATACCAGAAATGGTATAAAGTATCTAATAAGCTTCATATATTGTCTACTTTTATCATCGGCATTGAACAGCAAACTTTGAAATATATGAAACAGAGACATAACCATGAAGTCTTTTCCAAATCATTCTTCAAGTTTTATTTATAGGATTTGAATATCTGCAAGTTTTGGGATGTTGGCCAATTTCAAAAATACCAAATGTCTTTCCTTTTTTTTTCTATGGGTGGATAGCCAGGATAAAAATACCATGCCTAGTTCAGTGCACTGATGATTAAACTGATTCCCCTCTTTTTTTATTTTATAAGGAAAACCAGGAAAAATGGAAGAATTTAAATGAAGAAAGGAAGAGAAAATAAAATAAAAAATTTGTGCAAATCTACAAGAACACAAAAAAGAAAAAAAAACGCAAGTAGAATTTATTTTTGTTCCAAACCAGAAAGAATGTTGAATTTGCTTCAATTATAAACTTTGTGTGATACAAACTTTTAACCAGAACAACTGAGAACCGAATTTTGGGTGAGAAAACAAGTGAAAATTTCCTTACCACCCTACGATAGACAAACAGTCTTCACTGGAATTGCTTTGTGATGAAAGGGTTAAATCAGTGCTTTTCAATTGTTTCAATTTGTCTTTCAGATGGGAGTCGTTACACATTTGATTAATTCTGTCTGATATTCTGACAGATGAAAAGATCCACATGTAACACTTGATAAACAGAACGTATTATTCTTCACCTCAATCACAATATCTTTTTTCTTAAGAGAAAACCAACAGTTCCTTTACAAATTCCCCAAAAGATACTCATCATGAAAGATACCTGAAGAAAGTCAGAGATATAGCAACTTATATATAATAAAAACAATAACAATAAAGATACTGGTCTGAAAGTAAAAGATAGCTTTAACTGCATATGCTTTTAAGTTATGCTATATTTATGAGTTAAAGAGCTCAATATCAGGGTTAGAGTGTATGTAAATATAAAAGTGGACAACATCTAATAGCAACAGTCTGCTTCATGTTTCAATCATTAGATCATATGTGTTGCGATATTGCTTGACTATTTATATATATATGCTGATCGGTAATGCATTATGTTGCCCTTGGGTGTTGAAGTCAAATTATTATAAATTTTAGGTTATAGATAAGTGTTTGTGTTCTAGTGTGTTCTTATGCTTGAGAAAATATTAAATTACATCTAGCTCTATATAAAATCCCTTAAGCAGTCACATATATTAACATGGGAAGGAAAAAATCAAACCAACACAATAAAAAGAGGTCAACCAAATTGACAAGAAGAAAGCAGTTCATTATAAAGCAATTAAGCAAACACCCATTCACATGCACTAAAAAGGAGTTAACAATAAAAAGCAATAAAAGGAAATCAATCTCCTGCAAATAATACAACCTGCTAAAAAGAACACTTTACAACAAAAGCAATAAAAAACAACCATCTGTAGAGCCACTCACACACAAGAATATTAAATTGCATCAAGCTCCATATAAAGAGAATATAAACCAGGACACAACAGCAGATGGAAAAAAGCCCTGAGGAGTGAGGACACCATAATGGTGCTTTCACAAAAATTTTGTCAAGTGACAAACTTCTCCAATTAATCCTATTAAAGCTCTATTTCTAACTCGATATCAAGCACTTTGCAACAAAATAATCTGCTTGCTAAAAAATTTTTTTATCAGTAAACCACTGAAAAAATAACAATTTTGGCACTAAGCATCATTGAAACACAACCGTATATATATATATATATATATATAGTCATCACTATAGTACTGTTTAACTGTATAACAGCTCATTAGTATGGCTAGACAATAAACTGCTCCCAGCTGAGATTAAAGCTCGTTCAATTTGACATCAGTCAAAAATTCTACTCCTAAGGTATCAGCGCACAGTAGAGAAAGGCCAATTTTAGCATATTATATACACAATATAAACAAACACCAGTAGCCAAGAGTGTACAATTCATTGCTGAAGAACGGTGCATAAACAGCAGTGAGTATATATGTATATATATATATTTACACTCTCACACCCTGATTGAGTACTCTGGAGGAATGGTAGACACTGAAAAAACAGTAGCTACTCTAGCATCTACACATCGCTCATTCAGTAATGAATTAGAGCACTCTTGCTACTGGCGTATGATACATCATACACTAAAAGTCTGCCTCCTTCTACTGAGTTCCCATAGCTTGGAGGTAGAATTGCCGACTGACGCCAATTCGGTCGAGTTTCAATTCTGGGTTAAAGCAATTGGATATCTAATTGTACTGATGAGCTGTGATACAGTGAAACATATCTGTCTGCAGATGACTATATATATATATATATATATATATATATATATATATATATATAATAAACTAAGAGGTTGAGCTGAAATACCAAACGGTAGCACTGCCAATATAAAACATGCAGAAACAAACTTCAACAAAAAAGAACAACTTTGTTCAATGGCTACAGAAACCTTCTCTCTTTCTCTCTCTCTCTCTTTCTCTCTCTCTCTCTCTCTCTCTATATATATATATATATATGTACACACGTATATATATATATATATATATATGGGAGGAAACTCACAATAAAGATATGTATAATTATGGAGATTTTTTATTATTATTCAGATAAGAAGTAAATATTGTAAACCAGCACAGTAGAAGTACAAACATAGATATGACAGAGTATGAAAAGTAATCAAACGGGATTTGTGGAAGCAACTTGTATCAAAATCAAAATCTAGTCTAGGCCTGAAAAACATATCTAGTTCTAGTAAACAGGAAGAAGTCTTGTCAACAGATTGTAAATTTGAAATTAAAATGCAGTAAGAACTGAAAAATTTATGAAACATTTAGATTACAGTGATACCTATCATTATTGGAGCACTTGGAACAGTTCTGTGAAAGAAGAATGAAAATCATCCAAAGAGCGGAATTTCTAATATGAAAATACTGAGGAAAGGGTTTGGGGTATTGAATAGAATTGCTGTCACATAATCTTATGAAATTTATGAAAGCTATCAATTTTCATTTTCATTAGATTTCAATGAACACAAATAATAATAATAATAATAATAATAATAATAATATTCATTGACTATAAAGATCTTACTTGTACTTTTAATTGCTGGAGATCAAAGAAAATTTCTTAAATATTTTGCAAGAAAATCATTGAAAATGTCATAAATCAATGGCAAAATTAAGTGACTTTGCTGAAGTCTAAATTATTATACACAAAATATTAGATCAGTCCATTTGTAAATAGTTTAACTGTTCTGCTATAAATTAAAGATGTTTTTATTCACAAAGAAGAAAGTAATGTGTCAAACCAAACTGTGGGGTGATCTTTGTTGTGTGGGTGATTGCAGTGCAACCATTCTAATGTCTATTGCCAGAAATGTCTTCAATATAGATCAGAATTTGACCACGTAGAAGGGCTTGCTTCCCCCTAAATAATTTGGATAGCCAAGTATATGTGCATCAATATTATACAATAGCAGCAAGGTACGAATTTGCATGAGATACTAGATTAGCAACTAGGTCCCTCCTTTTTACAGTGAAACTGGTAAAATATAACCGCAATTTCTACTCCAACAGCTTCTTTTCTCACCTTTCCTGTCTGTGGAATTCCCTTCCATATATTTGCTTCCCTGACAGCTACAATTTCCAGGAGTTTAAATGTAAGGTCAATAGACACCTCCCAATACACTAACTTGCATCCATTCTCTCAAACACTCTTCCTATGTACCTCCTTACTCATCTGTCACCCTCCTTCTGACATTTCCTATATCTAATCACTCTCTCAGCACCTTCCCTATGTAATCCCTTGTGCTATAGTGGCAGTGGAATGCCTTGCTTGGGGTGAAATGATTAAAAAAATAGTTATGGCGTGCACACAATGCAGTACAAAAAGAAATATGGTAACACTTTAAAGCAGCAAAACAAAATGACGGTTTAATGTAGGACTGTGAAAAATGCCAAAATGAAATCAGATGACAAAAATGTGAAGAGAAACAATCTTTTCCTTTTTATTGAGAATTCATTAGACACTTGAAGGAAATTGGAAGCAAAATGACTTTAATATAACATCAAAGAGGAAACAAGCAACAAAATTACTTATAATGGCAAGGCAGAACATAAATGACTAATTATGTAAGTATGATAATTGAGAAAATGCTTAATGAAACTATGAAAAATAGATTTGTTTGAGTTGGGGCTCATTAGTTCATTAAAAACTATTCAAGCACATAGATACAGCCAAATTCAAAATTGGTTTAAGCAAAAGCCAGAAGTCACTGAGAATAGAAGAAGCCTGATAGTTTGTGATTTCACTGTTCAGGATGAGGATTGAATCCAATTTTAATTGGAATAAACAAAGAATATATATTGATGATTGAATATAGCCTTCTTTGCAGATTACGAAAAAGACTGTAAGAAAATAAGAAGAGGAAAAAATATCATGTTCTTGTTTGTGAAGTAAATTGTAGATGAGGAGTGTCAGTTGCACAAATATTTGGAAAAGATTATATCTTTTGGGAATATGAAGGAAACTGAAAATAACCAGGTCTGGATATTGTTGAGGTTAGTGATATGAATACTGGATATTTGACAACAGTTCCAGTCTTGAAATCTACAACAATGACCACTGGATACACTTTGTATAAAGATGCAAATAATGATGATGATGACTAATGATGATTAATGAATGATGAAAGTTCTCATGCTACGTCAAACTGAGAAATTGACATCCTCACAGATTTTGCTTAAGCTTTCTAGTTGCATCTTCTTTATCGAACTAAAAAGATTTCATTTCTGGTTACAAAATAATTTTTTTCTTTACCTTTTACTGAAAAAAACAACAACCAATCATTTACTTAGTCTGGTACAAGGCCAATGAGGTAGAGTAAAATGTGTTGTTCAAAATAACTTCTTTTTCAAACTGTTTTTGATTTTGATGGTATTTGTCTTTATCTTGAATGTGCTTTAGTTGAGTGCAAGTTCACAAGGGAGAGACTGGCATCTAAATTTCTCTAATCTTCTAAACAACCTTGAAAATCAGCATTCTAAATCTTACCTTTTACCTGATCATGCTAGTTCGAAATATATCAGCTTCTAGTTGTTATTTACCAAGCTTAGATTATTTCTAGCTCTTCAGCCATAACACTGCATCAACTCAGATCCAGTCGATTGTTATTTGATGCTCATAAGAGGAAGTTGGGATGAAATGCCTCACAGTAGATGCAATATAACCCCAATACAATGAGACACTCATGATTTCTGATTTTAACTGATTGTAATAGTGAATCAAATGATTTGAGAAGGTACTAAGAGAACTAGATGATCAAGTGTTTAGTGGGCGTTTTTTTAAGTTTGAAGAATAAGGCAGACAAAATTTGGGGATACCCTTATTCAAAGACCCTGTGACAGGCTGCATTGGTCAGCTTGATATTATTTCTAACTAGGCTTTATCTGCAAGATTATAAACTGCTTTTATTAAATCTAATCATATCTTCTACATATTTAAATAGTATGCACTTATTTGACTGGTTACCATCATGCGCAAATATGGACTTTCTACCCATCAACTTTATGTTGTTGGCATATTGCTACTTCAGTTAATAATAACGATAATAATAATATACATATATTGCTCTGAAATTATTGTGTAATTATTATAATACTGATTAATATATATTTCAATATTTCAATTCTTTGTGTTACTATTTAATACTATATGTTAATAATTATATAGCATAATTACAATAACAATCCATACTATTATATATTAATGACCATGTTCTGGTGTTATCTCACTTAATTACTGTAATGGTTTTATATAATATTAATGACGTCAATACATATGCATTTAATTTGGAAAAATTTGAAACATATTCACCAAATGATCAAACGGTTCAATATTGTTAAGACATTCTGGAAATAACCAAGTTCGAATTCCAGTTGAATTCGTTGCATTCACTTACTGTGTGTATTTGTGGTAAAAAAATTAGAACATTCGTCATCAACTTGAATTTGAAGATATGCGTTGCTATGGTTGGTTTTTGAAAAAATCTTACCTTCGCTGAATGGGTAGTGATAATCTTTTAATCATTTAAACCCGTGAAAAATCCGCACAGACGCGTATCTTTGACTTTTTTAAAATCTATACTGGAATTTGGACAAAACACCGATTTTTTCAAGTCTATCAAGCTTGTCGTTTATTTGTTTGATCGACGCAAATCGTACATTTCTTTTTGAAGGCTGAGTGTACTTTATCTTTCAGCTTAAATTTCGCTTTTAAATTGTTACACCTGCTACACCCACCAGAAAATACATTTGAGAATTTGTTTTTTAAATTCTCTTTTTAGAGCTTCTGTTTCGTTGGTAGAACTCACTTTTTGGCAGAATGAATTGATTGGGCAGTCTCATAAATTAAAATGTTCTATCCATTCTGTACCAAAAAGATTGTTCGTTTTATTCATTACGGGTATTTTTTATTTTAACATTTTGTTGTTTGATGTTACATTTGCAAATTCGCCTACGAATTTAATTTTTTCACCTGTGATAGAACGAGTTGTGTTTTTCACTTTTAATGTCGGTTGTTCTATTTTCCTCTGAGTATAAACATTAAAAGGGCAGCCCAAAATGCCAAATACAGGCGAGGGACACGAAAATTAAGCAGGTACAAAAATTTAAATACCTGGGAAGTGTTCAAACAGAAGACGGAAAATGCGACATAGAGATCCGAAGGCGAATTGACATGGCGAAGGAAGCATTCCAGAAGTTGAGTAGAGTATTAAGAGAAAGAACAATTTCGCTAGAAACAAAGAGAAGAGTACTGGATTGCTATGTGTTGTCAGTTCTTCAATATGGCAGTGAATGTTGGACAATATCATCAAAGATGAAGGAAAAACTTGAAGCAGTTGAAATGTGGATGCTACAGATATCATGGACCGAGCATGTGAGCAATGATGAAGTCTTAGAAATGATGGAAACCAAAAAGAAATAAATACTGAGCATCAGGAAGAGACAAATAAAGTTCTTGGGGCATGCAATGAGGAAGGAGGGTTTGGAGAACCTGATACTAACAGATCAGATAGAGAAAAAAAGAGACAGGAGAAAGCAGCGGATAACATATTTGAAGGACCTGATCAGGTAGATGACGGAACGAGGTTTGCATGGTGCAACAGAAGAAAGTGTGCTAAGAGCCACCAGGGATAGGGAGATGTGGAAAGACATGATCGCCTACGTCTTGAAAGGACAGGGCACATAGAAGAAGAAGAAGAAGAAGAACATTTATTATGCTGAAATCAGAACTACTGTCTAGTTGTAACTTGACGTTTTTGTTCAGGATTTTAACATATACAAATTTTCTCATGTTCTGACTTGAAGATTCATTATCGTTAATCACTATTGTTTAAGCCTAAAAGGTTACTGCGTGAGTAATCACATAACGGAGATTGGGAATAATAGTATATCAACAGGTACAAGACTCGTACACTGCGTGATGTAGATACACTGCTAGCGAACTGCTTGTCAGTATAATCATTCTCTCTACTACTACTTTCTATTAGTGTCCACGTCTTAATGATAGGAACACCCATTCCTGTATACAAGTACGTATATAACATCTATAGATCATTTTTTTAATCAAGTTACTCGTAGTAAAGCGATAATAACACTAAAGCGAAAAGCTACCATAAATGCTAACCTAATTTTCCCTCTTATACATATTTTAGGAGAGGTTTTATCATAATTAATGGGCCGTTCTAGATTATAAAAGCAAGAAATACAATGAAATGAATTCAAAATGTATAAGTGCAATAATATGATAATTTTCTGATCAAAATAACTGTATCAAGCTAACGTACTTATCGATACACCCACATTCAGTGCATGTGGATAAATTTACATTTAAGTGGATCACTTAGCAAAAACGCTCACCAACTCTACTTATGTGATTTCCATGTTAAGGTGTGTAAATGCAAGGCCAAGGGAGATCATTTACAATACAAAGTTGTATGCATCCACACTTAAATATTCAAATTGAAATGAAAGTTTATGAATGCGTCACTATGGAAATAGTATCAGGTATTTCCTGTTCCTAGAAAACAGATGGTAATTTTCTCTTCACTAAAATTGGTATTAAACAACAGATGTTGCAAAATCTTTCAGACTTATAGACATATCTTTTTAAACTTATAGTTCTATTACAGATATACACGTTTATTTCCTGTCTACAATATCTATTTTATCAGAAGTATTTACAATAATTTATTTAGTAGTAATAAGAATACTGAATATTTCTAGTTTTACGAATATCGCAAAAAGGGTTTTGAAAAAAATCAACTTTATTAGTAAGAAATGTGGTTTGACGAGAAAATATAATTAAAGAAGTAAATGAAAACAGAGAAAAGATGAGGAATAAAGAGGCCTGATGGATGGGCTCAGGGATGTGCTTTTTATGGAAATACTTATCCAATACAACTTAGGAAACAATGAAAGTTTTGGATGGAGTCAAGTTTTCAAGTTTTATTTTTGCTGGAAGTAAAATCATAGGTTTATTCAGAATTGATGATGCCGTTAAGATGTGACAACACTTTCTGCCCGTGGCAACCCTCGGGTCAAATCCTGGTCGAGACGGCACCAATTGTGACGCCTTATGCCCGGGGCCGCTCTTCTAATCTGACGCTCGTTCTCGCCGACGGTCGTGACGATCCCAGTTGTGACACTGCCACCCGGCTGGCCGGTTGGTTCGGTTGCTGGTCGTAACGATCTCGTCCGATGATGTCGTCACAAAAGCTGGTTTATAAGACGTCTCTTGCAACAACGCGCCACTGTCCCACGTGCAATTTTAGTAGTCGCCTTTTAGAGTCAGTCCGGACACTGGTGCACACTTGTGGTTAAAAAAATAAATACGGCACCAAAAAAAAAAAAAAATTAATAAAATAAATGAACAATGTCGAACACGCCTGGAGAGATACGAAGAATGTCCTTATATATATATATATATATATATATATATATATATATATAAAAACAATGATTCTTTTTTTTTTTCACAGGAACAGATAATACAGTTGTCAGAAAGTTGGTTTGTCATAATGGTGGTTTACAACAGAGAGAGAGAGAGAGAGAGAGAGAGAGAGAGAGAGAGAGAGAGTTTAAAAATTTCAGAGCTTTCAATCCTTAAATAGAAATGTCTTTTCTAAATTTCGTTAAAGTAGAGAGAGCTCTTCAAATTTTCGCTAAAGTCTTTTCCGTATTCTCTAAAATTGAAGCTTTCCGTATTCTAGGTGATGTTAAAAAAATAATAAAGTCTTTCGGGTTCTTGTCGGAACTTGACGGGATTTGCCAAATCAGAGGCGGTCAATGGCGGCGATGGCGGCGGTGGTGTGATGTTGGTTTCCCTGTCGTCTGGAGGCTCGCTCCCGGCAAACTGAACTTTTCTCGTCGAGTCTCTATTTTATAAACTTTTTCAATCCTCTCGGGGGATCTAGCCGACTTGAATCCTTCGGCCAATGAAATCATTTTCCGCCCACTCGATCTCGATCTGCGGTAGGGGTTAGCTCGATGAATGAGATATCGCCAGCTCACATCGTATCCAATATCCCACAGACTTCTGTTCCCAGGAAAATCTGTTGAGGAATTTTAACCCCGCCTGACCCCAGCAAACCAACTCTGACACTTTGTTTTGGCTACTAAAATTTTAGCTTTACCAATAACTACCAGCTTCGAGCACGAAATAAGAAAAATTATATTTTTTTCCTTTTCTTTTCCAAAAATAGTTAAATTTTATATTCCCCGGATTTTAGAAATACATGATAGTATTAAAATAGTTTTTTTTTTTACAGAAGCTCACGTCGCGTATTACAATAAAGCATAACTAATAATATTACTAATATCAATTTCCCTCTCTCCGCTGTATTAAACTAAACAAGGGAATATATTCCCGTGGGAGATAGTGTCACAAAGATACTTGCCGTCTATTATTGTAAATTCTTGAATAAGATGCTTTTGGAATGGTACAGGGGCCTGCGCTGTGGTATCGGTTCGGAATGAAATATCAAAGAGAAGAATTCGAATTCCAGTTGAATTCGTTGCATTCACTTACGCGCAAATATCCTTGGAAAAGGTATTAATCCGTTACTTCCCTCCAGGTTATGGGTCAAATAACAGTATAGGATTGGGTTTTATATAGATATGGTTGGCAACCAATCTACCGTAGAATGTAATGGCAACCTACTACGGGAAAATCTTCTGCCCAGTCAGTTATGTCTCTTTCGAGACATGATTGCCCAAGCGTGTATTACATATGGCACTTAATTGACAGACTAACTGATTTTTAATAAGCACAATCTTATATTAAAAAAAAAACAATTTATTGTCCATATAAAATATAAATATGCAAAAATAGAAAAAAATGTTTACTAAAATGGATTAATATTGTAAAAATATTAACGTACATATCTAAATATGTCTAACTATTCTATCTATTTTTTTGTGTGTATGTGTCGCAGTCTATTCTTATATATCTATATCTCTACTTAAATAATTGTTTTATGTGTAAGGAGGAACAATATTTATCGGATACATTCAGAATTCAGGATATGATATTCATTGGGAGGTACTGGAATTCAGAAGAGAGCAATCTCTTAAGCATCAGCTATTTTACGGTCATATCCAATAATGGGATAAGTTTTTGGCAGCCATACCCAATCATTGGATAGCTTTTTGGCGGTCATACCCAATCATGGCATAGTTTTATTTGCGGCCATACCCAATGATGGGGAAGTTTTCGGAAGTAAATACTGATCATAAAACTTGGAGCTGAACTTGCAAAAGCAATTCGCTGTTATCTTTAACTTCACTTTGCCAATTTCCATAACGACAGTGGTACCATTCCCTTCCTTTGGGCAACACCAGTTATGGGAAGAGAAGTGTTGTATGAGAAAATGTCGATCTCTTGTAAAAATTACTGCTGATGCCTGCACTTGTGTTTGATTCATCAAACAGACGCTGAACTAATACAACTATAATTCCTAGTCTTTACATTTATTACAACCACAGGTATAAATAAACGATTTAACAGAAAATATTGTTAACCGTTGTACTGTAACAAAACTACGAATTTTCTTAATTTCTAAAAAAAAATAAAAGCCTTGATTAAACAAACTGAATTTTTTTTTTTTTTAAGTGTATGGCCTGATGAAATCTATGATATCCACGTGTTAAATTATCAATTTCGTTCTTACACTCCACGAAGACTGTTGTCTTGCACTGTAGGTAGGAAAGAGAGTGCCCGGAGATGATCAGAAGCACATTCGAGAGATTTCCATTGATATTGTCGCATTTATAAGGCTATTTTCCATAACGACGTAACGTCATTCAGTTTAACGTCCTTATTAAAAGTCTTTAGAAGAAATATACACGTGCAATTCAGTTGTGCTGTTCTTCGCCTCAAGTGCGTGTTGTTGATGAATATGACTTTAAAGTGAAACGTTATGTTTATTGATTAATCATTTAAGTACCTTCACTAAATAGCTGAATAAAGACAAAAAAAAACAACAACAAAAAAACTGGATAGTATGAAGAAAAAATCCGCAGATATTGTCGAATTTTAATGGAACTTTCAGGAATAATTCACAAACTAGAAGTATAGCTCGGCGTTGCTCGGGTGTAATGAAAGCTTTAAAACTAATCCATGATCCTGGAGCCCAGACTCAGCCTAAAGAATATTTGTGTGAAGTTTGGTGAGAATCGGATAAAAATTGAGGATTTGTATAAAGGATATACAGACAGATAAACAAACACATACACAGACATCTTGACTTTTAAATATATTTATTATCGATTTTCTGCACTATTGTAAGAACTGCAACTTTGAAACTTCTGAATATCGTTTCTTATGTCTTTGTCTATGAGTGTAACAAATTTGATTAAAATCAGACCACTCCTTCTATAACCCGATTTTTTCGATTATCGATTTTCGATATTTATCGGGGGTACCTCGACACAAAACCTAGCTAAGAACACTCGCAGACGCTTATAGTACAACTGTGTAAATTTTCAAGAAAATCGGTTCAGCCGTTTCGGAGTCTATAGTTAACGGACACACACACACTGACACACACACACATATACACACACAGAGACAAAGTTCCATTTATAAATAAATTTAGATAAAGGAAATTATTTGTGAAATTATTGTTCTTAAAAATATTTTGAAAAGATCATTACTTTTTACATCTGTTACCCACTCTCCACATTAAATTTTAAGAAATTAAATTTTCTTGTGAATAGTGGTTTTATTAGTCTGACTCACTGCAGGAATGTATATCATTTGTTATTTTTTCAAACATTTTGTCTTTATTTCCAAAAATCTGCTCACAGTAGTAAGTTAAAAATGCAATAAAACTATCACATTATTTAATTTGTTAAGCTTTTTATTGATTTAATATATAATATATATGCAGAATACTATAGTCTGAAGAAATGTTTTTTGATTAATAATGAAATTTTAAAGGAATTGTTTTCATTTTTTGATTATGATAATTTATAAAGTTTCAAAAATATTTTAAATTACTTCAAAGATTTGTTGGTGTTAGGTTATTAAATTAATAAGTGAAGACTACATTTACCAATCGAAAACTGAAAAGCGCCTTTGTATTTCTAAAAAATATCACTTTTTTGTGTATTTGAAGTTTTTTTTGTATTGTAATTTCATGTATGCATATGTTCATGTGTTTCACGGTTTCTTCTTATACGAAAAGAAATTGGACAATTTTATCCGTTCTGGTCGTCATACACTTATCTTATTTCGATTCTGTTGAGCTGCAATCAACATGTCAAATACCGAGAACTGTGTCGATCGCTCAAAAATGGCCGAAAAATTGAAAAATTAAAAAGAATCTCAAAATTTTATATTCCAATCAATATAATGTATTTTTGAAACACACCAGCGTATTTTGCTTACTGGAAATAATAAATTTAATCATTTAGCTTTCAACTAAAACTAAAATAAAATGTTCAAGAAAATATTTTTATTTTTAAAAATTCAATTTAAAAGTTAGTTGTCGAAAGTAATTGGAGGTATCTATATTAAATAAAAGATAAAAGTGATTTAAAAAAGCATGCTTGTATGTTATCAATATTGTTTAAAAAGAAAAATGAACCACGGTTTATTTTGTAAAAATATCAATCGTTATTCTCACCATATTCATTGACTAATTTGTCACTTACAAATAGTTTTTTTCGGAATTGTATTTCGTCTTAATGAGTTGTTCTTGCCGCAAAATCCTTTGTTAAAAGTATCACATTGGCTATTTCAGTAATTCATTATCACTCTTATGTAGTTCCAGTATATTCATTGAATTTTCAGCAATGAATTGAACACTCTTGGCTACTGGCGTTTGTTTACATTGTGTATATAAGACGCTAAGATTTGCCTTACCCCTCCGTGCGACGATAGGTTAGAGGTAGCATCTACGACAGATGTCAGATCGGTCGGGATTCAATCTCGGCTGGGAGCAATCGGATGTCTAGCCGTACTGATGAGCTGTGATACAGCGAATTAGGACTGTCTGTGGATGACTATATATATATATATATATATATATATATATATATAATTTATTTAACATTTTTGCGATAGAGAATTTACCATATTTCGGAATTATATTTTTACTATGATTCCATCTTCAAGCGATCATTTTTGGGGTGATTTACTGTCAAATCATTAACCATAACCCTCTGACATTATTGGACAATATATTAAAGTAAGAGGCGTTACGTTCGGCGCATGCTTTTTACTTTACGATTTCAAGCTCAGTACGAGTGATACAGCTAAGGTCTTATGATTTTACATTGGCTCTCAATGGTGAGGTTTTAAGCTAAGAATTTCTTCTCTAACACATCTTGCTTGTGAAACTCTCATCCAACCTCTTGATTTTCAAAATTATCGAAATAATGCAAATCGTTAAATTTTGTCTTCTTAATTTCTATTCCCATCAGGATGTGCATTATGGTGCAGTGGATATCGGCTAGGAACGAGAAATCGGAGAGCCCAGTTCGAATTCCGGTTGAATCCGCTACCTTCACTTACGAACAAATATCCTTGGAAAAGATATTAATCCATCTCAGATATGGGTTAAATAATAGGATAGATTGGGTTCTATATTCTTGGTTGGCAACCAGTCTACCACAGAAAGTAATGTTAATTTACTGCGGGAAAATATTGTGCTCAGTGAGTCACCTCTCTTTCGAGACATGATCGCCCAAGCGTGTATCACGTATGGCATTTAACTGACTGACTGAATTCCTATTCTTTTAGTGTTCGCTCTCACTAATTATTTTTTCTTTTTCTCTTATTGCTTTCCCGCTCAATAATTTGTCTTAGTGGCTTTTTATTGTCTTAATTTTGGGTGAAATGATTAAATGAAAAATCTCATAATCTCATCAAAAAGTTTAAGGTTGGTTTGTTGATTTAAACTTTTATATGACACGAGGTTTACAATGGTTGTAACAGAATTGTTTTGATGTTATTCTGATGTCTGCCATTAGCTCTTAGAAAAGCCGTGTGCAAAAACATTCTATACCTTGTCTAATCATGATTCATGTTGACCATAATCTTGTGGCCATTATATCACGCTGGAAGTCATAGCAAAAGAGTTTTATGATGATGATAATAATGAAGATACTTCCTCTGTTATCTTTTTATTCGCGGTCAGTCAAACACACATGTGTATGAGTGTGCGTGTGTTTACGTGTGTGTGGAAGTGCCAGATAAAGAGCTAATTGCTTTTTTGCATACCTGAAAATGAGAAGGTTTATCACGTAAAAAAAAAAGACGGGTTTCAATTTTGATTGAAACAATCTCAGCATTTATCACATTGGATAGCTTCTTATTTCCCAGACCCTTATTTTATTTTAAGATGAAAACTATAGATCTTTCTTTTACGATAAATAGCAAATGTAAAAATTCCTGAAGATCATGTTCAGTGTTCCCAAGTATTTCTCTCGTTGTTGATAGTGTGTGTCTCTCGTTCATGAACAGCTGCAATCAAAAGGCTGAGATCATTTTCGACATTCATCTTTCAACGTTTCTTCATCCTTTTGCTGCTTTTAGATTTTCATCTGCTTCGTTTATAACAATGCACTGCGGACTCAACAAAATAGAATTACAGATATATTTTTATCGATTATTAAGGAAACGGCAAGGCCGTATCGTCAACTTTTGATTTTGTAAGCCAACACTTTTTAATATCGTTGCTAGGAAACTTTACCAGAAGACGTTTCGATTATCTGATGACTGAAATATGATAACTGGTATTTTCCGTTCTTCTTTATACCATTTCTCTATCAGTGGAATCATGATGGTAATCCAACTGCTGAATATTCAAAATGACTTTTCGAAATTCAACATTTGGTTTAGTGAATCATGAAATCACTTAAACTCCCCACAGAATAAGTATAATTAAAAATCTGTTTAAAATTCTAGCAATAATTTAATCTAACGCTAAAATAGACGAATGCCATTTTCAAAATTTATGAAGTTATGTTATACTGATGATATATCTAATTATTCCTGTTTTAATAGCCAATCTGATCAATTCGATAAATGAGAAGCTGATCTAAAAACTTACCTACACTTTTTTGATAATTGAGGCAAGAAATGGCTTCTTAAATGGAACGACACCAAAACAAAACTATTTTCGTTAATCATTTCAGAGAACATTTTCTCTTACTTCCTATTATGGCTGATTCCATCCTCCAGGAAAATGACTCATCATACTTTCTCGGACTAACGTTTTTCACTGACATGAAGTGGGAAGATTGTATTAAATTAATTGCTAGGCCTGCTGCGAGCAAAGACAATTTTTCCTGCACATTATCTATTTTACATATTCATAAATCTACCATTCGTCTATGCTTTGAATATTGTTGCTATATCTGGTTTGGTGCTTTTGCTAGATATTTAGAAATTCTTGATAAAATCCAAAGAATAATCTGCAATGTTATTGGTAGTGACCTGGCATCTTTGCTTCAGTCACTTTCTCACTGTCCTAACGTAGCTCCACTGTGTGTGTTCACTGTAAATACTTTCTTGGTAGTTGTGCTGATGAACTTTCCACTCTGGTACCTATAGATTTTATGAACTTAAGCGCAGTATCAGTTTGGTGGCAAGCCCTCATCATTTTATCGTTAAAATAACTAAATGTAGCCGTAAGTCCTTTGCTAATATTTTCTGCTATCGCGTTACCGGCTTCTTGTTTTCTGGTGAACTTTGATTTTTAAAAAATTAAATCCTATTTTAGTCGTTATTTTCTATCTTTATTTCATGTTCTTTTATTGTTCTCTTTCCTTCCTAGTGTTTTTCTTTATATTCTCTGTAGTTAATTTAGGTCGCCAGTCGTTTGCGATACCTGAAATTAACCGAAATACTTGGTTTCAATAAACACTCTTCCGTCTTCGTTCGTTCGCCCGACGTCACACCAACCAAAGTTTTTTCGCTTGTCCTCCCGTCTACTTCACAGACTCGCATTTTATGCCTGCGTCGTGGGGAACTACTATTTGGATACGAAACTCAATTCTCGCTCGCGCGAGACTTATTATTTCATAATTTCAACTTGGTCCGAATTCTTATTTTTTTTCCATTGCTGCGTAGTACCTATATTTAAGAATTCTGGCGAACCCTCAGACCCCGCCAATTACCGTCCTATTAGTCTCCTTCCAATCTTTGGCAAAGTTTTCGAAGCCATTATCAACGCCGAGGTGACTCAGCATCTTATGGCCAACGGGCTTCTCTCTGACAAACAGTATGGGTTTCGCTTCACCAGGTCTACTGCTGATATGCTAACGACCATTACCGAATACATATACCAGGCACTTGACAAGAATGGTGAAGCCCGAACCGTTGCCTTGGATATCTCCAAAGCATTCGACAGGGTCTGGCATGCTGGCCTCTTGTGCAAACTGCGGAGCTATGGGATAACTGGACATCTGTTTGACCTAATCCAGTCTTTCCTCTCTAACCGCACATTGAAGGTGGTATTAAATGGGCATGCCTCCCAAAACTACCAGACGAACGTGGGCGTCCCTCAAGGTTCTATCCTAGGTCCCACGCTGTTTCTGATCTACATTAATGATCTCCCCGACACCATTAGATCCCAAGTTGGCATGTATGCCGACGACACAACAATCTATTCCCGCATCGATCAGAAACCAGGTCTGGACGACAAAGTGAACCTCGCTGCCGTACTTGAAAGGAACCTCCAATCCGTAGTGGCCTGGGGTAGGAAATGGCTGGTAAATTTCAATGCCTCTAAAACAAAGCTGTTATCAACTAACCACCATAGACAATCGCATCTACCTCCCATTAGCATGGGACAGGCTAGCCTCCCAGAGAGTAAAATACTACGCCTCCTTGGCCTTACACTTTCGGCGGACCTCAAATGGAATGACTATATTGAATCCATTGCCAAATCTGCTGCTATGAAAGTCGGCTCCCTGCGCAGGGCCCGGAAGTTTTTCCCACCTGAATCTATTCTGCACATATACAAATCTACCATCCGCCCGTGTATTGAATATTGCTGCCATATCTGGTTGGGTGCCCCTGCTGCTCTCCTTGGGCTTCTTGACAAAATACAAAGGAGGATCTGTAACGTGGTTGATACTGACTTGGCAGACCGGCTGCAGCCGCTCTCTCACCGGCGTGATATGGCTTCCCTGTGCCTCTTCTACAAGTACTTTCATGGCTTCTGCTCCGATGAGCTTAGATCACTGGTGCCGCCTAAGCACGAATTTACACGAGATACTAAATTAGCAACTAGGTCCCACCCTTTTACAGTTAAACAAATAAGATGTAACCGTAAATTCTACTCCAACAGCTTCTTTTCTCGCGCTTCCCGCCTGTGGAACTCCCTTCCACAAGTCTGCTTTCCCGACAGTTACAATCTCCAGGTGTTTAAATGTAAGGTCAATAGACACCTCCTATCACACTAACTCCCAACTATTCTCACAACACTCTCATCTACCCAACCCTCATTCTCGGTATCCTTACCCACCTATCACCCACCCTCTGTCATTTCCTATATTTAATCAGCCTTTCTCCACTCTACGTAGCCCCCTGCACAGTAGTGGCAGTGACATGCCTTGCTCGGGGTGAAACGCTTTTAAAAAAAAAAAAATTAAAAAAAACATTTACGAAAGTTGGAATAGTCCATTTCACTTTTACTGGTGGCCAAACAAATTCGCTTTGCTGGAGGTAAGTCTTGTTCCTCACACTCTCCTCTAACCCTCAGTAACCCATTGCGTTTTAGTGGCTTTATTCCCTTTTATCGGGTGAACTCTGTGTGTGTATGTGTGTGTGTGTGTGTGTGTGTGTGTGTGTGTGTGTGTGTATTTACCCACAAGGGGTGCTAATAGGTACTAGGGCTGACACTTTTGCCAAAATCTGATCAAATGGTAATACATCAAATTTTTGTCAGGATTTGTTTCTTGAACTTTTCATCATTCCTTCGTATATGCAGCTGGTAAATTGTGTTCAGCTCTTCAACACCTATTCCCTGTTCAGCTGTGCTGTGAGAATTAGTTCGAGTTGGGTTGAGTTGCTAACAAAGATAAACCCAGGAAACGTAGCATATCAAAAGAAATTTAGTTTGATGTCTGTTGAAACAACTGGTGTTATTCTGTTTTTCGAAAGACGTGAGTAGAAGGAAATTTATATACGTTTTGTTTTTGTTTTTTGTTTTTTATGTTGAAGGACAGGTAAATATTTTTCGTCGGAAGAAGAAAGGGAAACAAAATGAAAACTTTTTTTTTTCTTTCGGCTTGCTTAGATCAGTTGTCAATACAGCGGGCTATATTAAGTAAGTCTATAACAAATCACGCGTAGGTTAGTCTAGTGACTGAGAGGAAACTTTTCATGATTTCTAAATAAATTTAATGTTCTACAAACCACGTAAACTTTCTTTTCAACCATATACTTTGAAAAAAAGAAAATCCGGATAGAAAAAGGAAAAAGAACAAAAAAGATTTTACAAATAATTTGATTAGTTTTCCCATATTTAGTATTGCTACATTTTATCGAAACATTTTTAGAAGCGAATGCTTGTGCTGTAAAAATCTAGTGCAGAAATCAAAATGATGTGATTTTGGATGGTACATGCATTTGCATTCCCGACTTCGCCTTTCATAGCCGATGTCTGAACCTATTCGGCTATCACAATTTATTACAAACTAAATGAGATTCTTATTTGTAGCCCGTAGTATTTTCCTATTTTCAAGATTCTATTCGATGCTGTGCCATTGATTACCGTATTTGAAAAAAAGTACAAGCAGAAAATTCTTAGAATTTTTAAGAGCCGATAAATTTACACGTAAATCTATAATCTATTTCTGAATCTATACCAATTTTCGAAGAACCTACAGAAGTTTATAAATTACTTATTTACAGATTCGCTTAACCTGAATGAGTTTAATGTTTCGTATAACTTTGGTATTGAGAAGGGATTTGATCAAACAAGAGAAAGCAATTAGATTTTAAATATCGACAAGCATTTTCTGAAATTCAATCATCAAAAATCTTAAATACGTAAAGTTTTAAATCATATAATGAATATCTTCAGGAGAATCTTTTTTTCATTTGTTTAGAAGAAATTTGTAAAGGGAGAATTTCTATGATCTGAGCGAATTGTCAATAGGTAATGCCTATTCTAATTTAATTTTTAAAGGATTCGTTAGAATTCCCGTTGTTTTCGTTTTTGTTTACTTTTTAAAGCTATAAAGTATAACCTTATCTTTTCCTACCCATAACTCCCCTTCAAAATGACCCTCCTTATAAGCACAAGCAAAAAGCAAAGTGCTGTTATTTAATTTATGTTTTAAGCGCCACATTCACGAGAAATTTGGTAAAGGCTTATTGAAAAGCTGCATTTGATGTATGTACAGATAGGAGAGACAGATCAGTCGAGTCAATGGCAGATCAGAAAGGAGAGAGTGGTTTTATTATCAGGCATCCCAGTCATAACACCACAACTATCACATTGGCAACAAACTCAGAGCAAAGTTCTTTCGGTCTGGCACTTTTGTACCATGATAATAAAATCCTTAAAGAATGTCATAGACCAGAAAAGCAATGGCAGCGCACAACCGTTCAACCATACTTCATCCCCGAGCAATGCTGACTTGCCAGTATCGGCCATTCATTATCTGTCCACGAAGGAAGCTCTTTGAAAGAAAACAATGATAAGGAGCTGAAAGAAGAAATTCTCAGCCTGTTTAAAAAGCATTCGAGTATCTTCTATGAGACGTGCCAAAATGTCCTCAGTGAAAGGTGAAATACCAGGTTTAGAAAGGTAGGAGACTATGTTGAAGACATAAATTTACCATGGAAGTCTCCGAAATTACTTCAGATTCAATACATTTTTGCTATAATAAATTACTTTCTCATTTAATTCAATCTGCAGACTTTAAACGGAAATTATGGTGCAGGATTATACATAAAATGTAATTTCCTGCTAAAATAAGGGATATTTTTAAACAAGACTTTTTCATCAATAAAACCATTATTTGCATGATGAAGTTCCTTCTAGGGTCAAAATGGATAATACATAGGAGATTCCTTTTCTGTTTTGTCAATCAGTTGATTACTATTAGTATATATATATATATATATATATATATATATATATATATATATAATTCCAGGTGAAGAGGACTCAAGGTTTTATTATTTTCAGTGCTCTGGTATTTTATTTATTATAGACAGTGCTCAATATCATGAGTATTAAAGAGCTTAGTCTAATTATATAGTTACGAATTAATTTTACTTTGCGATACGGAAATTTCTATGTTTCGAGATAGATTCTCATCATCAGGCAATGTTGCTGTAGGTTATGCAGGTGATCTACATTTAAATGTCAAAAACGTTTGGTTTGCTGTGTATGTATCTGGGAAGATATAAAATTTACGTGTGTGTTTCTTTTGGCCAATCAGAGTGGACATTCATTTTGGGATTTGGCCCCAAAGAATACATACTAACCAACTTTTTCTCTTTTTATTTTTTCTCCCTCATCCTAACCTTTTCTCTTGCTTCTTTTCCCCGCTTAACGGTCAAAATGTTAACCTGCCTTTAATCTGATCTTATTATTTTCTCTTCTTCCCCCTCTCTTATCAACTTCAGTTTTATTGCTTTGTTGTGATATTCTCATTCAGTACCAATTCTATATTTTTCACTTACTTATCATGTTTATGCTATTTATTTATTTGTTGTAAAATTATTTTATAAAAAGAAAGAATTTTTTTTATAAAAATTATTTTTTGGTCTATCTATTTATTTGTTGTAAAGTTATTTTTATAAAGAAAAATTATTTTAAAAATAATTTTATGTTTCAATTCATTTTTATATAGTTCGTCAGTAATTATCTTCCTTAAGCACTTGTTGGTTATACGCATGTTATTTCATTTAGATTTTATCCAATGTGAAAAATTTGCAATGCCTACATATGACATTTATCTCATTGCGTTTATTTAATAGATTTTTATTCTTAAGTGATTTAATTATAAAAAGTTTTTCGTATACACATAATGAACATGGTTCATTTAAGAACTTACATGTTTTAGCTTCTTTTAGAATTTTCCACTTTATTATGGGTGTTTTTATTTTGTTTTCTTTAGGTACCAATGATATTTCAATAGGAATGTTCTATTTTTGTATTTGTTATTATTAAATGAACAGGCGTGCTGATAAATTAGCTGTTTTAGAGTGTTTTTAGTACTCCCTATATAAATTTTTATATTATTTGGGGTTTCCTTTGAAGATATTTCGCATTGATAGACTATTGATTCCATTAAGCACCTGTTTTCAAACGGATAGTCTATGGGTTTTTTTTATAGTTACATTTTTTCTTGTTTAAATTGTTATTTTCTGTTATCAGGTTGTTTTTATTGATTTTTTAAAAGGTTTTTAAAATATAATTATTGTGATTTTTTATAATTTTTTTTCTAGATTGTTCATACAGATGTAAATAATTTAATAGTGTTTTTATTAAAGATCTTACTTAGTGGATTTTTTTCCGGTAAGTGTTTCCTAATTAACGCAAAGAATTTTTTCCCCAATTTACTACTAGTCATCTGGTTGAAAGGGGGTTTTGTTTTAATTGTTACTTTTAAATTAAGATTTTTAAACTCTTTATGTATCATTTTTCTAATTTTATCTATTTTAAAATTTGTGGCATTTCTTATCATAATTCCATCGTCTCTATATAGTCCAATGTCTTTAGCATCTACTTCCTTATAGGCTGTGAGATTATATAATATTAATAATCCGATTTGAAGATTACGTAGAGTCCATAGATCACATGGTAATATCAAAATTGTTCTCTTTGGATTTATTTTTTCCACTTCTTCTTTATGAATGAGCACAGATGTTTTTGCATTCATATGGAGAAAATCGATTTTGGAATCTCACTGAAGAATATACCCAACAAAAACAAAAGGGAATATTTCATAAAACTATTACACAAAACAGGGGATTTAATCCGGCGAATGAGATGGAAGGCTCATTTCTTTCTACACAAAGAAGAAACACCTAAAGAACAGAAAGTATATGGGTTCAAAAGCAAAAAAAAAAAAAAAAAAAAAAAAAAAAAAACAGCCCCATGCACTGAAAAGTTATGCGCCTTCGAAAATGACTGACTTGACATAATAAGCAACACAACATTTCACAAAAGGGGAAATGATTTCCAACATCATTTTGGACAAGTGGTGAAAAATAAAAACATCCGACGGAGTATTCATGAAATCGGATACAAAGACCAACTTCTACAACGTAACACCTAAAGAATATAATAGGCTAATCATGAAAAACCTGACAAAAAAACTATAAAAAAGTTGATAGGAATAAGATGGACTTAATTGATAAAATTAACACAGCTAGTAAAAAAATCACAGATAAATTAAAAATAAGCAACAGAGTCGCAAAACTCAACAAAAAGGAGTGCTACATAACAATAAAGGATCATAAGGAAAACTTCAATATAAATCCCACCACGACCAGAGATCGGAAAAATTCGTAAGAACATAATAGAAAGGAATAACAAACAATATATTATATATATAATTAGGGAAAAAAATTCCTCGCGTTAATTAGGAAACACTTTCCGAAAAAAAATCCACTAAGTAAGATCTTTAATAAAAACACTATTAAATTAAGTTATAGCTGTAACTTTGGGGCCAAATCCCAAAATGAATCTCCACTCTGATTGGTCACAAGAAACATACACGTAAATTTTATATCTTCCCACATACATACACAGCAAACCAAAGGTTTTTGTCATTTAAATGTAAATCACCTGCACAACCAACAGGAACATTGCCTGATGAAGAGAATCTATCTCGAAACATAGAAATTTCTGTGTTACAATGTACAATTAGTTCATAACTATATATATATTTTTATATATTTATATATTCTTTCAAAAAATGTAAATGTAAGCAACCCAGTCACCCCTCCTCCTTACACGCTTAGACCTAACGGGCCCTAATTTTATTTTATTTATACTTTTAATTACAAATCTGTTTTTTTCTCCCACCAGGTTTTTAGTATCTTATTCCATCTTTAGGTTTCATTATTAACCTAAGTTGATTATACGTTTAATAAATATAAAAAAAATTAGTAGATGAGGTTTTATACCCATAACAAACTTTAAGAAAGGAACTCTAATTAATAATTCAAATAAAAAATAAGCCAGTATGATAAGCACCCGAAGGTTGCTGTAATGCATGAAATTCAGAGTCGTGCTTAAAATGTAGGATAGATAGATAGATAGATAGATAGATAGATAGATAGATAGATAGATAGTAGTGAGTGCATGGTTCAACTAGGTAGGAATATTCTACCTTCGAGTATTCCTATAAATCTACATTAATCATAGCTGGTTGAGAAATGAAATGAAAAGAAATATAACATTTATTGAACATCCTCTATTTACTAATACAACTTGGAGAGAGAATTCTTATGCATTTGGAAAATTCTGCCCAAAACTCTGAGGTTCGTACAGGAATTTGTGTGCGTAAATAAATAAACTATTTTCTGAAGTTTTTAAAATTAAATATTTTCATTATTTCATATGTTATTTAACACAATAAAGGGCGCATTACACCACCATTCATCTTTACCTCCAGGGCCTCAGCTTCAAAACTGAGGCCTAAATCAAGTACCTTGAAGAGATAGTGTTAGCCTAGGTTAAAAGAATGGCTGTTGGAAGATCCTATGTCTTGCGACAGGATTCAGTATCATGCGACATACGCAGGTAAACACATTCCTGGCCGTCAGACAGTTTTTGCTACCAAATCACCTCTTCCACCTGACCACATAACTGTCACCGCCTTGATTATTATACGTGGCGAAAGAGCAAGTCATTTATTTCCGCTATTTTCATTGTTTGGACTATCGTTCATATCTCATTCATGCAGTTGTCTCAACGTTACAGCAAGCTACTTCACATATATAGTCTCCCAAAAATTCACAAAGACGGTATTCTGCTTGGTATGTTAAAATTTTGTGTGCCACCCTCTGGGTCACTTCCTTGTGTATATAATTAACCCATTAATAGGAAAGTCCCCATTATATGTCTGAAACGTCGCTCATTTCGTGGAATTTATGGAAGACACTCCCACACGATCCAAGCAGATGTTGAGCCTGGGCGTGGTGAGTTTGTTCACAAATGTACCCATAATGGAAGTACTATCGGTATTCAAGGAGAGACTGGCCTCGGAATCATCTTTAGAAAAACCTATCAATATACCAATAGATAAGCTGATGGAGATGATTGACTTTCTGTACCCAAACAACACACTTCGAAATGGGATCAGACTTATATTGGCAGGATGAAGTCTTAGTAATGGGCTAGTCATTAATATCAAGACCAGCTAACATATACATGGAATTAGATGGTATTAGAATCCACATGACTAAAGGTGTTGTACTCGTATAACGTGACGCCAAAAGACAACGCAACAGCTGGGTCAGGACTAGCCAACTCCATATATAATTATCAGGCCAACATAAAGGGTATCGATGTTGAATCACCACTTGAATACACGGATCCTGGAATCTACACAGCAGGAGATCCAGTATCGTTCGACACAATTGAAGAAAAGAAAAAAAAAACAGTGACAGGGATTTATAGACCCACATTCAGTTCTCATCAATGGAATGCCACGCCATATCAGAGACCTCAGTCCGCGTCCAGAGATCTACATCTTCGGAAGATGACGGCAGAGATAAGTCGTCTGAGAGTGATTCAAGTTCGCTGCTGTTTTTCAGTGCAGGATCAGACTATTCATCTACGAAACCAAAGAAAACAGATGCTGAAAACGACAATGAGAATGCCAATAAGAAGAGACAGCAAAGTAGGGGGAGTCATGGAAAAGAGACGAGCAGATCTTGCTCGCCTTTACGTAAAAGCATCGGACGAAGGCAACCGCCATTTCCCGCGACTCCATAGCAATTTACTCTACTCCTCCCAGACACGAAAGTGCAGCACGCAGGTGTCACTCTCCAAAAGCTCTGGATTTTTACTTGTCAGTCGGAAAAGCTGAAGATGTGCATTTACACATCCCAAAGTGCATCCATCTCTCTGCGGTATTCACAACTGATCGTATTATTAGCGGTGCCACGTTGAGTCCAAAACCCAAGCGAGTGAGACAATATATTTGCCCATTGATCTTCACCGCTTGAAAGGGATATAATAATTTGTCAACATATTGGTTGATCTCCCGCTAATCCATGACTGGATGGACCTGCTGTTTTTCTGCAGCCCAGCCATCAGAGAGATCAGGCCCTTTGAAGACCTAAGTTCTTCCTCGGGATAAAGAAGCAGCCAGCCGTTGTCCATCCAGGTTCGCAGCTCACGATTATACTCCCCTCTGATCCGCTTTGGTACTGGATACTCATCTGGAGATCAGGTAGGAGTCTAGAACAGATAAGTTCACTTGTGTGAGGAAATATGCATGTATATGCCTGGCGTTCAAAATGAGTTAAGGAAAGGAAAAAGAAATATGGCCTCCCTAACACTTTCATTTAAAAAAGACACGGAGCAATGAGTATTGGTGAGAATGGTTGGGCGTATGCAAATTTGTTGCGATATGTTAGTGACTGTAGAGAAGTTGTTCCTGTTATATTATTCATGGCAGATTAATGCAGTTTTGAAATAAACGAAGTGCAGCAGTTTTAAGAATTTAATATCTCGGAGTGATAATGAGAACAAAAATATCTAAATATGCAGCTATTTTCAAGAGTATTAATGGTAGTTCTCTGTCATATATATAAAAACGAGCAGTATAGCCCCGGCGTTGCTCGGGTGTAATGAAAGCTTTAACATTAGTCCATGGTCCTGGAGCTCAGACTCTTTGGACGCTGGCACGAAAGACTAAAAAGCAATAGTTGTTTCCAGTAAAAGTGAAACCGTAGACTGAAATAAAAATGAATGGATGTAAGTCAATTTTGATTTCCTGGTATCGATATCAAATAAGTCTTTTTCGTCGTAAACTGAATTTTGAAGGCTAAATAAGTCCTCTGAGTAAATGGCATCATGGCTGAGACTAAAAACTACAATTATATATACTTAGAACCAAACCCGAAGCAAAAAGTAAAATAAAAGGGCTGAAAAAATACAGACATACAGGCAGATAAGCAGACACGCACACAAACATCTGGCCTTTTATATATATATATATATATATATATATATATATATATATATTATCGATTTTCTGCGCTGTTGTAAGAACTACAACCTTGAAACTTCTGAATATCGTTTCTTATGTCTTTGTCTATGAGTGTATCAAATTTGATTAAAATCGGACAACTCCTTCATAACCCAATTTTTTCGATTATCGATTTTCGATATTTATTGGGAGTGCCTCGACACAAAACCTAGCTAAGAACACTCGCAGACGCTTATAGTACAACTGTGTAAATTTTCAAGAAAATTGGTTCAGCCGTTTCGGAGTCTATAGGTAACGGATACACACACACACACACACACACACACACACACACATACAAAGTTCCGTTTATAAATAAGTTTAGATAAATGCTGTTCTCTATAACTATATAGTTATTGGAAAACAAGCAAAAAAAATTTCAGTTCTTCATTCAGTAAATCAACAGAAAATTAGCCATGCACATAACCTTGATTGTTTTAGTACATAATGATCATCTTTTTCATGAAGACTTTTGTCGTCAGGGTAACAGTATTGAAAAATTAAAAAGAATATTTGTCTGAAGCTCTTCAAATGTTTTTCTCAATAATTTTGTTGCCAGGAAAATTAATACTATTTCCAGAAACAAGGTAACTAAAAAAGAAAACTTCAAGGATTCATTTCCAAGTAGGTTTTTCACCCGTTTTGCAACATGTAGCTTTGCATTGTCACTTTGCAAAATCCCTTTTTTCGTGACTCTGCTCGTATAGTGTCCATTTTATCTTCAATGCTCGGTTCAAACGCATTATTGTAATCAATAGCGATCTCTTGTGATGGTTTTGGTGGGTTTGAGCTGCTCATAATAAACTACACCCAGCTGATCCCACCAAATGCAGATCAGAAGCTTAAAACCATGTATATTCGGTTATATCGCCGATGTTAATGCATGGCTGGGCTTATCCTGCGCTTAGGGTTAGCGTAGTGTATCCCCTTTTCATCGCCGATCACAATACGATACAAAAACATTTCCTTCTCTGTCGTTGAATCAGTTCCCACGTGAGAAGACGCCTTTCAACGTCTCTTGGCTTCAACTTATACGGCACCCAATGTCTTTACTTTGGAATCATTCCTAATGCTTCAAACGTTTTGAAACTCTTGTGTGATAAATTCCTCATGATTCTTCAAGTTCAGCTTGCTACTGACATGAATCTTCATGAAGTAATGCATTTAATTCAACGTCTTTAGACTTTTTCCGATGCACCAGAGAGTTCTTTATCTTCAACATCAAAATCATTATTTTTTAAACATTTAAACCAATCTCTACATGTTGTTTCCGACAGAGCATGGTCGTCTTAAATCTCATTAAGAATTCTGTGTGTTTCAGCTGCAGATTTCTTTTCAATAAAGTAGTGCAGTAAAATTCACCAGGAATACATCCTATTTGGCACGAATTGCAATATGTTTAACGCTATGAAAAACAAAGTTGTTTACGCTTCGGCGAGATTACATACATTGAATTTTAAGTTTGTTTATCGTACTTCCTATGCGTTATCATTTGAACGTAGGTTTGGAAACATCATCTGTAGGGAAACTGTAAGAATTTATTCAAGTGCTAATAATAAAAATACAGAAATGATACAAAAAAGTATTTACATTTAAATAAGGGAAACTATTTTGCAGTCAGCATTTAATATGCGTAGATTTATCGCCCTTAACGCCCCTTCAATACTGAAATGAGCGACAAACGCTGCTCGAGTTCAGAAAACTATTTTCCTGAAAATTAAAAAAAATATGATTTTATAAAGTCAAGCAACAGTAGTATTAGCTACTCAGGTAATGAATGTAGAATGTTGTCTTATAAGGAAATGGTTAATCTTATCATTACCATTATAAAAAGTGGATCATGAAAGTAGAGATGATTACGGTAGTGACAAAAAGAAGCGATCAGTCAGTCAGTTAAGTGCCATGCGCGATACACGCTTGGGCGATCATGTCTCGAAAGAGACATGACTGACTGGGCAGAAGATTATCCCGCAGTAGGTTGCCATTGCTTTCTGCGGTAGACTGGTTGCCGACCAAGGCTACAGAACCCAATCTGTCCTATTATTTAACCCATAACTGGAGGGAAGAGATGGATTAATACCTTTCCCAAGGGTATTTGCGCGTAAGTGAATGCAAGGAATTCAACTGGAAGCGATACTTTTTCAAATTGAAGTGGAAATTGCAAAATCTTTTAAATAAGAAAAGTTTTCCTAAAAGAATCCCTCTATGGTGTTCTGTTTTTGATATCTTCACTTAGAAACAAAAATAGACAGAAATCGGATCATTATTAGATTGGATATCGTATTATTTTCGTATGTATCTTGGAACCTGACTGTGTTATGTTTATGAAATATCTCTCATGAGACAAACATTTTAAATAGTAACTAAGCGAATACCCTGGGCTTTACAATGGAATTATTATTATTATTATTATTATTATTATTTACTAGTAGTATAGCCCTGCGTTGCTCGGGTGTAATGAAAACTTTAAAACTAATCCATGGTCCTGGAGCTCAGACTCTTTGGACGTTGGCACAAAAGACTAAAATGTTTCCAGTTAAAGCGAAACTGTAGACTGAAAGAAAAATGAATGGATGTAAGTCAAATTTTGATTTCCTGGTATCGATTTATACATATATATGCGCTGTTGTAAGAACTGCAACCTTGAAACTTCTGAATATCATTTCTTATGTCTTTGTCTATGAGCGTATCAAATTTGATTAAAATCTGACCACTCCTTCTATAAACCGATTTTTTCGATTATCGATTTTCGATATTTATCGGGGGTACCTCAACACAAAACCCAGCTAAGAACACTCGCAGACGCTTATAGTACAACTGTGTAAATTTTCAAGTAAATCGGTTCAGCCGTTTCGGAGTCTATAGGTAATGGACACACACACACACACACAGACACACACACACACAGACACACACACACACAGACAAAGTTTCATTTATAAATAAGTTTAAATAACCTTGTCTTACCAAATGTTTGGTGGTTACTGACAAAAACTGACGGACAGCACGCCTTCTCTAAATCACGAGAGTTAGCCTTTGTCCTCAGTTATGTAATTTTTCAAATTTTCTTTTCTGCTCTTTTCAGCACGGTTTGAAGTGTGCAATATATTAGAGACACGGTTATTAAAGACACACTTCCAAGCGTAAGTAATCAGATAGACAGTAGATTGATATTGAATTTAAATTTATGAAGATTAAATTTGACTGGAAAGCATGTAACAGAGAGAGAGAGAGAGAGAGAGAGAGAGAGTTCCACTCTCTTTTCCAATCTTTTCACTCTTTTTTTTCTTCTTCTCAATTGGAGTAGATAGACTAAACTATCACCCGGTTTACACTCCACCCATGTCTACTGAACAGGTGAGGAGGCTCATCCCTTGTTTCCTGTTTAGGATGTGGTTTCCGGCTTTCTCTTTCCCAATCTTTTCACTCTTACGTAGCCCCCTGCTCATCAGTGGCGTTACCGCCTTGCTCGGGGTGATATGATTAAAAAACAAAAAACAAAACAAAAAGAAGTGCAAGAAAAGAAACTGTTAGCATAGAACTTACGGTTCTATCTATTCATCGCGACTGTAAATTGATGAAACCTTGTTGCCAGTCTATTAGTGCGCTTAAATTCATCAGGTCTCGCTACCATAGTGAAGAGCTCATCCGAACAATTGCCACGGAAGGTACAAAAATTACAAGAAAAGGCACAGAGAGGTAAACTTACGACGGTGAAAAATAAAAATAAATATAAGATAAGGAATTTTAGAAGTATATCAGGTTATCAAATCTCAAATATCCTACATTTGATGGCGAATTGGAATAAATAAAAACAGATTAGTACTTCAAACTTCCCACTTGAAGGAAACGGTGCTTCCTTGACACTGTTCACCATATTTTTAATAAGTTATGGGGGCGGGATACTTTTGAATGCAAAGAACTGTGTTCTTTTAATTTATCTAGAAAATAAAAAAAAAACAATTCTCAGAATTAGAACTTTAAATGTTAATATGACTTTTTAACATGTTTCGACGGAATTTAGTTGTGAAAGAATGAAAAACGTAAATGAAAAGAACTGATCAAAATTGTAGGTAATGTCATCATCAGGTGAGAAAATCTTCAGGTAATGTCATCATCAGGTAAGAAAATCTTCAGAAGAATGAAATATTACAATCATCCATATTTCTACAGGAAATAAGCAACTGCAAATACGATATGAGAAACTCTCAAGAAAATAAAAAAACACAATACGACGATGGCGATGACGATTGATTATGACGTCGAGACGCCAGATCAGATATTGCTGAATCATCTTAGAATTTTATCAAAGATGTCTAAATATATTACAGGTGGACCAAATTATTTGTGGCAGCAATATTCTAAGCATGGAAGAATGGCAGATTTATAGATAGATTCTGGAAAGAAAAATTCTCTAACACGATACAGTGAATTAATCAACTTTCTGACCTCACAATGGATTCGATATTGTCTTTCCGCTTCATGTCAACCGAAACTGTTAGCCCGAGAAGACGCAACGATTCCCTCTCCTGGATGTTAGGATCAGACATAGTGATGGAAGGCAGAAAATGGTCTGTCTCTGTGATGATTAACAGAATGAAGTTTTGTTTTAAAGGGGTTACAATTAACAAGCCATACTTTGCAGCAATTATCTACAGAACAGTCTGTCGGTAATTTTTTTTAGATCAGTCCCCTATTTGAAATTATCGAACTAGTCAAACTTACGATGGAGGCAAAAGTAAATTGTTGTATCATTAGTATAGATACTAAGTACAGAGCTGATGTCACCAGGAATGTCGTTAATGAAGATTAATAACAGAGTAGGACCAAGGATTGGGCTTAATTTGTAATTCCATGTGTAAAGAGTTACCAGCTCGACACACAGAATTCAATTATTGTTTCCTTTCTTGTTCATTGTGAGCGCTATATGATTCTTTAACAGGAATTTAACAAGTGCGTGTATGTATGTGCGTGTGTGTGCGCAGGCGTACGGACAGAGATAAAGAGAGAAACAAGAGGAAAAAGTGATCCTAAAAACTAACAAGATATATCATCATTTATCCATCACATCCAATGGTGCATAGGGCAGCAACTTTTTGTTGCTGTTTCTGTAACAAACTGCTTTTTTTTTTGTCATGGTTGTTAGCCCTGCACCGGTGGACCATTCTTGGTCCTTACGTTTACAGCACCTGGTATTCCCAAATGGTCACCCATTTAAGTACTGACCAGGCTCGATGTGGCTTAACTTCGGTGATTGGACGGGAACCGGTTCATTCAACTCGATATAGCCGTAGACCAACAAGATATATACTACATAGAAAATACAACATGAATATTTCAATACGTTTCCAACTAATATGTCACATACAGTATTAAGTCATTAGCAAAGGGCAGTAAAAGGCGGTAAATGCCCCATGTCTTCAATATTGCAATTGATAGATGAAAAACAAATTTTTTCAGAGCTTCTAAAACGAAACTCCTATCTGGCAACCATCACAGGCAATCTTTCCTGCCACCCATAACAATAGAACAAGCAAGTCTCTCTGAAAGCAATATACTGCGCCTCCTCGGCCTTATCCTATCTTCCGACCTCAGTTGGACTCATTACATTGAATCAATAGATAAATCCACTGCTAGGAAGGCTGGGTCACTGTGTTTGGGCCAGGAAGTTTTTTCCGCCTGAATCCATCTTGCGCATATACAAATCAATCATCCGACCGTCCATGGAATATTGTTATCATATCTGGTCAGGCGCCCCTGCTGTTCGTCTCAGTGCTCCCGACAGGCTCCAAAGGAGAGTCTGCAATGTAATTGGTCCTGACCTGGCAGCTCAACTCCAGCCACTTTCTCATCGGCGGGATGTGGAATTCCTCTGTCTATTCTACGAATATTTTCATGGCTTCTACTCCGACGAACTTAGGTCACTGGTGCCCCCTCCACAAGAATTTACTCGGGCAATCAGACTGGCAACAAGGTTCCACTCTTTTACAGTTAAATCAACCAAATGCAGCCGACAATTCTACTCTCCAGCTTCTTTTCTCGCCCTTCTCGCCTGTGGAAATCCCTTCCATATACTTTATTTTCTGAAGGCTACAAAATCCAGGAATTTAAATGCAAAGTCCATTCCCATTTCTTATCCAGCCCTTTCTACATCACTCCGTGTATCTTGTTCTTTTTCTTTCTCTCTACCTTCGCAACGGTCTTCACTCCTGTATTCACATCCTTCTTTTGCACTTTCTCTTTCACCCTCTGTAGCTGGTTCGTCTTTATCTTCACTCTCCCCCTGTCTCAAACTTGAATTCTATTATGTAGCCCCCTGCACATCAGTGGCAGTACAGCATTGCTTATGGTGAAATTATTAAAAACAAAAAAAAAATTTAGACAGACTCGCCCATTAGCAAAATACTCTGTCGGGCATTTTGGAATTCCACATCTCTTTCAGAAGAGAATGCACTTTCATTTTTTAAGGAATGGTAGGGTTTGTTGTGTCAAATCAATCGCCATCGCCATCTTGTTTTTTATTTTCTTGAGATTTTTTCATATCGTCTACGTAGATAATCGCAGTTGTGTATTTCATGTGGCAATATGGATGATTGTAATATTGCATTCTTCTGAAGATTTTCTCACCTGATGATGACATTACCTGAAGATTTTCTCACCTGATGATGACATTACCTGAAGATTTTCTCACCTGATGATGACATTACCTGAAGATTTTCTCAACTGATGATGACATTACCTGAATATTTTCTCAACTGATGATGAAATTACCTATAGTTTTTCATTCTTTCACAACTAAATTCCGTCGAAACATGTTAAAAAGTTATATTAACATTTAAAGTTCTAATTCTGAGAATTGTTTTTTATTTATTTTCTAGATAAATTAAAAGAGCACAGTTCTTTGCATTCAAAAGTATCCCGCCCCCATAACTTATTAAAAATATGGTGAACAGTGTCAAGGAAGCACCGTTTCCTTCAAGTGAAGGAGTGGGAAGTTTGAAGTACTAATCTGTTTTTATTTATTCTAATTCGCCATCAAATGTAGGATGTTTGAGATTTGATGGCCTGATATATTTCTAAAATTCCTTATCTTATATTTATTTTTCTTTTTGATTAAATATAATGCTTTGTAAAATGGTTTTCCTTGTCTCATTGGCAAAGAGGAAATATAAAAGTCAAGTGGTAATCGGATGAGAATGAGTAGGTCATAGGAAGGACGAATAAAATGCTGAAAAAGAGGAGGTGAAAGACAGAAAGAAAGAATTAAATAAAGAGAAAAAGAAAGATGAGAGAGAAAAATACATTGACAGTTAAAAGAATCTAAAGAAGAAATAAAAAAGAAAGCGTAAAGGAAAGTAAAGGAAAAAAGTAGAAAATACAAATAAAAAAAAGAAAAGAAAGAATGACGTGAAAAAGAAAATATTAAAACTGTTAAAAAGAAGTGAAAACCAAAGAAAAGACAGAAGAAAAAAAAGAATCGAAAGGACGACATTGAATGAGGATGTTCTAGTGGAAAGAAAAAAAGAAGGAAAAAAAGAAAGAACAAGAAGAAAGACAGAAAGAAGAAGAAAGAAACCCTCACATGAAAAAGTATGATGCAGAACAAAATTCGAAGAATACATATCTGAAACTATCGAAAATGTAAAGACCAACAGAGTTTTTGCCTCCTTTTTCTTAAGCCACCAACTGACATGAAGATATTTTTGATCTTTCCAAACCCCAACACGAAATTCACAAAACCATCTGAAAACCAGTGACACATGTTCTCTCTATCATAAACACATTCATTCCAATTTAGAATCGGATATTTTACGAATTCCCTGTTATGCTGATATTTTCTGATTGTAAAGAAGAAATGTATTAATCCGACAATTTTGGCGTAGACTACCAAAGGTAAAATGATAATATTTATCAATAATATGAAAATAATATTTTGGATAAAATAAATTACTCCCTTTCGTATCGACTTAGTTAAAGAATCAGGGAACGATACATGAAATTTGGAATCAGAAATTACAGAAATCTTATGGGAAGTGGAATAATCAATTAAACTGAGTTTGTTTTTACTAATATATTCTTGTTCCTTTATAATAAGCTTTGACATGATGAGGATGACAGCGACGGTGACGAGGTTGATGATGCTGGTGGTTATGATGATGTGTCGAAAGAAAATGAGAAAAAGAAAAGCCTGATCAACAGGTAAATTCAATCTGGCTTAAAAGATACGTTTTAATATTCCTGCATGAAGCAAAATGGATTTCATTATCGAACACATTGCTGTTCTTTTTCCTGGTGCGATGTTGTTTAATTTTCATTTAGAAAACCTGGCTACATTAACATCTTGACATTTAAATACAGGATAATTCAGCCTCATAATTAATCATTTTGCGTCATTTTGATAACAATTTATCCATCACACTCGTATATATATATATATATATATATATATATATATATATATATATATAAACTTATTTATAAATGAAACTTTGTCTGTGTGTGTGTATCCGTTACATATAGACTCCGAAACGGCTGAACCGATTTTCTTGAAAATTTACACAGTTGTACTATAAGCGTCTGCGAGTGTTCTTAGCTAGGTTTTGTGTCGAGGTACCCCCGATAAATATCGAAAATTGATTATCGAAAAAATCGGGTTATAGAAGGAGTGGTCCTATTTTAATCAAATTTGATACACTCATAGACAAAGACACAAGAAACGATATTCAGAAGTTTCAAGGTTGCAGTTCTTACAATAATGCAGAAAATCGATATATATATATATAAATGTTAAGATGTTTGTGTGTGTGTCTGTTTATCTGCCTGTATGTCTGTATTTTTTCAGCCCTTTTATTTTACTTTTTGCTTTGGGTTTGGCTCTAAGTAGGTATAATTGTAGGTTTTTTTAGTCTCAGCCATGATAACATTTACTCAGAGGACTTATTTAGCCTTCAAAATTCAGTTTATGACGAAGAAAACTTATTTGATATCGATACCAGGAAATCAAAATTTGACTTACATCCCTTCATTTTTCTTTCAGTCTACGGTTTCGCTTTAACTGGAAACAACTATTGCTTTTTAGTCTTTCGTCCCAACGTCCAAAGAGTCTGAGCTCCAGGACCATGGATTAGTTTTAAAGCTTTCATTACACCCGAGCAACACCGGGCTATACTGCTAGTATGTATATATATATATATATATATATATATATATATATATATATATTGTTTAGAAAAAATTAGATATTCTACAATTCCATGGGTAATACATATTTCGCCGCCGATGATGACGACCTTGCAGCTCGTCAGACCCAACTGATACAACAGTTAATCTTCAAAATATCACCCCACAAAAATTTTACAGGCTAAATTTCTATAAATGATGATAAAAAATGTATCAGAATGGCGGACAATAACATTACTCCAAATAATTACGATTTGATGGTGTGACGAGTAAAGATTAATGATTCGGGTTCAATCGATAGCAAATATCCACGGGTAAAAGCAACATAAGCGAGATATCTCGGTGGTGTTGGACAAAGTCAGATCACAAACTCTCTTTAGCTTCCGCAATAAAAGCTGTAATTTCCTTTGAAAATGATGATTCGTCTTTTTAATTCTAAAAAATGCTTCGTTTTTTTGTCTTTGTTGTTAGGTATGGTCAAGAATTGCAGGAAATGATTAATGATTTCATTAAAAATCAGCCTAATTCAGTTAAGTGCTATACGTGATACACGCTTTGGGCGATCATGTCTCGAAAGACTGACTGGGCAGAAGATCATCCCGCAATAGGTTACCATTGCTTTCTGCGGTAGACTGGTTGCCAGCCAAGGCTATAGAACCCAATCTGTCTTATTATTTAACTCATAACTGGAGGGAAGAGACAGATTAATACCATTTCCAAGGCTATTTGTGCATAAGTGAACGCAAGGAATTCAACTAGAAATTCGAACTCGGCACCCTGATTTGTCGTTCCGAGTCGATATTCACTGCACCACAATGCACATTAGTAATCAATCGAAACACGAAGAATATTTGACTAGATATTTCACCTAAGTCTTTTCAAATTCTTTGCACCGTTTTCAGGTTGACACCCAAACATTCTGAAAACTCCAACATGAACTGTTCATATTGGAGTTTCCGGCGCGAATCCAAAGCAGTAAAGCATGCCGTTTGCACATTTATGGCAAAATTACTTGCGTCATGGTGTCTTTTGATCACTGACACTGCCCAACTGGCCTTACCATAGTGCGTAGTCGACAAGATAACAAACAACGCGCATGCGCAAAATTAAAATTATAAATTTGTGACAATTTATCCATCGCACCCTGCATAAATTCCAAAGCTCATTTGGACATTTCTGGAACAAACTATGTATCTAAAATCTTATACAAGAAAAATATAATTATTCGAAGTGGCTTCCCATTCCCAGTGTTCATCAATGAATGCTTATATATATATATATATATATATATATATATATATATATATATAAAATAAAATAAATTTCGAAGTTCAAAACCGTTTTATGATCATTTCTACATGGCATCCCTAAGAGAGATTTCACATTTCATCTGCAACTTTCAATACTCAAAATAAAATAAGATATTAACGGCGGAAGTTAAAAAAAAAAAAACTAGATGGGTGGGATTAATAAGTAGATAGCAATCACTGTCTGTTTTTAGATTTTGGACAGCATTACTTTTAGATCGAGTTGTAAGTAAAAAAATTTAAAAATTTGGCTTTGTCTAGCTCTAAAGGATTGCGTCTTTGGGATTTACTTTCCTGCTTTTCCGTTTGGATTAAAGTTTTTAATATATATATATATATATATATAATTGTGTATGAGGGGAGAGACATTCAAACGGATCAACTTATGAAATATCAATTATTTTATATATTTCGATGTTTACTTTCAGGCAAACACACACACACACACACACACACACACACACACACACATATATATATATATATATATATATATATATATATATATATATATATAAGAAAAAAACAGGATCTCCACAGCAAGAAACCCATCCTCGATGAGTGAAAGTATCATAACGATTTCGTCACGAAGCTTCGTAGTCGGAATGAACTTGTTCAGCTAAATTGACAAATTCTTTGCATTAAAGATTAATCCCAATCCCGATATCGAGAACTTTACTATAAAAAAAAAAATCAAAAAAAGAAAAAAACCTGCTTTACCAAAATACCTTTTTATCAGTAAAACTACTGAAAAAACAATCTTGTCACTAAATCATTATAACTCAACAGTCAACACTATGAGTGCGTGTGTGTGAAGAGCGTAAATCATTTCATGCATGTCGTAAATTGTCTATGCTGTCATTATTAAATCTTTTCTTTTCTTTTTTTTTTTTGTCTGTGTGTATAAATAAAAATAAATGTATATACATGCCTGTATGTGTATGTTCCAGTTCCAAATTTGTAGAAGTTTCATAAATGGCCACTGACAAGGTAGGGCAATTCATAATTTGTTTTTATTTGATTTTTCTATGGTTTAGAAACTTTAGAGATATAAATTCTCTTGATAATTACATAGGACTTATTTATTTAAGCACACACGGAAACCTACCAAACGCCAACCGCAACATATACTTGTAGAAAATACAACTAGTGAGACTAAAATAGCCGCCTTCAAATGTAAACAGGTTTTAAAAAAATAATAGAAAGATTAATAATAAAAAAGAAAAAGTCAGCACTCAATAACATCATCTATGAACTCGCCACAATATGCTGCTAAGAGTGTTTGGAAAATAAAATATTCCTATAAATCTAGCAAGATACATACATAAAAAAAAGTCATAGATTCAGTAAAAATAAAACAATAAAAATATTTTTTGATATAAAGAAAGAATAACCAAAAAAATCATTCGGACATACAGCACATGTTCAGAAAAGAAAAAAATCTGTATTCACGCACAAAAAAACTTGTAATATACGTTTACATTTACATATATTCGGAATTCTTTTTAAACATAACTTCTGTTTTAATATCCCCACAAAATTCATAACTGAACCCTATAAGAAATGCCTTTTTTTTACTTAGACAGACAGGGACGTGATTAAATATTTATATAATCCAAAAACTTTTAATCACTTTTATAAAAAGGAAATTCATAAAGTCAGTGTATCCACTTGTGTAATATTTCGAAATGACCATTTGTATAAAAAGACTTTTTCTTTTTTCATAAATACTCAATACTCAAAATTGGTGGTTCAGTTAAAAATAATTCGGCTCCAGATGCCTTTTTTTGCCGACATTACGATACACGCCTTATCCTACCCTGTTATGTTAGGGTGTCTCTAAGGAACGAAACCCTTGATCAGCAGGTGTTAATAAATATTTGCTTTAACTTGCCTCGTCCAAAATTAAAAGTCAAATTTTTGTTGTTATTCCCAACACTGTGACACTTCTTCTTGCTATTATTAGTATATACTAGTTTTCAAGCTGTTCTTTGGAGATAGAATAAATATCATTACCAAATTAAAGACAAAAGCAAAAACAACAACTAATAATAATGCGAAGAAGAAGAAGAAGAAGAAGAAGAAGAAGAAGGAACACTACATATCTTACAAAAATGGCGAAGGAAGAGCTGTTAGCATGGGCATGAAAGAAACTTGCTGTCACTTGGTATCACCGATATTGAACTCAATGATATTGACATTGTCATTCTAGTTGTAACGATGCATATGGCAAGTCAAACATTATCATTATCATCACCGTCACAACTACAACAAAAACAATCTCTGCTCTTTTATCTTTTTATGAATTAATTAAAACTATGTTTGGAAGAAGAAAATATCGTTACTGACTCTTCAGAATCAATTTGTTCAAGACGGTTATGGTTTCGACATGATTTTTTATCATTACTTCATCTGCCGTTCTTAATAATAATAATAATAATAATAATAATAGAAGAAAAAATAATAAATTTCGGTGGAAATTCTTATAACTTGTTAAACTATCGAGGCAATCCGGGGTTTCGAAATGTGTTTGCGTTGTCAAATGTGAGGAAGCAAAATATTTAATTTATTGATACGTTAACAATAAAAATCAAAAATAAATGGTGCAAGGAATTCGAATTTATCTCGACAACTTTGCGTATTTACTCTGCAGGAATGTTCTTACCTTTGGGAGAAGTAAGAATCCGCCTTTTCCTTTCTCTTTCACTATCATTGTGACAAGATGTCTCATCACTATTATCATCATGTCACAACTCATGAAGAAGGAAATGAATGTCTGTGCCCACAGACAAATCATTCTCTCTAAATGACTATTCAGCAGAAACATTCTAAAATGATGTTATGCTCATTATCAATCAGGGATCAATCATGGGGGAAAATGGTGCAAAAAACGGAATGAAATCTACATTGTTTGCGCGTGTATTTGTATTCGTCCTACTATATGCATACGTATGTGTTGTGACTTATATGTACCATTTATTAATGGTACATATAAGCACGCACACATATATAAACACAACATGTTTGAAATAAGACATTCGAACAATACATCCCTTTCCAATCAGTCTGGCTGGACAAACCCTACCCGGAGCTGAATAATTAAATTATAAATTTGAAAGCAAGAAAAATTTAATTTCTAAACTCCCCCAAAATCTAATAATTATTTGATTTTATTTAAATTATTGAATGGAAAGTACTTGGTTAACTAAAAAGTAAGTAATATTTTCTTGATTTTGTAAAAATATTGTCATTGCATTTAAAAGTTTTTTATGCGCACAGGCGAACGTACACAGACTCACAATTTCAATGAAACAGAAATGTACATCTATGTTGTGGGGCTTCATTTTCGTTTCTTTTTGGCAGCAAGCCCTAGATTACATCAAAAAAGAAGCGTACAAACCATAAATATGTGCTCCTTTAAAGTCCTTCCTACGACTTCCGTATTTATTTTAAACTGAATAATTTTCTAGTCATTGGAGGCAAACAATTCGAATTTGAATTTTTATCATCGAGCTGTCAGCGAATCGACAGGTACAGAAATAATAATAATAATAATAATAATAATAATATCACACAGCACCGGTTACAGAAATAGAAGTTGTCACCATTCTATCGGATTACACCATTTATACAGACAGAAAAATAAATAGTAAATAGGCCTGACATTATTGTTAAAAACCAGAAAGAAAAAACTTGCTTATTTAATCGATATGGCTTGTCCAGCGGATTGTAACATAGCAACCAAGGAATTCGAAAAACTGTCAAAATATAAAGACCTGGAAATTGAAATAGAAAAAATGTGGAAATTGAAAACAAGTATCGTATCACTACCAGTGATAGTAGGTGCACTTGGAATGATAAAAAATGGAACAAAATAACACATTGAAAGAATCCCTAGAAACCACAGCTTAAGAGATGTACAAAAAAAATTGTCTTGTTAAATACAGCTCACACACTAAGGAGAACTGTGTCTATGTAACGCTAGGGATGTTAGGGGAGATAGAAAAAACATGAAATAGAGCCATAACAACACACCAAGATCTGCCTTAGGTCTTCCTGCAGACTTGGTAGGGAGTGCAACCATAGCAGAAATGGAATTATGATGAAAAATGAAATAATAATAATAATAATAATAATAATGAAGTTTGAAAATGGCTCACCTCTGTGCCTTTTCCGTCCTTTTAGGGAGACGGCATGTAAAGAGTTGATCCTGTCCGGCTCTGCTGAAATGGCCAGTCGTTTTGTTCGAGCACCTAGTGTTAATGACTTGTTAGGTAAAATAGTTGGTTTTACCACTGACCGGTACTTATCCAATTCGTTTTGCATGGTCTGAATTAATACATCCTTTTCATCGAGTTCCATTTCGAGCTCATCAATAAGAGAATCCCTCTGTCGCAATTCTTCAACTTTTTCTCGCAATGCCAACTGAAGATCACGTAATGTACCCATGATTTTGTTTTTCCTTTGAATTTGTTGTTTTCATCAAAAAAGTGATAACTTGATGCTTTTGTTGTCTTCTATTCTTTTTTGTCCGAAACAAAATGGAAAAAACTTGAATAAATTCGCGGGCATTTATTGTTTGTTGTCAGGTGATGCGTTTCTCTCTTAATTGTACTTTGCAAACAAATACAGGCGATGGTTTTCAATAATAATAAAAATCAAAATCTATTTATGTTGTAAGCTATTAAAACATTTTTAAACTAATTGCTTTCCTTTCATTAAAATTATCATCACATTCCACTCATATTTTATCTTTTTAAACTTTTTTTCATCAAGCAAACGTTTTAGTTTTTGTTAACTCATTCAATAAGAAATTATTTTTTCTGAAAATATATTTGCGAATTAAAATGAGATCTTGTCAGAAAACAAGCAAGAAATATTTTTAAAACACGCATTTTCTTGTCTGACTTTTAAATGTCGTTTTTATTGCTGTTGATGCTTTTGTTGCCGGCGGTGGTGGTGGTGCCCCACCGCTATTAGTGACGGAGGAGCAACGACCAACAAAAATAATCAACGAGATGAAAACAAGTAATTTTCTTCATTGTTGCTTTCTTTTGTTGTCCATATTGGTAAATAAATCTTCCGTTTCCCTTTTCCTCGTTCTTTTGTCGATTAGCAACATTAATGATTGTAATTTATTTGCTTCTATTTCGTTAGACTTTCGTCTTCTATGTCAAAAGTGCAAAAAGAATGGAGAAGGGGTACATAAACATTATGAAGGAAAAAAGAAACGGAGCAAAAGAAAAAAGGAGAAAAATAATTCGAATAAAAAAAACGAGCTTGAGGAAGAAAGGGACAGACGGACCTAATATCCGACTACGAAGCCACCGCCTCCGCCTCCGCCGCCGCCACTAACGATGACGACTTGTAGATTATTGTGAACATGGAAGCGGGAAGCTTGTTTGAAAAGAAACTTTTGTTAAAAACACTCCGTTCGTTCTTGGTTTCTTTCTTTGAAGTTTTAAGTTTAAAAACGTTAATAAATCTAGTGAGGTAAAAATTTATGTTGTCGCGAGCCTTACAGTGAGTCTAACAAGGTTTCTCCCCACGAATATTTTTGGCAAAACTGGCTAAAAAAACTAGGAGAAAGAAAATGAAAGAATGAAAATAAGACAGAAAAATAAAATCGGGAGAAAGGAGAAATAACGAAATGAATTAGTAAGTAAAAAAAAAAAATATATATATATATAAAAAAAAGAATCTATATGTAATAATAGTACATAAGTTGTAGAAAGTAGTGAATGGTGGTAGTCAAGTAAGTTGAAAAACTATGTGTATGAAGTACAGTAGTTCTGGGAAGAGGCCAGTCACGTTGATGGAAGAAGGAAGCTGGGAAATATGAACAAACAAAGCTAGAAGCACAGGCAGTCATATCAGTGATTTAAAAGACACAGGTTGGTTAATCATTTCCCTCGTATTTATTATTTAACTACTACTACAACACAGGCACATTATACAAATAAATCATTAAAAAAGGGACCGTAAATTGTGTCTTTTTCAACAAAATGCTTGTAAATAAATCAACATGAGATTTTTTTTTTAATTTGAGGAAGTGCTAAAAATTCTTGTCCGACTCATTCCTCAAATCTGGCCAAACAGTATTTTTTTTCTTTTTTTTGTAGAAAAGGGCTTCTTAGCCGAAACGAGCGCTTTTCACTGACCTATCCTACTGTGTACAGGGTGCGATGGGTAAATTGTCACCATTTTATATTCTAAAATTTCAGGATTGCGCATTTATTTTATTTTATTTTGTCGACTGCACAGCATACCGTGGAGCAGAGTCAGTTGGGCACCTCCAGTGTGAAAAAGAGCACCATGACGTAATTCACTTCGCTAAAAATTTGAAGACATTCACGCCGGAAATTCCAATGCAAACTTTTTAGAGGGTTTTGGTGTCGACATAAAGACATTGCAGAGAATTCGGAAAGAGTTGAAGGAATCTAATCGTGATTCCGATGGTTTTTGTAGTGACCGTTAATGAAGGCGACGTTATGCCGCTATTTATCTTCAAAATTTTCAAAATATTTTGAATTCATTGTAGATGTTGAAACCTTCCTTAAAGTATTCATTTTTTCTTTCTAATTAGTATCAAACCCAAGCAAAACAGAAAAACCACTGGAATGCATGGGATTGCAGGGTGTGGAATAATTACGAAATGAATCATTAATAGTAAGCAAAAAGAGAAGAGAGTAATTAGGAAACAGTAGATAGAGATTAACATGTCATTTAAATTTTTGCACAGTAAAGTTTGCTGGAAAGCATGGAGCCAGAAGCGAGTTCCTACACGGAGAAGGGCCTGGATGAATGGTAGACTTAAAGTTATGTAGACCGATTCCGAAGAGAAAAGTTGTCTCGCCCGACACAGTGAAGCAATTTCCTTAACAGCTCACCTAGCAATGGATTTAATATTGTCTTGCCACTTCATGTCAGTTGAGAACGTTAGCACGAGAGAACGTAACGAGTCATTTTCCTAAAGGTTAGCCTCATGGAGATTTAAATAAGAGAGGGGTCTCTCAGATAATCAATAGAGAATTGTTTAGTCTTCGCGGCATTAATAGTGACAAGTCATCTTTTAAGTTAACGACGGCCTTGAGGTCTTTTTGGACATCAGCTGCCATTTTTACATTGTCGGACTGATCAGACTTACTGTCGAGGCAGGAGTATATGATTGTATCGTCAGCGTAGATGCCATGTTATAAGGAACGTCGTTAATGAAAAGACCGCTTGCTGTTGTATACGTGTGTTATAGTTACTGTTTTGGTCAAGTGTATATATTTGTATATAATTTTGTGTATTACTTAACAGTATAAAGCATTTTTGAGAACAAAGCATGGTTGTCATTTCTTTTCTTGCAGTTATTCTGTTCCGTCCATGCACTGAAGTGTTATTTATATTATGAATATAATAATACCCATAATGGGGAAAATTAAAACAGTGAATATTCCGGTGGACCTGAAGGAGACAACCACCACCTTTTGGCGAACCTGAAGGGGACTAACACCGCCTTTTGGCGAACCTGAAGGAGACAACCACCACCTTTTGGTGGACCTGAAGGAAACTACCACCACCTTTAAATTTGTTGTTTTTCTTTTTTTTTTTTTACTTTTTTCAGTGCAATCTTATCGATTACACCCTAAACTTTTCGATTGACAAAAAAAAAAAAAAATTGTAAAAATTTCAACACTTAAATAATTTAAGTGGGGGCTCAGTTTTTCATACAACCTTTTAGTAGATCGATCCTTTTTGAATAAAGATATTCTTGAAGTTCCCGAGGATAATGTCATCGTAAGAACTGAAGAAAACTTAAAAAAGACAAAAACAAGAACAACAACTCGTCCCCACCAAAAAAACAAAAAACAAAACAAAGTGACCCCAACACGAGTAGTTCCAAAATGGAGGATCGATTTACTATTACGTTGTATGAGAAACTGAGCCCACTCGAAAATTGTTTAAATATTGAATTTTTTCCAAATTTTTTTTGATAACCGGAAACTTTATGTAATAATCAATAAGACTGCGCTGACAAAAGTAAAAAGAAAATGAAAATGATATTAATGGTGGTGGTAGTCTCCTTCAGGTCCGCCAATATTTCTTTTCTCGCATAGCACTCTCTTTCCTATTAATATTTTATTATTTGTGGTGAGTGACGGTTATGTCAATAAGTAGCTTGTAGAAGTAACTTTCCTTGTTATGTTCTTTCTGTAACAAAACTCTTTTTTTTAATGTCTTGAAATTAATTACTTTTTCAAACATATAAACGAGGAAAAAATAAAAATAAAAAAACTTGTGAAAGATCAATTACTTCCTTAAGCGTTTTGTATACTATTTTCTGGGTATCTCCAAAGATTCGTTTATATATGAGTATACATGATGTGGAAATGCCCCCAACCAAATAAAACCAAAGTTTTATCGTCAAAATCATTATAGTATTATTAAGAGGAAATTCCAAAGGATTTTTTCATTATTAAATGATTCTTTTTTATACTTTTTAAGAACTTTCGGTATTTTGATTAAATATTTTGTTTTTCTTGCATTAACAGGGGTCCATAAATTTATGTAGAAAATTTATACTGTATTATTATCAATAGTATTGAAAAATACATTGATGTCGAAATTATTACAAATACAAACAATTAGTGAAATTTTCAAGACTTATTTACAAATTAATTAAATTATTTTAGAAATGTTTATTTCTTAGGAAATATTGGTAAATAGATTTTCTTTTGTATCTGTTGTTCCTCAACACACGCACCTATTTACTTTTATGAAATTTCGAGAATTTTTTTTTTATAGTACTTAATGTTTAAAGCTTAATAAGTACAAGTCGTCGGAGAATTTAAATCAACAACTTTTTGGTCAAACAGAATCCAAAGTTACAGAAAATCGGCACAGAATTGTAGAATAAAAAAAAAAATAAAAAACAACTAAATCATTTTTAATTAGAAAAGATTTAATTGCATTTATTAATAAAATCTTTTATAGACATTCTCGTCACGTGGAAAACAAGATTTTTCCATAAACAATGAAATTTTACAAGAATTATTTAAATTTGTTTTTACAATGATAATTAAAATAATTTATAAACTTTTAAACATTTTAGAATTCTTTATTAATTTGTTGCGCTTACGTGATATTGTTATTAAATAAAAACTGTCTTTATTAATCATAAATGGAAAATCTCACTACCATTTAGCGACAATTTTTTTAAAATAATTTTAAATTTTTCTGTGTGTGTATAAACGTACCGATTTTTTAAAATGCAGATGTCTATACACGACATTATCAAAAAAAAAAAAAAAAAGAACAGTAATTATAATAAATTTAAAATGTATTAACATTTCCTCAGCAAGTGTCTTCGTAGGTAAAACTATAAAAAGCTAATGTACGAAAGTCAATAAAATATTAGAATGGTCAAAATATTTAAATTTTTCAAGATTACTGGGTAGTTAAAAATTATTCGGACTGTTGCCCTCACCTTTGTTGCGATGTGTACGATGTTTTGGCTGTTGAACGCCCCGGCCTTAAGGACACATGACTCAGTGGATATAGACGCTGGTTAGTTCCTGTGACTTGACCAAAACAGTTGTGAGTTCAATACCAAGCTACAGCAGTAACTCCCAGTGTTAGAGGGAGATAACTCATGACTTCCAGAAGAGGCATTAGACAAGAAATGAAGTTCATATACCCCAGTGATTGTAATAAAGGGTTCGGTTCGAAATTCCTAGCACCTGAAGAAGGCCGCAGCGTACAACGGCCGAAACAACGTACAAAGATGAGGACAATAGTTCGAATAATGTATGTAGGTATCCAAAAGATAAGAAAAACTAGGGAATAAGGAGACAGCTGTCAAATTGAATGCTGCCTTGATGACTTCAAAATAACATTCGACATTAAAGAAACTTCGTAAGATGAACTCAGTTTGATTGCCTGAAAAAAAGAAATCACGGTTTCTACGTGAACGAATGATCTAGAAAGTCTTCTCCAAAATGGAATATCAAGCAATCATTTTGTCCGGATTTTCAAAAATACATCCACTTTCATCCATGCATGTTTTTCTTACTTAACTCTGAAAGCCGTTTATAGCACTTCTTTATCACCTAAGCAACGAACGGTCGGTGCAAAACTTCACACCGATAAGGATTCCATTCGCAACCAGTGGCCTAAACATTTTCACTCATGCTTTAGAAGCGATCGTGCAGTCCACGAACTATCAATAGATTTCATCTCCTAACGTTCAGCTCAGAACAAACATGGTGACTGCATCACGAGAAATTGTTAAAATAAATCAAGAAACATGTGGCAGGGAGGCAGGTGTCGATGACGACATTTCATGAAATAATGAAGCTTGACGACACGCAGCTGTTTTGTCATTTAAGGTTTAAAATGAATGAAGAAAAAGAGAAATTGCTGAAAAATGAAAGAGTGAAAGGTTGTATAGTCGTCCACAATATTAACAAGAATAAACGTACAGGCGCATATATATTAGGTTGAGACATAAATAATTTACAGTTTAGTTCATCAACTTTATTCTTCAAGATATCACAATTGGTTCCCATGATCAGAAATCACTTATGACTCAACTAAATTACTTATGACTCCACCAAATCTAGAGAGAAACGCATGCGTTTGTGTATTTTTATATATACACTACCGGCCATAATTATTAGGCGATCTCAGTGTTTTAAAAAATGATGTATTACATACTATTTTAGTATTTATTGCCAAGTGAATAATTGTAAATGAAAATAGAATGGTTCTTTTTTCAATACTGCACAATAACATGTGCATCAAATGAATTTATAAATATTTAATAATTACATATATTGCAGTTTCATCAAGAATGAAGAAAATTTAGAGTGATTCAGACGAGATCATCTTTGCTTCCTTGCCTTATAAAATTTTGCAAAGTAATAATGACAAAAGAAACAATCTATTTTCGTTTAGAATTATCCACTTAAAAATAGTATTAATTACATAATTTCTTAAAAAAAAGACACTGGTGCAGGAAATGAGAAAGAAACATTTCTGAACTTCTTCTCAAGGTGTAGTGTGGCCTGTTGTGTTATTTCACAATAGATTAAGTAGATTTAATCTTTCTCTTTTACGGAAGATTTTGGGGAAATGAAAGAAAAATCACTAAAGTAATAATAATTAACGTAAAAAGTAAATAAGTATATTTTCTCATGAGTAAACAAACCGGAAATATGATTAACCACTTGGTTCCGTCAGCGCTGGTTATTCTCTTTCTTCCCCTTGCTCACCTTCTATCATTGTCCTCAGTTGCACCCATTCTGGGACTATGTCGGAGAGTTGACGACTCGTATCGATCTCGAACATCTTGTGTCCATCGATCTAGCATATGTGTGCGATAATGTGTCGCCCCCGTATTCTAGGAGTGGGGGACGGATCGTATTTTCTACGTTACTAGCTGTGACAAGAATGGTTATTTGGACATCGCAAATAGAGGGAATCTTTTGATACGAACGCTATTCTCATCAGATTCTGATTGGGTTCTTTAATCATCAGCTCAAAATGAAGATCAGAACTGACAGAAAGCGTTTGTTTTCGAGAGATTTCAGCGAAAGGTGGGTGAGTGTCGAGCTTAGGTCGAGTGAACAGAAGTAGCTTTGATTTTCTTTTTTAAGACTCCTTTGACGCAAAGGATCTGTTTCTTTTTGACACCGTTCATCTCGTGCAAGATAGACTCTTTTTGCTTACTTAGTATGAAATGGTGCGCCCATTAAACAATATTATCTTATTCATTTTGATCTACAACAAGTAAACTGATTCTTTTACTTACCAAGTGCTTCTCTACGAGTTGTTTTCATAATTATTTCACCCCAAGCAAGGCAGAAATGCCACTGGTGCACAGGGGGTTACAGTGAGAGAATAAAAAAAATGTACAGTCGAAGAAAAGATAATAAATGGATGGGAATCAAGTAAATAAAAGATGGTAATTGGAGCTGCCAGAAAAGAAACTGTTGCAGTAGAAGAGGAGGTTACATTTAACTATTTCAATCCTAATGCCAATCAAGTAACCCGAGTAAAATACACGTGGTCGAGGTACCAGGGATAAAAAAGCTTATCAGTTGATACGTGTTTGTGTATTTTGTTTATAAACTTAAATTTGCTTGGCCAAAAAAGAAATATTGGTGCTACTATAACGTGAGATCTACCTCAATATAACAGCATCGAAAAATAATACAATACTGTATGTATATACATATTTATCTAAAACTTTATTAATATTTATATATCTATATACTACTTATATTTACCTTAAAAGGCAGAGAGGTAAAAATAAACACGCTGTCAAGTACAATACTTATATTTATTTTAGTGATAAACACTTCGTATATTTTTTGTAGGAATGGCACGAATAGATCATTGGAATTTTTTCTTATCATCTTCCAGCAAAAATGATCAAGATGCGCCTGGAACATCTGACTAACAACACCTCACATTTTCTTGAGAATCATCGTTTTAGCATCCAAACAAGATAGCTTAATTGCCTGAGCGTGTGCACCTGTCGCTGGATCACCATGTGAGGGTACGTTTACGGTATACCTCAGCGTTGCACCTGGGTAGACGATATATAGAGGTAGACCTCAATATATTGAATTTCAGCATTATAAATCCTGTTTTATTTTGCATAGGTTTGAATACCGAACATTACTTCAGCCATCACGCAAGCCTTGATTTTGTTTATAACCGAGTGAATATATGTGTGTTTACACGTGAGTGCGCATTCATATATGTGTGTTCATTTTCTTGTATATGTTTCTATATATCTGGAAATGTGCGATATGGTATTTATAACTTTATTACGAAATTTTTCAATACAGTTTGCTTCGATTTTTTTAAAAACAATCAAGTCAGATAATTACTTTTTTATTATATCCTCGAAAAGCATTAAATATTATTTCTTACCGATGCTCTTTTCTTAATTGATTATATGCACCACATCAAATGGAGAGAGTTTTTTTATTTCAATTTACATTGAGGAGGACTTGTGTTGCAGTGGATATCGACTCGGAACGAGAAATCGATGAGTCGAGTTCGAATTCCGGTTGAATTTCTTGCATTCACTTACACGCAAATACCCTTGGGAAAGGTATTTATCCATCTCTTCCTTCCAGTTATGGGTTAAATAGCAAGACAGATTGGCACTTAACTGACTGACTGAATATAATAGTTGGAAACATGATTAAGGCTTCTACTGGGCATAAATTGGGGGATTCGTTTTATATTGTAATGAAGTAATAAATTGATCCCCCACTAATTACTACCGAATAATATAATACATATCTTCCCCTTCTAGCTATGAGTCAAATGGCAGGCCAGATTGGATTCTATAGCCTTGCTGGCAACCAGTCCACCGCAGAATGTAATGGCAACTTACTACGGGATAATCTTCTGCCCAGTCAGACATTTCTCTTTCGAGACATGATCGCCCAAAGCGTGTATGACGTATGGCACTTAACTGGCTGACTGAATATAATAGTTGGAAACATGATTAAGGCTTCTACTGGGTATAAATTGGGGGATCAGTTTTATATTGTAATGAAGTAATAAATTGATCCCCTACTAATTACTACCTAATAATATAATACATATCTTCCCCTTCTAGCTATGAGTCAAATGGCAGGACAGATTGGATTCTATAGTCTTGGCTGGCAACCAGTCCACCGCAGAAAGTAATGGCAACCTCTTGCGGGATAATCTTCTGCCCAGTTAGTTATGTCTGTTTTGAAACATGATCGCCCAAGCGTGTATCACGTATGCCACTTAAGTGACTGACATTGAAGAGACGATGTTTTTATTTCAGGGTATACTTGATTTTATTTTGGTACGAACACTGATGCCAGTTGAAAATACGTTACTATTTATCCACTTGGCCTAGTAATTATACAACTATTTACTCCTATTTTAATTTCCAATAAACATAAATTTTTATACCATGTATATTTTCACTCTATTTTTAAATCGTGGTTTAACAAATTTGCTTATAAATCGGTTAATCAAAATTAAGTTCCAACACCTTTTAATTTGATTTCTTACGTCAACAATTGTTTGGATAATTAATTCTTCGCTAATATTATAAGAATTTCAAGGACAATGTTCTTTTACTTATTCGCATTAAGGCTGGTTTCTATTTGGGTGTTAATCGGAATCGATTAGGAATAATTCCAAAGATGAAGGAGATCATAGAAACGTTTATGGAAATTTATAAATGTTTCTTTTTTTCTCTGGAAAAATGCGAAATGACTGTAGCGGATAAGAAATTAATTAAAATCGACTTTCTTCTTCACTTTTACAAAAATTCACAATGGCGTGTGAAATCCTGAGTTTTCACAAGTAGAAAAAAGATTGACCATGTGCTTGAAGAAAATATCGAACCCAGATTTTGCAAGTAGGTGTTAAACTGATATTTGACCAATGGTAGCGACTTGCACAACTTGAGGACTTAGCGATCCAGTGCTAAATTCAAAAGAATTATATAAATGACCTCGGCGTCAGTCAATATTCAGAGATGGAAGCAGCAAAAGAGAGACACACATCTAAAATGTAACTTCCACTTCAAGCGACTCGGACATATTCCCCTTTCTTCTTATCTCTGTCAACAATTACTACTACGAACATTTTGTAGGCACTCTTAATACCTTAACTTTCTAATTGAACATTAACTTCTACAATTTATGTTTTTCCTCCTCTTAATACATTTCTATTTTAACATTCAAAATGTATATCTTATTATTCCACTCATCTCCACAAATCCACACATTCCAACTGACAACCAACTGATGATGATAATTCTGATAATGATAATTCTGATGATGATAATTCTGATGATGATAATTCTGATAATAATAAATTCTGCATAAAATTGTAAGCTGAAAGGAGTTTGGTTAATTAAGACACAAGGCCGAATCAAAGAAAAAATAACCAGCTCCTCTATAGCTTCAGTGGTGACTCCCGACGTACAAACACGCACTCCACGTCTACATGACAACTCGAAAACATGAAACATTAACAACAGGTGAGAGACGCAAATTACGAAGCATCTTCAAAAAGGAACCTATAATTCCGATAAATTCCAAGCATAATAGGTACATTAAAAATGTTTCCTTCTTCCTTACAAGACTTCTTTTGTACCTAAGTGAACTTTTTCTTCTCTTAAACTTGTTGCTTTTAGCAAACCTGGAGCTGATAGATTTATTCACAGACAGGCTAGACGTTTTACTCAAACAAACCAATTGCCAAAACTAAATCAAAATGTCATCATCAAATATGGTAGGAAAGTGCGCTGATAATTTTAGTTGTCAGACAAGAGAAAGACAACAAAGGAAAGAAAAAAAGGAAAAGTAGAGAAAAAAGCGAAATCGAAGTGAAATGAGAAGCAATAAAGAAGAGTGAGTATAAAATGGTTGGAGGCAGGAAAGAAAAAATTAAAAAGGAGAGTAAAAATACTAAAAGGGATTAAAAGAGAGGGAGTATAAAAGGTCTGGAGGCAGGAACGAGAAAAATTGAAAAGGGCAGTAGAAATACAAAGAGGGATTATAGGAGAGGGAGTACAAAATGGTTGGAGGGAGGAAAGAGAAAAATTATAAAAGTGAGTGAAAATACAAATAGAGAAAAAAGGAGAGTGAGTATAAAATGGTTGGAAGCCGGAATGAGAAAAAACGAAAAGGAGGAGTAGGAAAAACAAAGAGGGATTAAAGGAGTGGGAGTATAAAATGTTTTGAGGCAGGAATGAGAAAAAATTAAAAAAAGAAAGGAGAAATACAAAGAGGGATTACAGGAAGGTGAGTATAAAATATTTGGAAACAAGAATGAAAAAAATTAAAAAATAAAGTAGAAATAAAATGAAGGAAGAAAGGAGAGTAAGTAAAAAATGGTTGGAGGCAGGAATGAAAAAATTAAAAAGGAGAGTAAAAATACAAAGGGGGATTAAAGGAGAGGGAGTATAAAATGGTTGGAGGGAGGAAAGAGAAAAATTAAAAAGGAGAGTAGAAAAACAAAGGGGGATTAAAGGAGAGGGAGTATAAAATGGTGGGAGGCAGGAAAGAGAAAAATTAAAAAGGAGAGTAGAAAAACAAAGGGGGATTAAAGAAGAGGGAGTATAAAATGGTGGGAGGCAGGAAAGAGAAAAATTAAAAAGGAGAGTAGAAAAACAAAGGGGGGTTAAAGGAGAGTGAGTATAAAATGGTGGGAGACAGGAAAGAGAAAAATTAAAAAGGAGAGTAGAAATACAAAGATAGAATATAAAAGAGTGAGTATAAAATAATTGGAGGCAGGAATGAGAAAAATTGAAAAGGAAAGTAGAAATACAAAAACGGAATAAAGAATAACGAGTATATTATTAGATGCCTCTACAAGTTGTGAATTTCACAATTACTTTTTACAAAAATTAGGAAACTATGAACTAAAATATATAACTTGCTTTAAATTTTGAAGGGATGGTTTGCAAAGCTTTTTGAATGTTGAAACGTAGAGCACAGAAAAAACGGAAACGAAATGAAAAAATTGTACCCTGCCGAAAATGTTTGTAGAGTTTTGTTTTGTTTTTTTCTTTAAGGGGCGCAAACTTTAAAACACGTGATCTTTTTATGATATATATCCCGTACGTTCACCCGTAAAAAGAAAATAATGGACATCAGTATGTATACAAATAAAAAGGTTTTGATTATTTTAAAAATTGAATGACTCGATTATTTGTATTAAACTTTTCAATTAGCGATTAGTAAGTATAGTCTTCACATATTAAATTAACAAGCTAGCTTGAACGATGAAGGATGGAATTTTAAAAGATTTTTGAAACTTTATAAATTAGTATAACAAAAAATAATAAAAATGAAAACCACTCTTATAAAATTCATTATTCATTGAAAAAGTTTTCACAATTCGGAGCAGATTTTCTAAAAAAGAGCTAGTCTAGAAAAAAACAAAAAACAAAAAAAAAACAGTTGATTACCATCCATAATGACAACTGAATTTAATTACTATTAGGTATATAGGCGAACTCTCGCGAATTTCTAGACATTTCAATAATTGGTGGTGGGGTAACATATGTACAAAAATATTTTTACCAAGATATTCTAAAAATAATTATTTCAAAAAGGATTTCAGTCATTTGGGAATAAGTTTTGAAATTTTAATCAAAATCCTACCATTATTTGATTTTTGCAAGAATTTCAAATTTAATGTGTTTTTCACCGGCAAAATAGTAATTTGCATAATATTACGTTTGTCGTAGTAAACCCTTGTAAAAATTAGGTCACTCACGATTGAAAGAAAAACAAGATTTTTACTAACATTTCGAACGTGTTAGAAAGAATTAAAAAATAAATAAAAGATAATTAAAGAATATTTTGATTTATCCTTTTAATAAAAACATGAACATTTTGCCGATAAAATTGTTTTTATTTAGATGAGGCCTTTTTGTTCATACTGTGCTGCTTTTTTAGCAAATTCCTGGCGGTACCTAGATTTAACAATTTCCGTCAATCAAACAAATTAAAAAATATGTACAAGGGTCTTGCAAATTGGCATTTTACATTATGCAATAAATCTTTTTCTAATTGTAGTGATAATATGAAGCGTTTCAGAAGAGAGTTGGACCGAGAACTTTTCAGCGCCCTCTCCTCAGATAAAACGGTAGACTTGTAAGAACTGTTTACAGAACTGTTGAAAACAGGTAACAACGAATAAAAATGGAAGATTTCACTTCTAATGGTATTAAAAATAGGAGATAATGTTACTAAACAGAATAAACATTTCTAGAACAAGTTGGCTGCAAACGCCTTTGTTGATCGACCGAGAGATTTCGAGTGTGTAACTTACGTACTTGCTTCATATTGCCGGATTGTCCAGCCTCAGGTACTGGCTGTTGTTTTGATTTTTTTTTGTTACTAGGAATCGTATTGCGAATAGCATTTATTTAAAATTGTTGAAAAAAAAATTATCTAGCCTATCATATATAAAAAAAAAATACTTTTTAAGAAATAAAAATACGACCAGAACCGAATCGCTGTCTTAACTGCTCAGATCATTGCATTTCAACAGTTGTGATCTCAGGCCTTCTACCGGTGCATACATAAAATACTTGTTATACCAAGCTTTAACGTTGTATAACGTTTGTATAAACCACTAAGAAATTAGTATAATTTATGCCTTTTTTTGTTTCTTTTCTATGATTAAGATAACTTCAACAATATTGATAAAAGTTTTATTTAAAAGATTCTGTTTAAATCTAATAGCACATTGAATGCGTGACCCATCTTAGAAAAGAAAACATTAGAGCATCAAGATTAACACACGTGCCAAGACGCACTTATACATGTACACATACCCTCCCGCTCATAATGCGTATGTGTGTGTCGTGTAGACATAGAAATCAATACTGTAGTAACATCGTTTGATTAGTTTGTTTTGTTTTACGTTATACCAACTTCAATGGTTCAAAAAAATATGTATTCTTTGTAAGAAATCACTTTGTAGAACAAGTTTCTTTGACGTATTTTGTTAAGTGGTTTTTCTCGAGTGTCAGATGTATTGCTGGTATATATATATATATATATATATATATATATAGAGAGAGAGAGAGAGAGAGAGAGAGAGATATTCTTCAAAAATATATTGCAAGTAACAAGTTTTTCTTTCAAAAGGTTTTCCTGGTAATATTTTTCTTCAAACAAAATATAGCTGGATTTTTTACTATAAAAATTTATTTTTATACTCTTATAGTGTTTTGACCCCAGTTTGGGGGTTAACTTTTTTCCCGATAGCTGGGACTCTAACAGGTGCTACCACCCGGGGTCAGGGTGGACCTGAAAACAAAAGCAATTAAGAGGTGGTTTCACGTTTCTCACATCCTCTCAATCAGAGGCTTTACTGTTAGATGCAATTTATCGCCACATTGGGTAGAGGGGTACCTCTCTGCAGAGGTGCAATCGGGGTATGCTGAAGTCCCTGCCGACAGAGCGCAGATTTTTTAATCTCTTGTTATGAAACTGTAACCATTCTATTTTAATTCCTATATACAGACTGTCTCTATTCACAAATGTTCTATCACCGATATTGTGCACTCTTTTCTCGTGTGTGTGGCACTGTGGCTGTCCGAAGACATAAGGAAATAAATTATTGGGTGTAGAACCCACCACATGGAATATCACAATTTAAAATGACAATCTAAAAAAGACTTCAAAATCCAAGAATTGATGTCTCACTTTTTTATATACATAGACCAATTTATATAAGGCACAGCGCTATTTCCAAAATGACAGCCAACCCTGCTTGAGATAAGGCCTAACCGTTTGGCTTCCACCCTGCTTGCCGTACCAATCTCAAGATATCTTACATTTATAACCTACAGTAGGTATATACAACCAAATTCTTAATGACTTATCGAAAAATATTACAAATCTAAAAGTCAATTTTTATGATTTTTTCTATTTCCCTGGCAAACACAAAATACCAAAACCTGCGTCTTTTAGGGAAAATAACCCTTAATTAAAGTTGTATTAAACAGTTACGAAGTCAAAATTTATTTTTTACGAAGTCAAAATTTATTTTTTATCAACAAAAAATAAATCAAATCAACAATGGTTATTATACGATTGACAGAAACTTTGATATTGTCAGCAATAAAGTCTATTAAAACTATTCTTAAAATCGACATTTATGTAAAATAGTTACTTTACTATTTATTTGATTTAATTATGCAAAAAAATATTTCAAAAAAAGGTAACAATTTTAACACTGGTGGCTCGTTTCAGTACAAATCAAAGATTGGGTGGGTGAGATGATATTTGTATTATCGGCTGACAACAGACATGCAACAGCTCGGAAGTGAATACCTTCTGTTTGTAAGTACGATGGCACTTAATAAAATGAAACGTATTTTTAAACAGAAGAATTATTACTTTTAGAATGTTAATTCTGGAACATATTTCTGTCAGAAATGTAGATTATAAACAAACAATGTTAGCAAAACCCAATTACAATTTTTGGTCTCAGCCATAAAATATTTTTGGTGAGAATGATTACGATATTAAAAAAAAATACAACTTTCACGGTTGAGTAAAATAAATATGAAGCAAACTATTTTATTTCTAGAATATAAAAAATCTCATTCAACCATATAAACATATATTTTAGTTCAGTATTGGAACAATGAGAAAAGGTTTTACATCGAAAGCAAGTGTATATCCCAGTGGTTTGCCTGTAGACATGAGAAATCAAAATAATACCTACTACATATTGTTTAATCGAAAAAAAAATTATTTACATCATCTACTCCTGGTTCTTATTCTGAAAATCTGTTATTCTCATTTTCATTTTCTGTAAAATAAAGCATTTCATAATTATTATTAGCAAAAGATAAAATTTATCTCATAAAATTACGTACCTCCACTGATTTTCCATACAAAGTTTTAAAGTGAATTTTTAAAAATAAAAACGTTTTCTTAAAGCTTTCAATTTAGCTTTAAATGAAAGCTAAATGATTAAATTTACTATTTCTAGTAAACAAAATTCTCTGGTTTATTTCAACAGAAATTATATTGATTGGAATTTAAAATTTTGAGGCTTAAAAAAAAATTCAATTCTTTGGTCAGACATTTTTGAGCAATCAACCCATTTGTAAACAAAAGTTAATTATCAGTCTTAAAAAATCTTTCAAAAATAGAATATACATCACCGATACGTTATTTTAGTAAAATGAGCAAATTTAATGTTATATTAATATGATTTAAAACAATTATTACTTGCTTACTGCCCGAAATTTAATATAAAAGCATTTCTTAATCACGGTGATCTTGTTATCTGAGGTATCGATTGATTAGTGATCTGTAAAGAAAAGCCAAGTATGGTTGACCGGAACTGACATAAATTTATCTAACATAAAGGAACATTTCGTTTTTATTTTTAACTTCTATCAGCCACACGATTGACCCAGAGCAGCATTACTACCTCAAGCCTCCCACCCACCAACAAACTTGCTATTTTTTTAATCGTTTCACTCCAAGCAAGGCGATACAACCACTGATGCGCAGGGGGCTACATAAGAGTAAACGTTTAGTCAGGAGGAGAGTAAAGAGAAAGACGAAATAGTTACAGGTGGTGTCACAGAAAGGGCAAGAGAAGGATGGGAATACAATTGTGAAGACAGTTGCGAAGGTAGAGAAGAAGGAAAAGAACAAGATACACGGGGTGATGTAGAAAGAACTGTAGTCAAGTGGATAAGAGATAGGTACTGACATTGTATTTAAATTCCTAGAGGCTGTAGCCGTCAAGAAAGCAAGTATATGGAAGGGAGTTCCACAAGCGGGAAGTGCGAGAAAAGATCCTAATGGAGTAGACTTGTCGACTGCATTTGGTTGATCTAACTGTAAATGGGTGGGAACTTGTTGCCAGTCTGGTTGCACGAGTAAATTCTTGTGGCGGGGGCACCAGTGACCCAAGTTCATCAGAGCAGAAGCCATGAAAATATTTGTAGAATAGACAGAGGGAAGCCACACCCCGCCGGTGAGAAAGTGGCTGGAGTCAAGCTGCCAGGTCGGGATCTATCACATTATAAATTCTTCTTTTGGAACCTATCGAGAACACTGAGATGAACCGAATGATCAGAGTTAGTTTTCGGGGCTTCCATACCTTCGTAATCACCATTAGACTCATCCACCTCTTTCCGAATCCTCTGCATTGTCTTCAGCTTTACACGCAAATACACTGCAATACGTAGTATTAAAGCTTCCAGCGGGAATACCAAGCAGTAAAGCGTGTTTTTCTCAAATTACTGGTGTTGTGAAATGCGTAATGTTGCTCCATTGCTCACTGACATGCACAACTGACTTACTCTACGGTGACGTCGACAAAATAAAGACAAACAACGCCTATGCGCGAAATTAAAAATATAAAATGAAGAAAATGTACCCATTACACCCTTTTAGGTACTTTCACACATTTTCTATACTATTGTGGGGACCTACTTACAAATGGACTCGTCCATACCTTTATAACATGGCTACCAACTCTGAGTGAGGAGGTCACTGCGTAGCAGACTTGCTTCTGCTGCTGTTGACACTGTCAGCACTCTGCCTTCGGTAGAGGGCGCTCTCTGCTTCCGAGCAGAGAGCACAAACCCAGTCGTGGTTCCGCCGGAGGGTAGAACCACGACTCGGTAAAAATAGACAGACATATTTTTGGCCCGGCTATATGGCTGGGAACTCCCACTTTAAAATGACCATGTGTCACATCCGGCCTTTTGTGGGGAGGCTAGTGAATATAGTCACTGAGTAGCAGACTTGCTTCTGCTGCTGTTGACACTGTCAGCACTCTGCCTTCGGTGAGGGCGCTCTCTGCTTCCGAGCAGAGGCACAAACCCAGTCGATGGTTCCGCCGGAGAGGCTTAGAACCACGACTCGGACAAATAGACAGACATATTTTTTGGCCCAGGCTATACCGGGAGGGAACTCCCACTTTAAAATGACCATGTGTCACATCCGGCCTTTTGTGGGGAGGCTAGTGAATATAGTCACTGAGGTAGCAGACTTGCTTCTGCTGCTGTTGACACTGTCAGCACTCTGCCTTCGGTGAGGCGCTCTCTGCCTTCCGAGCAGAGGCACAAACCCAGTCGTGGTTCCGCCGGAAGAACCGGAGACCACGACTCGGTAAATGAACCGGTATTTTTGGCCGGGAGCTATGGCCGGGAACTCCACCCAAAATGACCATGTGTCACATCCGGCCCTTTTGTGGGAGGCTGGTAATATAGTCGCTGAGTAGTAGACTTGCCTCTGCTGCTGTTGACACTGCTCGGCGCACTGCTCCCCTTTCGGTAGGGGCGCTCTCTGCTTCGAGCGGGGGCACCAAAACCCAGTCGTGGTTCCGCCGGAGGGTGAACCACGACTCGGTAAAAATAGACAGACATATTTTTGGCCCGGCTATAGCAGCGGAACTCCACCCAAAATGGCCATGTGTCATCCGGCCTTTTGTGGGAGGCTAGTGGTGGTGCTGGGTATGAACTTACCTCTGCTGTTGGCACTGTCAGCCTCTGCCTTCGGTGAGGAGCGCTCTCTGCTTCCAGGCAGAGCACAAACCCAGGTCGTGGTTCCGCCGGAGGGTAGAACCACGACTCAGGTAAAAATAGACAGACATATTTTTGGCCCGGCTATATGGCCGGGGCAACCCCCACTTTAAAATGACCATGTGTGTGTCACATCCGGCCTTTTGTGGGGAGGCTAGTGAATATGGTCACCGGAGGGTAGCAGACTTGCCTCTGCTGCTGTTGACACCTTCGTCAGCACTCTGCCTTCGGTAGAGGGCGGGGGGCTCTCTGCTTCCGAGCAGAGAGCACAAACCAGTCGTGGTTCCGCCGGAGGGCAGAACCACGACTCGGTAAAAATAGACAGACATATTTTTGGCCCAGGCTAGATGGCCGGGAACTCCCACCCTTTAAAATGACCATGTGTCACATCCAACCTTTTGTGGGGAGGCTAGTGAATATAGTCACTGAGTAGTAGACTTGCCTCTGCTACTGTTGACACTGTCAGCACACTGCCTTCGGTAGAGGGCGCTCCCTCTGCGCTTCCGAGCAGAGCACAAACCCAAGTCGTGGTTCCGCCGGAGGGTAGAACCACGACTCGGTAAAAATAGACAGACATATTTTTGGCCCGGCTATATGGACCGGGAACTCCCCCACCCTTTAAAATGACCATGTGTGTCACATCCGGCCCTTTTGTGGGGAGGCTAGTGTAGAATATGGTCACTGAGTAGCAGACTTGCCTCTGCTGCTGGTTGACACCTGTCAACAACCTCTGCCTTCGGCGAAGGGCGCTCTCTGCTTCCGAGCAGAGAGCACAAAACCCAGTCGATGGCTTCCGCCGGAGGGCAAGGGTTACACGACTCGGCTAAAAATAGACAGACATATTTTTGGCCCGGCTATATGGCCGGAACTCCACCCCCTTTAAAATGGACCATGTGCTCACATCCGGACCTTTTGTGGGGAGGCTAGTGAAATATGGAATGCACTGAGTAGCAGACTTGCCTCGTGCTGCCTGTTGACACCTGTCAGCACTCTGCCTTCGGTAGAGGGCGCTCTCTGCTTCCGATCAGAGGCACAAGCCCAGTCGTGGTTCCGCCGGAGGGCAGAACCACGACTCAGTAAAAATAGACAGATGTGTCACACCCGGCCTTTTGTGGGGAGGCTAGTGAATATGGTCACTGAGTAGCAGACTTGCCTCTGCTGCTGTTGACACTGTCAGCACTCTGCCTTCGGTAGAGGGCGCTCTCTGCTTCCGAGCAGAGAGCACAAACCCAGTCGTGGTTCCGCCGGAGGGCAGAACCACGACTCGTAAAAATAGACAGATGTGTCACACCCGGCCTTTTGTGGGGAGGCTAGTGAATATGGTCACTGAGTAGCAGACTTGCCTCTGCTGCTGTTGACACTGTCAGCACTCTGCCTTCGGTAGAGGGCGCTCTCTGCTTCCGAGCAGAGAGCAAAAACCCAGTCGTGGTTCCGCCGGAGGGCAGAACCACGACTCATTAAAATAGACAGATGTGTCACACCCGGCCTTTTGTGGGGAGGCTAGTGAATATTGTCACTGAGTAGCAGACTTGCCTCTGCTGCTGTTGACACTGTCAGCACTCTGCCTTCGGTAGAGGGCGCTCTCTGCTTCCGAGCAGAGGCACAAACCCAATCGTGGTTCCGCCGGAGGGGAGGGCACCACGACTCGGTAAAAATAGACAGACATATTTTTTGGCCCGGCTATATGGCTGGGAACTCCCACTTTAAAATGACCATGTGTCACATCCGGCCTTTTGTGGGGAGGCTAGTGAATATAGTCACTGAGTAGCAGACCTGCCTCTGCTGCTGTTGACACTGTCAGCACTCTGCCTTCGGTAGAGGGGGCGCTCTCTGTTAGCGAGAGCACAAACCAGTCGTGGTTCCGCCGGAGGGGTAGAACCACGACTCGGTAAAATAGACAGACATATTTTTGGCCCGGCTATATGGCCGAAAATACCCACATTAAAATGACCATGTGTCACATCCAGCCTTGCGTGGGAAGGCTAGTGAATATAGTCACTGAGTAGTAGACTTGCTTCTGCTACTGTTGACACTGTCAGCACCCTGCCTTCGGTAGAGGGCGCTCTCTGCTTCCGAGCAGAGAGCAATAACCCAGTCGTGGTTCCTCCGAAGGGTAGAGCCACGACTGGGCAAAAATAGACAGACATTTTTTGGCCCGGCTATATGGCCGGGAATACCCACTATAAAATGACTATGTGTCACATCCAGCCTTGCGTGGGAAGGCTAGTAAATACAGTCACTGAGTAGTAGATTGCCTCTGCTACTGTTGACACTGTCAGCACTCTGCCTTCGGTAGAGGGCGCTCTCTGCTTCCGAGCAGAGAGCAATAAGCCAGTCGTGGTTCCGCCGAAGGGTAGAACCACGACTGGGCAAAAATAGACAGACATTTTTTGGCCCGGCTATATGGCCGGGAATAACCACTATAAAATTACAATGTGTCACATCCAGCCTTGCGTGGGAAGGCTAGTGAATATAGTCACTGAGCAGTAGACTTGCCTCTGCTACTATTGACACTGTCATCTCTGCCTTCAGGTAGAGGGCGCTCTCTGCTTCCAAGCAGAGAGCAATAACCCAGTCGTTGTTCCGCCAAAGGGTAGAACCACGACTGGGCAAAAATAGACAGACATTTTTTTGGCCCGGCTATATGGCCGGGAATACCTACTATAAAATGACCATGTGTCACATCCAGCCTTGCGTGGGAAGGCTAGTAAATACAACTGAGCTGTAGACTTGCCTCTGCTACTATTGACACTGTCAGCACTCTGCTTTCGGGTAGAGAGCGTTCTCTGCTTCCGAGCAGAGAATACAAACCCAGTCGTGGTTCCGCCGAAGGGTAGAATCACGACTCGGCAAAAATAGACTGACATTTTTTGGCCGGGCTATATGGCTCGAAGACCCACATTAAAAAGACCTTGTGTCACATTTTGCCTTAAGTGGGGAGGTGACTAAATACTGTCACTGAGTAGTAGCCACAGAGAGAGTGAATGAGTGAGTCAGGACGTCTGTGAGAGAAAGTACTCTCCAGTTCGCGTTTATCTTTGTACCCCGTTTCCCGAGAATATACTATTCAACCTTATATCCGAGTCCGTGTTACCTTTCTATGGCCCTTCGGTCACTGGCGCCGAAAAATATTCTAACCACAAGGAGAAACCTATATTTAAAAAAAATCCACAAAAAAAGTTCCGTCATAACACATAACTAGTTTTAAATAGAAAAATAACTATCTTGAAGCTTTACATTTTCATTTTAAATTAATTTTAAATTAAATTTAATTGAAAGTTAAATGATTCAATTTACTATTTCCAGTAAGCAAAATACGCTAGTGTATTGATTGGAATCTCAAAATTTTAGAGTTTTCAAGTTTTTATTTTTTCGTCCATCTTGGCATGCTGACAAGTTTTAATCAAAAATTAATTCTCGATTTTAATCTTGCACAAATAACATATACATCCATGATACGTTATTTTTGGAAAATTAAGAAATTTAACGTTAAATTAATCTGATTTGTATTACTTTTTCATAGCACGAACTTTAGAAAAAAAGTATTTCTTAATAATGGATGTCTTATCTTTCTGACCCGTGAAGTGAATGATGACAGTCAGTTATAGATATAAGCTAATTATGGTTGACCAGAACTGACCTAATGGAACAATTTTTTTTCTGCAAGGAACCATGAAACACGTGACCTTTTACACAAAATGTCATATTTAAAAAAAAACAGAACAACCTTCATACACACGCAAAAAAAAAATATATATTTATATATATATAATTATTTATATATTGAGTTTTTGGTTATAATTAAATAAGACCAGTATACTGTTGTATTAAAAATTGTTCAATGCAATTATATTGTAGAGCTTTTTAATATTTTTTATTTATAAACGAGTTATTACGCAACCCAGGTTTCTACGTTTCGGTGTCTTCATTATAAATCACCTGAAGGCACCAAAAAGGTAGAAATCTGGGTTGCGTAATAACTCGTTTACAAATGAAATATATATATATATATAGTTATGAATTATTTGTACATTGCGTCACGGAAATTTCTGTTTCGAGTTAGATTCTCTTCATCAGGCAATGTTTGATGTAGGCTGTGCAGATAATTTACATTTAAATAACAAAAACCTTTGGTTTGCTGTCTATGTATGTGGGAAGATATAAAATTTACATGTGTGTTTCTTTTAACTAATCAGAGCGAAGATTCATTTTGGGATTTGGCCCCAAAGAATACATACTAACCAACTTTTTCTCTTTTTTCTTTTTTCCCCTCCCTTTCTCATCCTATCCTTATCCCTTCTTCCTTTTCCTCCTTAACGGTCAAGATGTCAACCTGCCTTTAACCTAATCTTATCATTTTCCCCCTTTTTTCCTCTCTTTTCCTTTCAGTTTTATTGTCTTTGATGTGATATGCTCAAATCTTCAATATAAATCCCACCACGAGAATGATAAATCCCCCCCAGACCAGAGATTGGAAAAATTAGGAAGAACATACTAGAAAGAATTAACAAACAAATCATGGAAAACTTGGAATTAAGATTCTGAAAATACACCACAGATGTAACAATTTTATTTTATAATATAAAAGAAAAAAAAAACAACTGCTCTTTTATCCAGTTCGATATTGAGGAGTACTATCCATCGATTTCAAAAGAACTATTTGTTACAGCACTGGAATTCGTCACTCTTTACTTGGATATAACGGAGGAGGAGAGAATAATAATAATGAATGCAAAAGCATCTATGCTCTTTCATAAAAAGAACAGTGGAAAAAATAAATTCAAAGGAGGCAATTTTGATATTACCATGGGATCTCTGGACTCTACGTAATCTTCAAATCTGGTAGGATTATTAATACTATATGATCTCACAGCCTATAAGGAAGTAGATACTAAAGACGGTGGATTATATAGAGACGATGGATTTATGATAATAAGAAATGACACAAATTTTAAAATAGATAAAATTAGAAAGATGATATAAAAAGAATTTTAAAATTTTCATTTAAAAGTGACAATTAAAACAAATATAAACAATGTAGATTTCCTCGATATAACCTTTGATCTAGAGAAAAATATACACCAGCCATAAAAAACAAATCTTCTTCTTCCTCTGTGTGCCTTGTCCTTTCAGGACGTAGGCGATCATGGCTTTCTACGTCTCCTTAACCCTTGTGGCTCTTACTGTGTTTTCTCTTGTTACGCCTCGCAACCTCCATTCCGTCATCAACCTGATCAGGTCCTTCAAATATGTTATCCGCTGCCTTCCTCTGTCTCTTTTCCCTTCTATCTGGCCTGTCAGTATCAGATTCTCTAAGCTCTCCTTCCTCATTGCTTGTCCCAGGAACCTCAGTTGTCTCCTCCTGATGTTCGCTATTAATTTTCTCTTCGTTGCCATTCTTTCCAACACTTCATCCTTGCTCACGTGCTCGGTCCATAATATCCGCAGCATCCTTCTGTAGAACCACATTTCCGCTGCTTCAATTTTTTTCCTCATCTTCGATGATATTGTCCAACATTCACTGCCGTATTGAAGGACTGACATCACATAGCAATCTAACACTCTCTTCTTTCTTTCTAGTGAAATTTTCCTGTGTCTTAGTACTTTACTCAGCTTCTGGAAAGCGTCCTTCGCCATGCCAATTCGCTTTAGGATCTCTGTGTTGCACTTTCCAACTCCTGTTAGAATACTTCCTAGGTATTTAAATTTTTGTACTTGCTTGATTCTAGTATCCCCCACCTTTATTTGGCATTTTGGGTTGCTCTTTTTGCTGATGACCATGCATTTAGTTTTATTACAGTTTATTTGTAGTCATTTTTGTCACTCTCCACAGCTACCTTCTGTAGGAAGTCTTGTAGTTTTCTTTCTGTGGTTGCAATCAATACTATATCATCTGCATACCTTATGTTGTTCAAATTGTGGCCTCCAATAACAAATCCTGGCGTAGCATCTAGAGTCCTCAAAATATTCTCGCTGTACAAGTTGAACAGATTCGGTGAAAAGACACATCCTTGTCTTATGCCTCTTTCTATCTTTGTAAATCTGCTGAAATTGTTACCTGTCCGTATACAGGCAGTTTGCTACCAGTAGAGATTCTTTATTACTCTGATGTCTTTCCCAAAAATGTCAAGGCTGCTGAGCATCTCCATCAATTATTTGTGTCGTATTGTGTCGAATGCCTTCGCATAATCAATATACCAATCCTTTATACATCCACCCGAAGTCCAACTGCCCTCCATCTCTTATCAAACATGTACCCTTATCAATAGAATACAGAATTAGTAGAAATTCAGCTAATGAAGAAGTATTTCGTAAGCATAGAAATTTTTAAATGTTGCCTTAAAAATAGTGGATATAAAAACCCAAATATTAAATATGTAAATGAGAAAAGTACTCCCAAAGGAAAAAAATAAGAATAGAAATATTATCACCTCCTTTCAACCAAATGACTAGTAATAAATTGGGGAAAAATTCCTCGCGTTAATTAAGAAACACTTTCCGGAAAAAAAAATCGACTAAGTAAGATCTTTAATAAAAACACTATTAACTTAAGTTACGGCTGTATGAACAATCTAGAAAAAATCATAAAAAATCATAATAATAATATTTTATAAAACTTTAACAAAATTAATTAAAACAACCGGATAACAGAAAATAACTATTTAGACAAGAAAAATGTAATTGTAAAAACCGTATAGATTGTCTGTTAGAAAATAGGTGCCTAACGGAATCAATTGTCTATCAATGCGAAATATCTTCAAAGGAAAATCTAAATAATATAAAAATTTATATAGGGAATACTGAAAATACTCTTAAACAGCGGAATTACCAGCATACCTCTTCATTTAATAATAACAAATAAAAAATAGAACTTCCTTATCGAAATATCATTGGTATCTAAATGAAACGAAAAACACCCACAATAAAGTGGAAAATCTAAAAGAAGCTAAAACATGTAAATTCTTAAATGAACCATGTTCATTAAATTCATACGAAAAATTATTTATTATTAAATCACTTAAGAATAAAAATTTATTAAATAAACACAATGAGATATATGTTATATATAGTCATTGCAATATGTTCACAATAGAAAATGGGTAAAATGTAAATGAAATAACACGCAGATAACCAACAAGTGCTTAAGGAAAATAATTACTGACGAACTATCAAAATGAAGTAAATCGAAACATACAATTATTTATATTAAAAAAAATTCTTTTGTTAAAAAAAAATATATAAAGATTTACAACAAATAAATAGATAGACCAAAAATTATAAGAAAGTGAAAAAGATAGCTTTGGTAATAAAATGAGCATATCATATCAAAGACAATAAAATTAAAGGAAGAAGAGAGGAAAAAAAAAAGAAAAATAAGATTAGTTAAAAGGCAGGTCGACATCTTGACCGTTAAGGAGGAAAAGGAAGAAGGGAGAAGGGTTGGATGAATGGAATAGAAAAAGGAGAACAAAAACTTGGACAGTATGTATTCTTTGAGGCCAAATCCCAAAAGGAATCTTCGCTCTGATTAGTTAAAAGAAACACACATGTAAATTTTATATTTTCCCACATAAATACACAGCAAACCAAAGATTTTTATTATTTAATTGTAAATCATCTGCACAACCACCATCAAACATTGCCTGATGAAGAGAATCTAACTCGAAACATAGAAATTTCCGTGTCGCAATGTACAAATAATTCATAACTATATAATTATATTAATCTCTATAATATCTATTATACAGAGTACTGTTCACAATAAAATAAATACCGGGGCACTCAGAATAGTAAAACTTTCAGTCCTCTTCACCTGGAATTATATATATATATATATATATATATATATATATAAGCAATTAAAAGCTTATGTGATTAAATGTTGTTATAGTTTTATTGCACTTTTTATTTTATTATTTGGAGCAGATTTTCGGAAAAAGATAGATGACTTACATACCCTAAGAAGTCCTGCGTTTAACTAATACAATAAATTTTCTACACAGTATTCAATTTGTTGAAATTTTACGAAATTACGTACTTGGTAGAGGTAAATCCTTAAAATGATATTTTTGCAAAGATTTTCCAAAAATAATAATATTTAAGAATAATTTCATTCATTTGTGAATAAGTTCTCAAAGTTTCATTAACATCCGAGAATTACTTCATTTTTGTAAGAACTTCCAAATTAATGCGTTTTCACCGGAAAAAGACGAGTTTCGTAATATTACATTATCCATTGTAAAATTTGGTCCCCAGCTGACGAAAAAAAAAAGATTTTTTGCTAAAATTTGAACGTGATAGAAAGGATTAAAAAAACTTAAAATATAATTAAATAATAGTTTGATTTTTCCTCTTAATAATAATATAAAATTTTTCTCTGTAAAAACTTTGTTTTAAATTTGGGGCCTTTTTTCAGCATGCTATCTCGTTTTTTCATTGAATTAGTGGAGATACCTACTGTATATTATTAACAATATTACTTTGTAATATTTTGGTTAATTTTCCCACAAAGCCTGTAGAAAATTCATTTGAAAATAATGTAGATTTTATAGAAAATTGAAAAATTGTCTAAGAATATATATATATATATATATATATATATATTTGTCAGAAACTCGTAAAAAATAAAAAATAAAAAATATCCCGAAATGGTAATATTTTAATTTTCTCTTATTTTCTTATTTTTCTGTTAATTTTTCAAAATTCCAGAGTAAAATATGCGTATCTTTTCTTCTGGGTTCCGAATTTTCATTTTTTCAGTACATATATATATATATATATATATATATATAGTGATGATCATCCACGTATACTGTCTTAATATGTATAGGAAAGAATATTAATAAAAAGTTTTGAATTTAAAAACGTACTTTTTTAAACAGTATTTGTTTATTTTTATAGTGTTTTATATTTCAGACCGCCCTCGGTCCTTCATCAGAAACAAGTGATTTTTAAATTAGAATTGGAAACGTATTTTTACGATGGCGTCCTAATACTTTTTTGTTTACATCACGTGGTGTCGATAAACCAATCAGCATGCGGCACGTCCGTTTGTTTATTTTCGGTAAACCAATCAACACGCGGCACGTCCGTGGAGAGAGTCTGTTTGTTTTAGACAAAAAATCTCTTGGAATATCTATTTTTTTGTTTATATCGCGTGGTGTCGATAAACCAATCAGCATGCGGCACGTCCGTTTGTTTATTTTCGGTCAACCAATCAACACGCGACACCTCCGTGGAGAAAGTCTGTTTGTTTTAGATAAAAAATTCCTTGGAATATCTGAAAGAACATTCTTTTTACCTATTGAAATATTTGTAGAGATTCAACACACCTAAGTCCCTGTTTAACCCTAGCTTGTGTGTGTTTAATTTTAAAATCCAGTATTTTTCTTTCTTTCTGCGTGTGTATGTAGAACTAAAATTGGAGTCTATTAGTAAACATTTGCAATTTTCTAAAGTGTGATCGGGTTGATTAAAATGTGCTGCAATTGGGGAGTATACATTTTTTTGTCGTATATTTAGTTTGTGATTATTGAAGCGAAATCTAAAGCTATTACCGGATTCGCCGATATATCCACTGTTGGGGCAAATTGAGCAGAAGAGATAGTAGATGATGTCTTTGCTATCACAAGTAAGGTTTGGTGGGTGTAATTTTATTTTTGTGTTGGGTACAGAGAATGTTTTGTCTGTTATTAGATGTTTACAGATTAAACAACGGGGCTTTCCACATATTAAATTCCCTGATAGGTTTGTATTATTTAAATATTTGTTAGAAGTGAGGATAGTTGATAGGTTGGGTGTTTGTTTCTTTGCATTTATGGGTGGCCTATCGAAAATGTCTTTGATGTTTTTGTTTGATTGGAGGTTCCTGTAATCATTTTTTAAATTTTTGATGAGTGTGTGGGAATATTGATTATGGTTAAAAACCATGGGAATTCGGTTATTGTCTTTTCGTTTTTTGTATGTGAGAAGTGTGCTGCGGTCTATGTGGATGGTTTTATGTAGTGCTTCCTTTATTATTTTTATTGGGTATTTGCATTTTAGAAACTGTTTTGTTAGGTTGTTAATGTTGTTTAGAAAATCTGGATGGTCTGAGCAAATGCGTCTTATTCTAATAAATGAGCTGTATACGATAGATTTTTTTAATTTGAGGGGATGACAGCTGTTAAAGTGTAGGAATTTATGTTGGTTTGTGGGTTTGTTGTATAGACTGGTGGAAAGTGTATGTTTATTTAATTTTACCATGACGTCTAAGAAAGGGACGGATGTGTATGAGTACTCCATGGTGAATTTGATTGTATTGTGGAAGTTGTTGCAGAAAGTGAAGAAGTTTTTTAATTTTTCTAATCCATGAGTCCATATTAAAAAAATATCATCAATGTACCTAAAATAGTGTAATGGTTTGCATTGTGAACTGTCTAGTATCTTTTTTTCTAAAATATGCATAAAGATGTTGGCATAACTAGGTGCCATTTTCGTGCCCATCGCTGTGCCGCTAATCTGTAAGTTCTACATACACACGCAGAAAGAAAGAAAAATACTGGATTTTAAAATTAAACACACACAAGCTAGGGTTAAACAGGGACTTAGGTGTGTTGAATCTCTACAAATATTTCAATAGGTAAAAAGAATGTTCTTTCAGATATTCCAAGGAATTTTTTATCTAAAACAAACAGACTTTCTCCACGGAGGTGTCGCGTGTTGATTGGTTGACCGAAAATAAACAAACGGACGTGCCGCATGCTGATTGGTTTATCGACACCACGCGATATAAACAAAAAAATAGATATTCCAAGAGATTTTTTGTCTAAAACAAACAGACTCTCTCCACGGACGTGCCGCGTGTTGATTGGTTTACCGAAAATAAACAAACGGACGTGCCGCATGCTGATTGGTTTATCGACACCACGTGATGTAAACAAAAAAGTATTAGGACGCCATCGTAAAAATACGTTTCCAATTCTAATTTAAAAATCACTTGTTTCTGATGAAGGACCGAGGGCGGTCTGAAATATAAAACACTATAAAAATAAACAAATACTGTTTAAAAAAGTACGTTTTTAAATTCAAAACTTTTTATTAATATTCTTTCCTATATATATATATATATATATTATGTGTCAATGTTTCTAAATTTTTTAAGAGAGACTTTTTTTAAATAAATGTATTCGTTTTAAGAAGATTGTATTAACAGTCTTATAATTAGAAGTTCGGAAGATGTTTTTACGACCCAAAAAAGACAATGATATTTTATGGCGACAGGGTTTCTACAACGGAAGCAACTTTTTAAAACGCATATATAAACGATTCTGCTTCAAAAATGAAGATAATTATGAAGCTAATTTTTTTAAATGTTTCATAACTTTTTTTTACGTAGGTCTTAAATTATAGCGATTAAATTTGGAGATATATCATTATCATCATTTTCATCACCACCAATCGCATGATCAATTCCTCTTCGTCAAATCGATGTCTACCGGCTTCAAAGTTGATTTTGATCACGGCTATTGATTCCATCAACAGAACCCTCTGCCCCGACCATTGAATCTACTCTAGGAAGCTCTTCCCCTCAGTTATACAGTGTCATCACCGCAGACCTAACCTTCTGTATCAGAGACAAAAGAATTTACAAACCTGTTTTTGTGTAATTAAATGCGCGTATTATCCATCAAAATATCTCAAATTTAAACTAGTGCATAATCAGAGTGATTAACGCTCGATGTGCGTTGTGGAGCATTGGATATCTGCTCGGAACGAGAAATCGGGGAGCCGAGTTCGAATTCCAGCCGAATTCATTGCATTCACTTACGCGCAAATACCCTTGGGAAAGGTATTAATCCGTCTATTCCTTCCAGTTATGGGTTAAATAACAGGGCAGATTGAGTTCGAGAGCCTTGGTCGGCAACCAGTCTACCGCAGAAAGCAATGACAACCCACTGCGGGATAATCTTCTGCCCAGTCAGTCATGTCTCTTTTAAAACATGATCGCCCAAGCGTGTATTACGTATGGCACTTAACTGACTAATCGTCTTCCACACAATGTTCTTGAAGTAAAATATTTGAAGATTTCAAAGCAATGATATTCAACAATTATTTAGTCATCTATGTCTCATATAAATGAAATAAATAAACACACTTGTAGAACTCAGTGACGTGTTTCAGTGGCCATTGAAATGTTTAATTTCTTTCTGTTTCATCTTCAATTCTGTTAAACCTAGTTTTAAAAAAAGTCGAACAAAAAATTAGCTAACAAATCATATTTTATGATATATAAAGCACACTTCGGAAAATTTCACTAAATTAGCTTCAATGACCTAACAATTAGCTTCAATGAGCTAACGGATTGGTGAGCTTGAATCATCGAGTGCTAAATATCGTCAAGTTAACTGATAATGAAGAGAAGAAATTGATAAAGAAGTGAAAAAATTGTCTGACGAGTCACTTGATTCTAAATTCAGTTTTCGAAGAAGCAATTTTTTTCTTTTTCTGTTTATAGTCGTCCGCATACAACCACGATTGTAAGAAAAGTTAATCCAAAATAATTGTGAAAATGAAAAATCAGATTGACCACAAACGTTAATTGAAATGCAAGAAAGAATGATATTTTGATTGTTTCCTGTTTAGTCCTGTTATTCTCAGATTAGGACGAATGAAAATGACTTCATTGCTTATTTATAAGAGTAAGGAAAAACATAATCAAACTCGCTCACAAAAACAAAGTTAAAAGTACACATATAAAGCAATATGTTTATTTCCAAATGTTTTCAAAGAGTAAGTCAAAAAGTGAGCGTTAAACATGAGCAAGGCGTGTTTGGCAGTTCCCGTGTTAAGGTCACTAAATAACGTAGTGCCTAGGTGCTTAAGAGGGTGGCAACTAGATTTACATTCCTGTCCAATGATAAGAAGCAAACATCCAAGTAAAAAGAAAAGGGTCATGTCTGGAGAAATAAGAACTTGTTTGTACGTTTGATGGAAATATTATTTTGGTAGAGGTCGTGGGTCAGATTTTGGAAAAGTATCTCTCCTTTCAATTCCCACCTAAATAGAAATTATTCCAAATTCCTTAGGAACAAAAAAAAAAAAAAGGGGCTGTATACGTTGCGTTATCAAAATTCATGCAGAACCACGTATTTTCCTTTTTATCCAGTAATTCTAGAAATACCATAAAGCCATATATTAAAGATCACTATGTAAGGTCCTGTTAAAGAATAAATGCTTCACGAACTGAATATTGTATGACACTAGGTTAACAAATATAAAAGCGAAATTGCTGGAATTTCTCGACACGATTCATTTCTCGAAATCTAACCAAATGATGAAACATTATTCTTCTCATTACATTTCGATGACACAAATGTAAGTTAACAGATAAAACACCCTCTGGCTCAACTTCCTTAAAAATTAAACTAATCCATACCTTGCTGAAAAGTCATCCGTGACCGAAACGGTAAAAGCACGTCTGGCTAAAAAGTAACTAACCAGACAAATAGAATGCAAGTTCGATCCCTATCATTTTCTTAAAAAACGTTCAATTGTCTGTAACAGTAGATATTAAAGAGAAAATGAAAATTAAGAAAGAGAAAGAGGTAAAATATAGGAAAAGAAAAAGTATATATATATATATATATATATACTGTTAATATTGCTTATATTAATAAGCAATATTAACTTAATATTTATAATTTTCTCCCGATAAAAATCTTCATTTAAAATATTGCAATATATAACTTTGTAGTCCACCACAACAGATGCAATTCCTTTTTAGTGTCCTTCCTTCAGTCATTATCTAAAATTCGACAAGACACAGCTAAATATGTATCCCGTAATGTATCGTTTTTATGATATTCCGTGAATAAAGAATGAGTTAAAAACATCGAGTCCCAGAAATGTCAGGTTGTCATTTCATATCGAACTTCAGGATATCACTGTGGCCACAATATCAATAAACAATTTCAATATCTAAAATGATCGCTTACAAAAAATGAATAGAAAAACCGAAAAGAAACAGGACAAAGAACCTTCACGATATGCCAGAGAAGTTTTTTCTAGTTGCACCAATTTTTGTTCCTTATTATAAAAGAGAGATTCGATTTAAAAATAAAGATAATTACAACATAAACAGCTATGTTATATTAACCGCAGACATCAGAACATACTTTCAATTTTTTTCTGTAGTATAATGAAAAGATGCAACTTGAGGCGGTAACTCGATGTCAAAAAGAGTTGATGTCAGACAGTATTTGGAAAGATTCATCCAAAAAATACAAATTGCTCCAGATGTATGTAGGTACGCAGAGCAGCAGCATAAAAATAGTTTTCTTTAAAATAGTTCTTGTCAAAGATAGTGACTTAATTGAAAAATCAAAGAACGTGGAGTATAAGTAAACAAATTACCCTTGCAAAACGATACTAGTGTCGATCCTCAATGGTGACTCTACACTTGAGATTTTGTATTCCAAAAACACAGTTTTGGATGCTATTATTTATAATCGAATTTATTCCGGTTAGTCTTGAAGGGATCGTCACTACAAATTCTTGACACATGCTGATGGGAATAATCATTTACTTCGTTAACTGAACAGGACAAGATCGTCTGTCTGTCTGTCTGTGACATGGTGTTTGGCTGAGGAAATGCAGAACTTCTCTTTCTCATCTCTTTGTTTATTTAACATTGACAATCCCTTCCCACCAAAATAAAAGTTAAAATAAAAACACGTTACGACGATTAAACGGAAAAATATCTTTAAGCTTAAAAAAAAAAAAAAAAAAAAAGAGAAAAAAAGAAAAGAAAAAAAGATTTTGCGGGGCTGAAACAATAACGTACACCCTTATTCGTCATGGTGGCAAATAGTGTTGGGCTGATTATGATGAGTTATGTTGTCCACGTTGTCCACATGTTGCAAACATGTTTTAGATTGTAAGCTAAATCTTTCCTCCACAACTGAATTTATGTGGATTTCTAAATGAACGACGCCGATTAAAGACAAGGACCATGTTTGCATTCTATTGCTTCACTGATGAAAAACAAACTCGACATAGTATTTAACCTCTCTAGCGACCAGACGTCTCAGGCACAATCCGAAATTGTTTTGAAGCTGACAGAACCAGCCACGCCTTTTGATGGAATAGTGTTTGCAGTTTTCAAACACAGTTGTGACATTGTTTTAGGTTTTGAGTTATTAGCTGGTTTACTCAAACATTTTAGGGTTATTTTATACTTTAAACTAGATATATGCTAGCTACCACAAAAATTGATGATTTTATTTTTTTCGAAATGAAAGCAAAAGATTTATAGTTAATAAATGGCATTTAAATGACGTAAAATGCATTTATTGGTAATTTTTTAGAAGGACTAATGGCGGTATCTTATGTTGAATCATGTCCGGCACAAGCATACATTGGGAATCAAATTCACTATCGATGGTCGACGAAATTAGTTTGTTAAACATCACGACAGACAAGCAGATTTTATTCTATTTTCTATTTAGTTTTTATGTTGTAATAAAACTTAATTCTCCCGATACACTGACGCAAATGGTTACATGATTCGCGATAGTCTGTTCGGCTAACTTTCATAGCTTTATCATAGTCACATAATTCAAGTATTTCTTATGCTAAATTTATAGATTAACAATACAAGATAAAAAATAAGTCCCAATGGTCAGCGAGATTAAATTGATTTCCATCGCTGTAGACATGTTACCCGTATTTCAGTGTTTCAATGACTATTTCCAATGTAAGATTCTTTTAACAAAAACGAAAACTGTTGGGTAATATTTCTTGATTGCTTTGTCTTGCTTTGTGTGGCATAAGGTCACATGGAAGTTAAATGTGTTGTCGCGAATCAAATTTATTTAACCAAATGAAATCGCTCTTAAAAGGTTCCCATACAATTTTTTATCACGGAAAAATAAAAATGAAAACAATACAAGATTTTTTTCTATTTTGTTTTTGCTATCTTTTTTTTTTTTCCTTTGCTTCGATTCCTTTATATTTTTGTTATTATTTATATTTTTATTATCGACTTCTTTTCTCCAACCGACTCTTTTACCCTCTCTATTTTTTACCCTCTCTATTTTTTATAATCAGTTTAATTTTTTATCTTCTTTCCTCACTTTTTCTCTCTTTTCTCTTTTCACATCTTTTCCCTCTTTTTATCCTTTTTTTTTCATATTTCATTTTCCTTTCATGCCATAATTATTGATGTTTCTTTTCTAAATTCTCTCTCTCTTATTTTCCTTGAATGGGCGTTGTGGTAAAATGGACATCAGATCGGAACAAGAAATCGGAAAGTCGACTTCGAATTTCAGTTGAATTCGTTGCATTATTTACGCGCAAATACCCTTGGAAAAGGTATTAATCCGCAGCTTCTCCCTCCAGCTATGGGTTAAATAGCAGGACAGGTTGGGTTCTGTAGCCTTGTTTGCCAATCAGTCTACCGCAGAAATTTATGACAACTTACTTCGGGAAAATCTTGGGTGCAGTCAGTCGTGTCTCTTTCGAGACATGATCGCCTAAGTGTGTATCCCGTATGGCATTGAATTGACTGATTTATTTACCTGACATTGCTTATTTCATCTTCCCTCGTCTCATTTCTCTTTCCTCCTCCCATTCTTCCTCCCCCTATCACATTTCCCTTCTTTTTTTTCTCATTCTATTTCCTTGGCCTCGTTTCTTTCCTTCTTATTCACGAGCAGAAAGAAAAAAAAGGCGCTAATCTCAACCTAAACACTCGTCTCTTCAGAAATGGCCAGACTTCTATCGATGGCATTGTTAAGATTTTTCTGTTATCTAAATGTATGTCTCCATATAGAATAGCTAATTCTTGCAAGAAACATCGTTATTCCATTCGAATGAAGACACTTTTGTCCACTAAGCACTCTTCAATGGCGCCCGACCACTTAACATGTTGGGACATGCAGTAGCATTGACGGGTAAATACACACACACACACACACACACACACACACACACACACACACACACATGGTATACACCCGCATGCACATATACTAATACATTCACACTCACAACTACACACGCAAACGAACACATACACTCACACACAATTATTGACATGCACATATTCGCACACTCATACGTACAAATAAACCGACAGATCCACTCACATGTATATTTGACTTAAGAAAACGTGTTTGTAGTTAATCAATGACTCTGAGGGATTCAACGTTTACTCAGAAATAATTACGGCCGCATCACGTTGAAACAACAGTTCCCGTTCGATCATCGCAGTTTTGTTCCCAGTCAGTTCCTTGATGAGTGACCATTTGAGAATGCCAGGCGCTGCAAGTGTTAATTTATAGGTGCTGTGATGGATACTGGTTCGAGAAGTCGGCAGGGTTAGGGTTAGGGTTAGCATGATAATATTGGCTCGCCAGTCCTAGATGCTATATAACATTTTGCACAAGTGTAGGCACCCACTGAGGGGCGAAGTCATTATAGCCATGTCATGCAAGTCGACCTCATTAATTAGTACCCAACGGTGCAGATATATTATGCTAAGTAATTATTTAAATATTCTTCGTAGGACTTTTTTAAAATTTTTGATAAATTTTCGAATAAAATGCGATGCAAATATTTTTTTATAATCATAATTTAAATGCATAAAAATATAGATTTATAGAGAATCCCATGTAGAAAAAATGGGGTTGTCATTATAAGTTTTAGAAACCGGAAGTTGTCGAAACTAAATCCTTGAACAACTTTATTCGTCAAATAATAATGCCGACTATAGAACAATGCCTATCACGTTATTACTACAACATTGTGAATTTGATACTCACTATGTGATACAAACCTTGCGCAAGAATATTTAAATAATTACTTAGCCTAATATAGACGCTGCACCGTTGATTAATGAGGTCGCGTCTCGCATGACATGGCTATAATAATTTCGCCCCTCAGTGGGTGCCTACACTTGTGCCAAAGCTATTATTAGTTAAATACTTACTTAGTATAATCTAGTCTGGCATAAGGCCCCAGACATGAAGGAAATGAGATCTCTTCATTTTTTTATTGCGTTAAACACGTAAAAGACAAAAGATATCTCTCAGGTAAACATGCTTAATTGAATATTTTAAGGCTTCTCCATATTTCTTGATAATTCTACGGTCATTTATTTCCGCCATTTTACCATTTTATTTCATCCGCACTTTATCATTCATCCATCCCCTAAATGTCTTCCTATAATTTCTTTTATATCAGCGCGTCTCGATTTAAATCAGAAAGTATCCCTTCCATTCAAAGTGTTCTGAACATGATGTCCAATAAATAACAAAATATTAAGGGCGTTTTTGATATATTTACTTAATATATGCACATTTTTTTAAATTACCGTATTTGACGACATATAAGGCGCATTGGTTTTTTCTTTTTACTAAAAATATCTTTGAAAATTCCCTTGCATCATATATGTCACATATAATTTTAAAATTCACGATAGTCAACCGAAAATTAGCGACCTGGCAGCTCCTAGACTTTAGAATAACTTTTATATACCTATTGTCATTATTTAGAAGGCTATCATGCAGATTAAAAGTGTTATCATTGATAATATTCATTATATTAATTTCATCACTTTTAATATTAGTTCTTTGTTTCACTAAAATGATATGCATTAGCAATAAATTCAAATTATATATTTATAAAATATATTTGTTACATTAATATTTTTTGCGATAACTTCCGGTTGCATTAGTATAAATACAATCAGAATTTTTATATCCTAATTATTTCACTAAATAAAGCCTAGGCTGTAACATTTATTAATAATTTTACTAATTTTACTAATTACTAACTTTTCCATGATTTTCTCTGCTGAAATTGGGGTAAGTCTTATCCATCCGTGAGTTTTATATACCGTCAAATGCTGTACTTTAATATCGTTCAGCAATTCATTAAAATATGGCTGCATCGGATGTTATTCTTCCAATTTAACATATGAGAATCATTTGTATTTGCTGTTCACATTTATTTTCGTTTTTTGTAGCCTAAGAGGATAGACTTATATATGCACATACAACTGGAATTTTGAAAGCAATACATCTAGATAAGTGAACGTGTGTTTATTCCATACGTTCTAGTGTTTTTGTTGTTAATTGTATATCAGGCGATTGAAAGGCAGTCGAGGGAAGCACGGAAACAAACAAAAAAAATGATGGCAACGATGTGGAAAAAGATAAATGATCTTTGTAGAAATACACAAGCTGGGATATTTCGCTTCTCCTTAAAGGAAACGGACGAATTTTTTTCAATGTGAATGATCTGAAGTCGAGAAAAAATAAACTTGTTCTGCAAATTCCTTACTGAACCTTGAAATTCCAGAGCGTCTGATCCTTAAAAGAAGGTTATCGGTTCGGTTAAATTTCCAGTTTCGTTATCAGTGAATTGTCTGTGTAGCCATGTGGTTGATAAGAGAGATCATTGGCCAATTTGGCTTCACGTCTCCCTCGATTATTTTCAATGGTGAATTGAAAGTGAATTGAAATGAAAGTAAGAATTCTTTGTGATAATTTTTTCGATAATGTTTGCAGGCACAGAAATCATTCACATCATCTACACACATATAAACAACAGACTTCGCAGGGAACACTGCTTTTCATTTCTTTTTTCTTTTTCTATTTGCTGTTCCTATTTTGTTTGACTTTTTCTTATCTTAGGTTTATTTAAAATAAAATATCTGCTTCAAATTTGGTATCGCGTTTCTTTTTCTCTCTTTTTCTTTTTTATTTCTCTCGTCTTTTTCTTTCTTATCATGAAAAATAACGCTACCCTAGATTTCCAAACGCAATGAGGCTGTTAGAACTCTTGACTAATATTATTATAATATAATACTTTTAAAAAATGTCGGGTAATTTACGTATGAACCGTTATTTCGAGCAAGGATCAGGGTCTCTGCGAACTGTCTTGGATATTGTTTAATATTTAGTTTTTGGTCATAATGAGGTTAAACCAGTACACATTTGTATTAAAAAGTGTTCCATACAATTATATTGTAGAACTTTTGAATATTTTCCATTTTTAAACGAGTTATTTCGCTACCCAGGTTTCTACCATCAGGCTCTTGTAACGATGTTTCATTTGAACGTTCATGTGGCAGGGATTTTATGATCGCGCAATGCTTAAATTAAAACGGGTTATGACTTTTTCACACATGGTTGTATGAACCTAAGAGGTATTTCTTAGTGTTGATGCATTTAGTCATAATTTCTGTTCTTTCTTTTCTTTATTTGGGAATATCATAATTTCTAATTTTTCTTCTTGGTACAGTCTACATATTTGTCCACCATTGTAAGGCTTGGCTGTTTTTACAATGCTCCACGTTTCAATCCAAGAAACTCAGACCAGCTGAATATCCTACCAAAGAGCAGACTGGGACTCGTTCTGCGACTTCCTGTGTGACGGCCCTTGGAACGTTTTTAGTCTTCCCGCTGAAGACTGTGCATCCGAGATCTCCTCATGGGTTAAGGCTGGCATCGATGCTTTCATCCCAGCCAGGAAATTTCAGCTTAAATCCCGCTCGTCCCCCTGGTTCTCGCCCACTTGGCGCCTTTTAACCCCAGCTCGTAATAAGTGCAAAAAGATACTTAACGAAGCTAAGATGTTGTTTGCTGTCAGAATGAAGCAACGCATAGCATCCTGTAAGTTCGGCGCCAATACTCCACCACCCTAATCAATGAATTTGAGGTCCTCACCTCTTCAGCGGACAAGACTGAATGCTTTTCTCGCAGATTCTTCACCAATTCGAGACTGGATTCGTCTGAAGTATCTACACCCGACTTTCCACCTAGAACTGAGGCTCAACTGAATGACATCCACAGTACACACTCGCTGGTCTCTAACATAATCTCAAAACTTGACCCTCACAAAGCGTGTGGAGGGGACGGAATCCCAATCATAGTCTTGAAGAAATGTGCCCCTGAACTCTCATCTCTCCTCTCTAAGCCCTACAACTTCTGCCTATCGGCTTCCTGCTTTCCTGCCTTTTAGAAGTCTTCCTCTGTAGTTCCTATATTTAAGAATACTGGAGAACCCTCTAACCCCGCAAATTACCGCCCTATCAGCCTTCTTCCGATCTCTGGCAAAGCGTTCGAAGCCATGATCAAAGCCGAGGTGGTTCAGCATCTCACAAACTACAGACTCCTCTCGGACAAACAGTATGGTTTCCGCTTCACCAGGTCTACTGCTGATATGCTAATGACCACCACCGAGTATATATACCAGGCTCTCGACAAGAATGGCGAAGCGCGAACCGTTGCCTTGGATATCTCCAAAACGTTCGACAGAGTCTGGCCTCCTACGCAAACTGCGGAGCTATGGTATAACTGGACATTTGTTTGACCTAATCCAGTCATTCCTCTCTAACCGCACATTGAAGGTGGTATTAAACGGACATGCCTCCCAAAACTACCATACGAATGCGGGTGTCCCTCAAGGCTCTATCCTAGGTTCTACGCTCTTTCTGATCTACATTAATGATCTCCCCGATGCCATAAGATCCCAAGTAGGCATATACGCCGATGACACCACAGTTTACTCTCACCTGGATCAAAAATCTGGTGTGGGCGACAAAACGAACCTCGCTGCCGAGCTTGAAAAGGACCTCCAATCCGTAATGGACTGGAGTAAGAAATGGCTCGTAAATTTTAATGCTTCCAAAACGAAGCTGCTATCAATGAACCATCATAGACAATCGCTCTTACCTCCCATTAGCATGGAACAGGCTTGCCTCCCAGAAAGTAAGACACTACGCCTCCTTGGTCTTACACACTCAGCGGACCTCAAGTGGAATGACTATATCGAATCCATTGTTAAATCCGCTGCTATAAATGTCGGTTCTCTGTGCAGGGCGCGGAAGTTTTTCCAGTTTGAATCTATCCTGCACATATATAAATCTGTATTGAGTACTGCTGCCACATCTGGCCAGGTGCCCCTGCTAATCTCGGGATTCTTGACAAAATACAATGAAGAATCTGTAATGTGATCGATACCGACTTGGCAGACCGGCTGCCTTCACTCTCTCACCGGCGTGACGTGGCTTCCCCGTGCCTCTACTATAAATACTTTCACGGCCTCTGCTCCGATGAACTTAAATCACTGGTGCCCCTAGGTATGAATTTGCACGAGATACTAGATTGACAACTAGGTCCCACCCTTTTACAGAGAAGCAGATAAAATGTAACCGCAATTTCTACTCCAACAGCTTCTTTTCTCGCACTTCCTGCCTGTGGAATTCTCTCCCCTACACTTGCTTCCCCGACAGCTAGAATCTGCAGGAGTTTAAATGTAAGGTCAATAGACACCTCCTAACACACTAACTCGCATCCATTCTCTCAAACACTCTTCCCATATACCCAACCCTCATCCTCGGTATCTTTACCCGTCTATCACCCTACTTATGACATTTCCTATATCTAACCACTCTTTCTCATCACTTTTTCCTATGTAACCCCTGTGCAATAGTGGCAGTGGAATGACTTGCTAGGGGTGAAATTATTAAAAAAAATGTCTGGGTCTTTTCCATATTCTGATTTCAATTTCCAGACATGGTTAGCCAATTTTGTATTGTTTTTTAATTTTTCAATTTTAAATGTAGATCTGTGATTGTACCACCTGGTCTTAAAGGTGTCTTTGGTTGAGCCCAAATATATTTTGTTTTGGCCATTTGGGTCATGTACCTCTGCCTTGTAAATTATTTCTTTTGTGTTGCAGAGACTTTGAAGTGGACATTTATTTTTGTCCCTGCAATTGCATTCTTTGTTAGCGGTTTTGTTTTGTACGATGCTATTTAGGTTTCTGGCGCGCGCGTGTGTGTGTGTGTGTGTGTGTGTGTGTGTGTGTGTGTGTGTTTTGCCTGTCCATCAAAACAGTTTCGTTATATAGCAATATAAGTGTCGATGCGAGCTCCACTATATGGGCAAAACTATCCAGAAGCTGAAGGTCTGAATCGACCAAAATGTCCCGGACCAGGTGCATAGATATGAGCTGGTGACATCCGGCTGTTCACAGACTCATGCCTCCCCAACTGACGAGCATTTATTAAATTCTGCTGTTTCTCCTGATTGTTTACCTGTATTGCACAGGACACGGAACTGACTCCACTTGGATATATTGGAGTCTGTTATTATTAACATGCAAAGACCTGCCCTGTGTATGCAGCGAGAATTAAAGCACAAATTGGCCCTTTTTGGAGCTATTAACTAACGGGGGATAATTATATATTTTTTTCGCTTCAATTATTCTTTAATTAGTTTACGATTTAACTTCAATCGCTAACAAATTTCTTTTTAGTAGCTGCTTAATCTTAAATTACCGACGATTTTTGTTCTGAAGAAGGGTCGTTCGAAAGGCGCCTCAGAGTTTTAGGAATGTTTTATTTTACAAACACCGTCAGCACATTGTGGTCGTGTTCATAGTTTATATTGTTGAATGTCGGCTTTTACTTTTTTCTTTGTAATGCTTCCATTATTTTTAGCTTTTTTTTTTTTTTACATATGAATGAAGCTATATATTTGGATTCTTGACGAGTATGTTACAGACAGAATTTGGTAGGTCTCCATATGTATTTAAATAAGACCTCATAGAGCTATGATCAGAGAGATGTAACGTGAGTCATCTTTGTAAACATGTAGTATATTCAATGAATTTGTTTACGAATTTGGATTGATCAGAAATACAGTTTCTTAAACGTCATTTAAATTCATAAATAATATTAATTCTCTGTAATCTAGACCTTTACAGAGAATTAATATTATTTATGAATTTAAAAGACGTTTAGACCTTGGATGTGCGTTGTGGTGCAGTGGATATCGGCTCGGAACGAGAAATCGAGGTGCCGAGTCTGAATTCCAGTTGAATTCATTGCATTCACTTACGCGCAAATACCCTTGGGAAAGGTATTAATCCGGCTCTTCCTTCCAGTTATGGGTTAAATAACAGGACAGATTGGATTCTATAGCCTTGGCTGGCAACCAGTCTACCGCAGAAAGCAATGGCAACCTACTGCGCGAAAATCTTCTGCCCAGTCAGTCATGTCTCTTTCGAGACATGATCGCCCAAGCGTGTTTCACGTATGGCACTTAACTGACTGAATTTAGACCTTGCAAGTGAATTATTATTCTTGACATTGAGGTTAGCTGATTTAATTCTTTTGTAATAAATAATTTAATTTCTTTTTGTTGTTAACTAGGGTTGTGTATTTCTTTATTATGTTTCTAAGAGAAGATTCATCTTGTTTATAGTTACTAGGCATTTGGTTTTTGTAGAAAATGTTAATATTGTTTTTTTCTGTGTTTTTGGTGTTACTATAAGTTACCTTAGAAAAAAAAGTTCAATATGGTTATATATATATATATATATATATATATATATATATATATATATAAGATTAATAAATAAGGTTAACAAGCGTTTGTTTCACGTTTTTGGTTTTTTAGTTTTAAGGATTTGTAGAAATTCATGAGCTGACTTGATACTATGATTAGTAGATATATAGAATAATAATATCGTTGGGGATTTTTACGTTTAGTGTCTCGGTGTTGAAATCTTAAAAATGATACGTCGTAGTGGCTATCCAGATTTGCGCATTTTACTATTACAGTATAGATATCCTGGTTGGTACTTATGACTCTGGAAACATATATAAAAATCCATATATTCAATTGAAAGTAAAATAAAATTCATCCTTCATAATAGCAAAAGTATAGAGGAAGGCCCTTAGATAAATAAAAGATTCGAACAATTTTTATATAATTCATACAAAGAAAAATATTATCACATGAAAAACTATATAAAAAGCTTAACCACATAATTGTAAATATAATAAATATTATTAGTTTTATTATTAGTTTATAAGTATGATTGATTTTAATATCTATATCGTTATATCGCCCGGTTCACACTCCACCCACGTCTATTGAACAGGTGAAGAGGCTCATCCCTTGTTCCCTGTTTAGGATGTGGTTTCCGGTTTTCTGTTTTCCAATCTTTTCACTCTTACGTAGCCCCCTGCACATCAGTGGCATTACCGCCTTGCTCGGGGTGATACGATTAAAAAAAAAAGGATCATTTTAATTCTTTTTAATGAATGTTTCCACCAGTATTATTAATATTGTTGTTGCTTGACAAAATACTTTATCAAGCATTTTATTTTTTTACCTGAGGTAAAGGTAGATTTTTATCAGAAAGTTATTAAATTTTTTTTCTGAGAATTACTCAAATGGTTTTGTTAAGTTGTTAATTATTTCAAATTAACTTCAAATTACCGCATTTAATTCAATTATATTCATCGTCTTTACCTTAAACATCATTATCTATATTTTTCTCTTTCAATTTTACGTGTCGGATTTATTGTTTTTCATTTATAAGTTGGCGTGTCACTCAGTCTTTATCAGTTGTTGTTATTATTATTACAAATTAGTGAATGGTAGGCACTATAATGAGAAGTCGTAGTCATTCAGATTTGTACCATACGTGAAACACGCTTGGATGATCATGTCTCGAAAGAGACATAACTGACTGGGCAGAAAATTATCCCGCAGTAGAGCGGCATTGCTTTCTGCGGTAGACTAGTTTCCAGCCAAGGCTATAAAACCCAATATGTCCTGTTTATTTAACCCATAACTGGAGGGAAGAGACGGATTAATACCTTTCCCAAGAGTATTTGTGCGTAAGTGAATGCAAGGAATTCATCTGGAATTCGAACTCGGCTCCCTGATTTCTTGTTCCGAGCCAATAACCACTGCACCACAACGCACGTCCGCAGTAGTAGAAGTCGTATTAGCAGTCCTGCCATTTTTAAAGATAATTATTTTAATGATCCCATTCTTTAACATAACACATTTTACTGTTTTTTAAAGCAATAATTTATTTCCCTTATATTTTATTTTTATTTGTTGATCTCATTTCATTAATTCATCGATTTTAAATCAAATCTGAAAATCCTTTTAATTCGTGATATTTACGTTTAAACTGGAGGCTCTAATTGAACTGAAACTTCAAAGGTAAAGGGGTTGTGGGCTTGTGGAACCAAGAAATGTTGCTCGTTCAAACGATAGAGTAGCAAGCGGTTTACAAGGATTAGTCTGTGAGAAAGTCTGTGTAGAAAATAAACCATCACCCATAAGGCCTTGTGGACTCTTTTGAATTCTATTAAGACAGGTAAGTGAGGACTGGGAAGCTCTAGCCCAGATATGACAGCCATGTTCTATTTTTAGAATAGAGAATCTTAGAATCAGATACTGAAGCGGAACAATGACCCACTCATTTTCCCAGATTCTTTAGTAATAGATCGTAAATGAGTTCCACTTGAGGTCGGGGGTGAGCTTGAGCCCCACTAGACAAAGTGCCTCCTTGAAAAAACACCTGTCCATCATGATAAGTGAAAGTTCGGAGACTGTTGAATAATTTTAGGTTTAAACGTTTGATTCACTTTAAATTTTATGTGCGCAACTGTAAAAACAGAAATGGCTGAGCGTCTTCTCGAAACTCTGGCATATATTCTCAATATCTCAGTTTCTGGTTTTTGCATTGTTTCTACATGGAAATTCTTGATTTTGTTTTTTTTTTATCTTTTCATTAGGAATTTTGGAGCCGTTCCCAGAATTCTTTTAATTATAGTCACTATAGACTTTCTCATATTACATTACATCTCAAGCCCTCAAGCAAGGTCTTTGCATTTTTTATTTTCAATTTCCCGTTCTTTGAGGTTTACTTCGTCGTCTGCCGGTCTGAACCTATCCAGCTTTAGACACACGTTCTCTGCTTTGGGGCTTAACGATACGTGATAAGTCTGTCTGCATCTTAAGAGGATTATTATTAGAATTAATCATTTTGATTAGAATTAATCATTTTGATATTATTATTATTATTATTATTATTATTATTATTATTCCGTAAATGTTTTTCGCGGCCTGTCTTGTTGGGTGGATGGGTGGCATCATGAATGAATATTATCATGAAGGGAATTGCTGCTTTTATAGTTTTTACTTTGATATTTTCTTTTTTTCTTTTCCAGAATAATTTGCTTCCCTTCCAATTTTATCATCGTTTCGGCTACAAGTGTCACTTCCATAGTTGAATTATTTGAATTATGTTAATAAATATATTTTTTATAAAAAATGCGTTTCATTTCAGTCAAGTTTCAACAATGTTTTTTTTTAAGGTTCCAAAGAATGCGATCATTTTACAGTCCTCTTTTATAAGATTTACACAGAATCTGCTCAAGATAGTTACCATGTCCTATTTTGATAATGCCCGCTGTTCCAATGACAACTGTTACTGTACTTATCTTCGCGCTTTTTATACGCTAAATCTTGTTGACCTCTTCATTCTACTGACATTAAATTGGTATTTTTTGGACAAAGAATCAAAGAAGAGAGTACTGGATTGCTATGTGATGTCAGTTCTTCAATATAGAAGTGAATGCTGGACAATATCATCGAAGATGGAGGAAAAACTTGAAGCAGCTGAAATGTGGTTCTACAAAAGGTTGCTGCGAATATCATGGATCGGGCATGTAAGTAATGATGAAGTTTTAGAAAGGATAGAAACGAAAAGGAAATTAATACTGAGCATCAGGAAGAGACAGCTGAAGTTCCTGGGACATGCAATGAGGAAGGAAGGCATGGAGAACCTGATACTAACAGGCCAGATAGAGGGAAAAAGAGACAGGGGAAAGCAGCGGATAACATATTTGAACCTGATCAGGTGGATGACAGAACGGGAGTTGCGTGGTTTAACAGGAGAAAACATGCTAAGAGCCACCAGGTATAGGGAGACGTGGAAAGCCATGATCGCCTACGTCCTGAAAAGACAGGGCACCTAGAAGAAGTATATATATGCCAACTGTTTATAAGAAATTAGAATGCGAGTATAAAATGGGGGATCAATTCTATATTATAACGAATACATAAACTGATCCCTCATTTTGTGGCCAAGTTAGTTTCTCTACATTTATATTCTAGATTTATGATCTTGAGAAGGTGGATGACAGAACGGAGGTTGCATGGTGTAACAGGAGAAGGCGTACTAAGAGCCACCAGGAATAGGGAGACGTAGAAAGCCATGATCGCCTACGTCCTGAAAGGACAAGGCACATAGAAGAAGATTCTAAATGCAGATGTTAGGGATCTCATTTGACACGCTCTCTAAACAAGGACTTAAGCATTACTGGCCTTGTACCTTGTAAATTGATAAGTGCAACTTGCTTAGTATATTTTTTGTGTCGATTTTAATATTTAGTATGTACCAACACCAGAAAGAAAGAAATTATTATTATTAGTAGTAATAGTAGTAATATTATTAATAGTAGTCGTAGTGGTGATGGTTGTAGTGGTAGTATTAGTTTTGTTATTGTAGCTGTTACAGGTAAACGAAAGTAACAATGTAAAAATAATTACAAAACCAATAATGTAACAATTCAACGAATCATTAGTCGTTCCAAGATAATTAGTGTGACAATTATTAAAAATGCAAAGATTTTCAAATAGGTCTTAACCATTATAATTAAATATTAATTGGTATTAAAGTAAAATATTGTAAATTATTATTTAAAATTTAAAGTTTGACTGCTAAATTAAATGTAAATATTCACTAGCTAAATGGAAGAACTGATAGAAAGACGTTTCAAGGAATATTTTTTTTCATTCTTTTAGTTTTTAAATATTGCAAAGTATCAAATTTCTTTGGTGTTGGAAATTTAGACATTTATACATTTTCACAATGAGGGCAAATAAAAAAAAACTAATCGGTTTTTTAATTAAATCATATCGAATCATTGCTTTTTTTTTTTTTTTTTTTTTTTTTTTTACAAAACTGACAGTTATTGGTTTGACTTTTAATTTTGGTCAGCCACTGACATTAATGTCTGATAAAATCGAAATTTCGGTCGGAAAAATTGTTTGAATTGTTTTGAATAAAATTTATGTATCATTTAATTTTGTTTTAATTCTATAATGATTTCCTTTTTGTCATTTTTAACACATTCTAAAGATTAAAAAATTAAAATTTAAAGTTCGAAGCATGTCTCAGGTGACAAATTATGGTAAAAAGAGCAACGAAAATAGGAACAAAAAACCTTAAACAATAATGGAATAATGTTAATAATTCAATTCATAACTTCAAACGACTAGTTTGAATTAATTTATTAATATACTATACAAAAAAATTAATTTAAATTGGTCAGGGAATAATTTTCATTACACATGAAGAATTATTGCTTATTCAAACGGAAAAGAAGCATAATCAATTGCATTTGTCAATAGCGGGGTCAAGGGAAACAATTCATAGTAACTAATAGTATTAATTAAGAATTATCTCCACTTTGAACGTAAAATTGGAACATTTCTTGACATCGATGGTATTTTATTTTTTACGAGATAAAACATTATTATTTATTTTAACTAGTATTTGCTCACATATTAATTCAGTGATATATTGGTATTTGTGGATAACTGCATTTCTAATGGACATTATCAATCGAAACACTAAAATAAAAACTTATCTGCAATGAGCTCTGCTGACCGCAAAAAACCAGGTCAACACGCGCTTCAGCTTAACTTTCAATTTTGATAATACAAACGCATAATAACTAAAAATAGATTTTCTTGTTTCTACTTGTTTGATTTTTGCAATGAATAATAAAAAAAAAGAATTGTACGTTGGTCGATAATCTTTTATCAAATCAATGAATAGATTAGATAATTCAAAACAATTTCAGTGTCGTACGGTGCATTGACTTGGTCACTTGGAGCAGATAAACATCGCCCAACAAAGCATTCATTGAGCTATATCCTTACATACCGCTTTGTTTATTAAAAAGAGTATTTTTCAGAAATTATTTTAGAAAATAAGCGAATTTTGTATTTTCAAATTAAAATTTTTAGCGTTTGAAAGTGCCAACAAAGTCATGGCTTAATGGTAAAAGAAAATAATATTCAGTATTAATTTCAAGTATCTACATCAAATTAAGAAAATATTAAAAGCAACTCATTGATTTCATATTTGGCATGTTTTCAAAATAAAGTTCAAACCGATAAATAAGGAACTTGGTTTACACAAGTAAACTTTATTGAGATTTAATATTTAGGCAAAATTTTGTGGCTCGATCTCGCTGTCAATGGTTACTTGATTAGACTGAGGTCTATTACTTGGGCAATACTTAGTTTTAATCAGAAAATATTTAGCAGTTTTGAGAAACTTTATGATGGTAATGTTTTATTCTCATGTGATTAAATGAAATTTTTGAACAATTTAAGTTGAAGCTCTATCGTTTCAAAATAAGTATTGGAAAAATAAAAACTAAATATTTCTTCATTGCTGTAGAATGCATCAGAAGGAATAGTCTTATGTGAGCAAATTATTTTATTTATATTGAAAAAATCCAAAATATTTAATGGGAATAAATTTAATGAAGAAGGATTTCCATCTTAGTAGATGAAATATTCGTTTTCGGTTTCTATTAATCTAATGTGCCATGGGAACTAAAGACTTGTACAAGATTTGGTTGCGATTGATTTCATGAAAGATTCTAAGTATTTTTTTAGTGTGTGTGTGTCTGTGGGGGGCTACATTTGACTTACACAGCAAGGAGAGTAGAAGGTTTGTAAACGACATATTGCAATTGATTTGATGAAAGATTCTAAGTATTTTTTGTGGGGGCTACATTTGACTTACAGAGCAAGGAGAGTTGAACGTTTGTAAACCAGATATTGCGATTAATTTGATGAAAGATTCTAAATTTTTTTTTTTTTTTTGTGGGGGCTAAATTTGACTTACAGAGCAAGGAGAGTTGAAGGTTTGTAAACAAGATATTGCAATTAAGTTGATAAAAAATTCTAAGTTTTTTTTTTTGTGGGGGCTACATTGATTTACAGAGCAAGGAGAGTTGAAGGTTTGTAACCAGATATTGCGAATGATTTGATGAAAGATTCTAAGTATTTTTTTTCTTTTGTGGGGGCTACATTTGCCTAACTGAGCAAGGAGAGTTGAAGGTTTGTAAACGAGATATTGCAATTGATTTGATGAACGATTCTAAGTATTTTTTAATTTTTGTTTTTGTGGGGGCTACATTTGACTTACAGAGCAAGGAGAGTTGAAGGTTTGTAAACGAGATATTGGAATTGGTTTGATGAACGAATCTAAGTAATTTTTTTTTTGTGTGGTGGCTCCATTTGTCTTTTAGAGCAACGAGAGTTGAAGGTTTGTAAATGTGACATTGCAATAGATTTGAGGAAATATTTTAAGGACATTTTCGTTTTATTTCGTTTTACTGTTCAAGGAGACATGAAGCCTTGTAACTGACAAATTGCATTTGGTTTGATAAAATATTATCAAGGCACTTTCGATTTTTTTTTTTTTGCTGGGCAAGGCGAGTTGAAGGCATTTAAACAACTTACTGTCATTGTTTGATAAATATTCTGGGTTTTTCGGTTACATTTTACTTACGACCAAGAGATTTGAAGGATTGCAAACAGCATTTGATAAAATATTTGAAGGAATTTTTCGATAATTTTAACATACTGTGCAAGAAGAGTTGATTGTTAACGACATATTGCAAATAAACTGATGAAGCATTTTTCGTTGAATTTTGACTTGATTTGCAAAGAGAGACGAAAGCTTGTCAAGGCCACATTGTAATTGGTTTTCTGAAATGTACAACTGACTTTTTCAGCTATTTTTTACTTACAGAGCAAGAGGTTTTGAAGAGTTCTAATCAAGATATATTTAAATAGATTTGATGAAATTTTGTAAGGAACTTTTTGGTTATATTTGACTTAGCGTGCAAAGAGAGTTGCATCATTGTTTGAAAGGTGAGTTGTAGGTTTTGTAAATGACGTATAGCTACTGATTTGATTAAATATTTCAAGGATTTTTCAGCTATTTTTATTAACTATTTCACTTTAAATACTACAATAACATTTTAGGCAGTTTTAACTTCCTTTATAAGCTATGTTGTTGGCTTGTAAACAACTTATTGCCATTGATTTGATGAAATATTCCAAAGGAGAGATGTACGCTTGCAAACGGCATATTGAAATATTCCAATGACATTTTCGGCGACAATTGACTTCCTTAATAACGAGAGATGAAATATATATATACCATTTGATTTTATGAAATATTCTATGTTTTTTGGCTACATTTGTCTAACAGGCAAGGAGAACTGAAGCCTTATAGACGATTATTCAGCTGTTTTTGGCTTACTTTATTTAACAGTGTCCTCATTTTTCGTCCGTATCTATCTATCTATCTATCTATCTATCTATCTATCTATAGATTTGTATTCAATGAGTATATACACACTAAAATCTGCCTTCCTCCACCGTGCCCCGATAGCTAAGAGGTAGAATCTCCGAGTGGTGTTCGTTTTTCGATTCTGGCTGGAAACAATCGGATATCTAACCGTACTGCTTACCTGTGATAAAGGGAAACAGGACTCTCTACGGATGACTATATATAAAATGAAACAAATTCCGATGTTCAAATTCGTTGAATGGCCATTTCTACGAGAAATTTCTACGAGAAATTTCTCGTGTCATCAGCAACGAATTTTTTATTTCAAAAAGCCAAATGATAAAATGAACAAAGATATTTTACCGGCAGAAGTTAAAAAGAAATTTCATCACAGAAAATTAAAGGGGTGGGATTAATAAGAAAGCAGACAGATATCTATGTATATTTTTATTTTTATATTTTTTGAAAAACCTTAACCCTTAACTGAGTCGAGAGTTAAAAGTTGAAATTTAGCCTTGTCTGGTCGAAAGAAATGGTAGAGGGAAAAAGAAAAAGAAAAAGAAAGGCAGTAAAAAGAAAGAAATCAAAAAGGTGGAAAGGAGGTGGTTGACAGGAAAGTAAGCTAAGAAAAGAAAAAATCTATTTCCATACAAACAAGGGAAATTGTTACCAATCGTGTTGAAAAATAACTCATTGTGGTTTTTTGTTGAAATAAATGGGATAAATATTATAGGAAAACATTTTTTTATGAAAATTTGTCATACAAATTTAAATTTAAATATAAATCTCAAAATTAGATTTAAATTAAAAAATTAAAAATTAATAGAAAATTAATAAAAATTAATAAAACATAAAAAAATTAATAAAACAAAAAATTTAACTTAAGCAGTATATCAATTCAACAAGTGTACAAACACACACTTATGTATATACATATGCATACACACATATATATATATATTTATATACATATACATATACATATATAAATACATATACACAACCACACGCGTACAAAATGCTAGACAGATACACACACCAACTTATATATACGCACATCCGCATTCATGAACGTAAATTACTTAAAAAGCTAAAAGATATTCGCAATTTACGAGTTAAATCCGATTCTAATTATATTTGAAAACTTTAAGAATCTAATTAAAGGCGACTTTGTACGAAAGTTTATATATAAATATAGTCATATATATTGTCATCCGCAGACAGATCTGTTTCTCTGTATCAAAGCTCATCAGTACGGTTAGACTCCGATTGCTACATAACCCAGGCTCGAAACCCGACCGAATTGGTGTCAGTCGGCGACTCTACCCCTGGGCCACGGGGCGTTCAGTGGAAGAAGGCAGTCTTTTTTGCGCATATCATATTACGCGCCCAATAGCTAGAGCGCTCAAATTCATTTTACTGAATGAGCGATATAGTCTATGAAAACAAGAAGTTTTTAACCAATCAAAAATTCAACAAATAATCGAATAAATGGTGACTTAAAAAAAACAAAATAGGAGAAAAATCATGTTCAGATCTAAGTTTCAGGGAATAATCATAGGAAGTAAGAGAAGAAGAATGATAAGATATCTCCGAATCGATAACAGATAATAAAAACAAAAAGATGCAATCTAATGGCATTTGAAAATATATCGAGAAACATTTAAAAATAAAGATCTATTGAAAAGTACATTGATAATATGCTTAAAACGTACGTTGTAGATTGAATATATATTTCCAGTTATTTCCGTGGAAACCAACGCAAGCCAACACAAACATACACCAACAGTCAATAAAAAGAGCAATGATAACTCTAAGTGATAGAAGGAATTTAATATGGATACGATAAGCGATATGATGTGAATAAATCAGTCAGTTAAGTGCCATACGTGATACACGCTTTGGGTAATCATGCCTCGAATGGCAATAAGTTGCCATTGCTTTCTGCGGTAGACTTGTTGCCAGCCAAAGCTATAGAACCCAATCTGTCCTATTATTTAACCCATAACTGGAAGGAAGAGACGGATTAATACCCCTCCCGTGGGTATTTGTGCGCAAGTGAATGCAAGTGAATTCAACCGGAATTCGAACTCGGCTCCCTGATTTGACGTTCCGAATCGATATTCATTGCACCACAACGCACATCCTATGTGAAGAAGCTATGTCGAAAATCGAAGTGGACACATAGCAAGAAGAAACAATAACAGATGAATCAAAAGCTTGCTAGTAGGAAAAGACTAGATAGGTATTGAACAGATCGTGTAGAGATATGTGCTGTCAAGACATGGTCTAGTCTGAAGAATTTAGAAAAATCCATTGTCCTTCCTGGGGCTAGCACGATTTGCTCCTATAAATGAATAAGATATATACTCAAGTTATTGAAATATCTTGAATGTTATGGGTGAGAAATTAATTCGTTTGACACGTATTGAATTGCTGTTGATCACGAGAGATCATTAAACGGATTTCCAGGCTGAGCAATACCTTATTTTACGGATGTCGCTAATGCGGTAAATATTCACGATGTTCAAATATGTTTGACACAAGATCACTATATTAGTGCACATTACGAAATGCAATTTACCTCAACAGGCTTGCGGCATCTCGTTCCAGGGCAAGCGCACATGGCCGGTAATTAAAATAGATCTTTACGCTGCGGATGAACTCATTAAAAGACGAGAAGAGAATAAAGCTGACGGTGATTTATGAAAATGACGGTAAAAAATGAGTAGAACATCAAAGATTTTGGTCCTGGGCATGACGATAAACCGCATCCGGCAGCAAGTCCTCTGATTGGG
>JBBBDQ010000265.1:2057500-2090000 GCA_037127315.1 Ascarosepion bandense
TAGAGTAGCAACTAGGTCCCACCCTTTTATTGTGAAACCGACCGATAAAATATAACCGCTACTTCTACTCATACAGTTTCTTTTCTCGCACTTTCCGCCAGTGGAATTCACTTTCGTTTACTTGTTTCCTTCTCCAAGAATTTAAGGATAAATTCAATAGTTATCTCCGATCTCATTGACTTGCATCCTCTCTCCCATGCTCCTTTATCTCTCCGTCCACTCCACTCCCATCACATCAGTATTCTTATCCTTCTCTTACCCACTTCCTCACACTCCCTATAACCTGTCCCTCTTTCTCATAACTTTCATCCCATGTAACACTCTTTCTTTTGAATATTTCAACCAGTAAAATAAGTTCAGATTCATTTAAGTGCGATCAAATTACTCACGATAACATTTCTACTTAACAGACAAACATATTTTTTGCTTGCTTGAGCATAATGTATATTTTGCCGAAGTTGGCCGATTTTCGCCATCAGATGAATATACCGATTTTCAAAGATCATATTTGAGACGGGAATGCATTGTTGTGCAGTGGATATCGGTTCGAAACGAGAAATCGGCGAGCCGAGTTTGAATTCCAGTTGAATTCGTTGTGTTCACTTCCTATTGGGAAAGGTATTAATCTGTCTCTTCCCCCCAGTTATGGATTAAATATCAGGAGAGATTGGATGCTATAGATTTGGTTGGCAACGTGTCTACCACAGATAGTAATGGCAACCTACTGCAGGAAACTCTTCTGTCCAGTCACTCATGTCTCGAAAGAGACATGATCGCTCAAGTGTGTATCACGCTTAACTGACTGACTGACAAATGCGCGATAATGACAGAAGAAATAAAATGCTTCCTTTCTTTATTTTTTCTTTCATGGCATATGTGTAGATATGACTTAATATCATTTGGTGAGGAGTGTAATATACTTGTCGCAATGGTGAGCGAGTTTAATCTATGCATGCATAGCATAGTGTTCTCGATCTTCACTACGTGTAACAGTCTAACAAAAGGCCGAATGTGTGAGAAATCCAGTGATGTCCAAATTCACTACAAATTATAAATAACGTTTTATAGACAAGTTCACAATCAACCATCCGTCCGTGCATGGAATACTGCTGTCATATATGGTCAGGCGCCTCAGCTGTTCATCTCAGTGTTCTCGACAGGCTCCAAAGGAGAATCTGTAACATGATAAGTCCCGACTTGGCAGCTCGACCCCAGCCACTTTCTCACCGACGGGATGTTTCTGTTCTATAAATATTTTCATGGCGTCTGCTCCGACAAACTTAAGTCATTGATGCTCCTGCTTCATGAGTTTACCCGTGTAACCAGACTGACACCCATTCACAGTTAGATCAACCAAATGCAGCCGGCAATTCTCATCGGTGGGATGTGGCTTCCCTCTGTCTATTCTACAAATATTTCTATGGCTTCTGCTCCGACGAACTTAAGTCTCTAGTGCCCCCGCCATTAGAATTTATTCGTGCAACCAGACTGGCAACAAGGTCCCACCCACTTACAGTTAGATCAACCAAATGCAGCCGACAATTCTACTCTATCAGCATTTTTTCTCGCACTTCCCGCCTGTGGAACTCTCTTCCATATTCTTGCTTTCCTGACGGCTACAACCACCAGGTATTTAAATGCAAGGCCAATACCCATCTCTTATCCACTACCTTTCTACATTCGCAACTGTCTTCACACCTATGTTCCTATCCTTCTCTTGCTCTTTCTCTGACACCCACTGTAACTAGTCCGTCATTCTCTTCACTCTCCTCTTGTCTAAACTTTTGCTCTTATGTAGCCCCCTACGCATCAGTGGCGGCACCGCCTTGCTTGGGGGTGAAACGATTAAAAAAATATCTTTAATATCTGGCGAGACGGCCTGACAGACACGTAGTTTAACTATGAGGCCACATTTGGAAAATATTAACTGAAAATTTGAAATGATTTCACCATCAAGTCAGCTTCTCTCGCAAAATTTCTGGGAAGGCGAGTTATTTGCACAATTTACACGCAGACTTTTGTTTATTGTCCTCATCTTTACACCGGCTTCAAGTTCTCCATTCAAAATGCATTCACGGAGCGGTAACTTCGAGAATTAAAGGTTTCATTCATTCTATAGTGTTTTTTGTTTACATTATTTATTTTTCATTTATTCTTGATTATTTTATTATTTGTTGGTTGCTATTACTAGGTTTACTTCGGTTTTGTCCGAACCGTGTTTATAATTGAATCATTTATTTACTCATTTATTGGTTTAGATTAATTTATTTACAGTATTTACATTATTCGGACTATTGTCCTCATCTTTGTTGCCATTTATACGACGTTTAATAATAGGTCATTCTATTTGTCTATATTTCTGAGATGAGGTAGTATTTACTGTATTTACATTATTCAGACTATGGTCCTCATCTTTGTTGCCATTTGTACGACGTTTAATAATAAATCATTTTATTTGTCTATATTTCTGAGATGAGGTAGTATTTAAAGTATTTACATTACTCAGACTATTGTCCTCTTCTTTGTTGCCATTTTTACGACGTTTCGAACCGAACTCTTTATTACTGGCGTATATGAACTCCATTCCTTGCGTAAGTCATGAATTATCTCTCTCTAACCATGCAAGTTACTTGGTATTGAACTCACATCTCCAAGAGTTAAGTCAGGAACTAACCAAATTTATATCCACTGCGCCATATGTCCTTAAGAACAAGAGCAATTGAATTTTTGGGAATTATAAATCTAATGTCCAGTAACCCTGTAAGTATACATGGCCCAGTGGATACAGACATTGTTTAGTTCCTGATTTGACTCTTAGAGTTGTGAGTTCAATCCCAGGCTACAGCAGTGGTGAACAGGTAACTTGCAGGGTTAGAGGGAGATAACTCATGGATTTCAGTCGAGGCTTTACGCAAGGAATGGTGTTGATATACCCCAGTGAATGTAATAAAGGGTTCGGTTCGAAATTCCTAGCACTTGAAGAAGGCCGGAGCGTACAACGACCGAAACGTCGTACAAATGGCAACAAAGATGAGGACAATAGTCCGAATAATGTAAATACTACCTAGTCTCAGAAATATAGACAAATATTAATTTATTTACTTCTTTTTATTTTATTATATTTTATATATTTATGTTTATTTTGTTAGTTTTTAATTTTCGATTTTGAAGTAATTTATTTATTCATTTAGATGTTTTGTTTATTTCATCTAAAATTAATCTAAACCAATAAATAAGTCAATAAATGAAGTAAAAAATAAACATGCTTCGAACGCACACATGAACTAAACACAAATCAACCATCCGTCCGTGCATGGAATACTCCTGTCGTATATGGTCAGGCGCCCCAGCTGTTCATTTCAGTGTTCTCGAAAGACTTCAAAGGAAAACCAGTAATGTAATAGGTAACGACTTGGCGGCTCAACTCCATCCACTTTCTCATCGACGGATCGTGTCTGTTCTATTAATATTTTCATGGCTTCTGCTCCGACAAACTCAAGTCATTATTGCCCCTACCACACGAGTTTACCCGTGCAACCAGACTGCCACCCATTCACAGTTAGATCAACCAAATGCAGCCGATAATTCTCCCGCCTGTGGAACTCTCTTCCATATTCTTGCTTTTCTGACGGCTACAACCTCCTGGAATTTAAATGCAATGTCAATACCCATCTCTTAACCACTTCTCTAGTTCTTTTTACATCACCCTGTATATCTTTTCATTTCTCTCTACTTTTGCAACTGTCTTCATATCTGTAATCTCATCCTTCTTTTGCTCCTTTCTCTGACACCCGCTGTAACTGGTTAGTCTGGCTCCTTACTCTCCTTCTATCTAATCTTTTCTCATGTATCCCCCTGCGCATTGCGTTCCTTTTACAGTGTATTCATTTTTAGTTTTCCATTATTAAGTATCGTTGCAAAAATTTGTTTACGTTTTTGCATTTTGAGATAAATTTTGATCGTTAATTTAGTAATTTGTTTTGGTCTGTGATGGTATTATAGCCATTTTCTCCACCAACACAATGTACAGTTCGATGTAAAATAACAAAGCTGTAAATCATAAATGAATAATAAACATATATTTTCTTCACCTATAGCACGACTTTAAGTTTAATCCACATCGCAATCTTCTGAAGCGGAAATATCAGGAACAATCGTGCGAAGGTCGGGTTGGCAAGGCACAACTGCAAGAGGTTCTTCATTTGCGACCCACCAAGCAGTTTTAGGTCAGGATTTTTCTTTCTATTTTAATTTTCATTTATTTATTTACGTCTGTCTGGTCAATGGGTATGGGACGACTTTCTGTTCTTTTCATTGTTTTCTTAAATATTAATTGTAGCAAAAGTTCCCTGGTATCTGCAGCAATTAACAAGATTAACAAGGAAGCTGCGTGTATCGTGGACCGAGTATGTAAGCAATGACGAGGTGTTGGAAAGAATGGAAACAAAAAGGAAATTAATATAGAGCATCAGGAAGAGACAACTGAAGTTCCTGGGACATACAATGAGGAAGGAGGGCTTGAAGAACCTGATACTAACAAGCCAGATAGAGGGAAAAAGAGACAGAGGAAAGCAGCGGATAACATGTTTGAAGGGCCTGAGCAGGTGGATGACAGTACGGGGGCTGCGAGACGTTACAGGAGAAAGCGTTTTAAGAGCCACTAGGGATAGGAAGACGTGGAAGGCCATGATCACCTACGTCCTGAAAGGACAAGGCACATAGAAGAAGAAGAAGAAGAAGAAGAAGAAGAAGAAGAAGAACGAATAAAACTGAGTAAAAATCTCCGCTACTGTCTTTTCTTCTGAGCTTAAAATTATGAAGTCACCGTTTTAGGTCGAGTCAAATTTACAGCAAATTCGGACCAGTTTTATCTTTTTTATACGTCTACTACTATCAGTTATCCTGGAGTTAGACCCAAACCATTAGTGCCATTATTGGTTTTACTATATTCTTTATTTTCTTACTTTCTATTTGCCCTAAAAATGGGTGGGTTAAATAAATAAACAGAGGAGTGTGCAGAAGAATTATTTAGTGATTTTTTTTCCGGTTTCTCTACTTTTTCTAATACTGTTTCCTTTCTTTCACAATCCCTGTTTTCTTTTTACTACGATTAGTTTATCGTTCTACTCTTTCCATCCCGACCTCTGCACACCTTTTTGCCTGGGGCTCCTTCACCCAAGCACCAGAGACTCCTACTTCGTCTTAGCCTCTTTCCCATCGCCGTCCTAAAGTCAATGCGTCTTTTTCAAAGTTGAGTCTTGCAGATAACACTTAGAGTACAAACACTCCACTTTTTTTCTTAGGGCCATATCAGCGATGTCGAATATAGTGATACGTTAATGAATTTGTGAGTTTTCTTGTATAAAGCCTGCGCAGGGGAGGAGGTCACGCTGTTAGAAGATTATAAACGAGAAGGAAGCTTCATAAACATTCATTCACAATAAGTGGCTTCTAAACATTTTTTTCTCTTTTGAATAACTTCACGTATGATGAACTGGAAAAAAAAGATGAAGGAAGTCATTTATAATGAAACTAATTCATATTGTATGCAAATATCAATCTCGATACGTTTCGCCATCGAATGAAGTTTGATTGTTAAATTTGGTGAATTAATCCTTCCAACGATATAAGTTATAAATTCGCTTATTTCACTTAGATATTTTAGGAACCAATGTAGATAAAGAGCAACACGTGCAGTAAATAATGCTACAAAAACAAAGCATCATGTAATTTTTTTTATTCAACATCGATTGTTGAATATTTCAATAAGAAAATCAAATGAAAAAATAGTGAATAGACGGAAGATCCAATCACTTTAGTAGTAGTCAGGGTGATGTTTACTGTTTTTTTATTTTATTATGTAAAATACATTAAATTAAGAAGGTAAAATAAAATAATTGTTGTTTTTATTTCATAGTTTTCATACCAACAGAATTTGACTCTCCTTTTTGAATGAGAAGCAAAAACAAAATTTCTCGATATTTTTTTACTGAAGTTTATAATAATGTGATCTCAATAGTTTTAATTTACCTTTGATTTCCAATATTTTATTTTTTTGTGTCCAATCCCGTTTTTCTTTTGTGTGTCTAGTACTATTTTTCTTTTGTATATCCAGTTCTGTTTTTTTGTGTCGTGTACCGTTTCAAGTAGTATTCCATGAATTATAAATTCGGTTATGAACTCATATTTCCCAATTTTTTCATGGCAAGAAAAGTTGAAACGTTAACCCGGGGAAAGAGACTGAAAGAACCCAGTATCCTTTTATTGTTCTGTTTCTATTTGTCATTTGCTGGAATATCTATGACCAGACAAACATTCTGTTCTTTTCTTCGCGATGATTCCAGCTTCTCTCTTTGCTTAGATGAATGGGCAATTCGTAGATATTTCAAAATCCCAGATAATCTTTTTCAGACTAAAGTTTCTTTATGTGGATGAAGCCTATTATTATTATTATTATTATTATTATTATTATTATTATTATTACGCGCAAGTATCCTTGGGAAATGTATTAATCCGTCTATTCCTTCCAGTTATGGGTTAAATAACAGGACAGATTGGGTTCTATAGCCTTGGTCGGCAACCAGTCTACAGCAGAAAGCAATGGCAACCTACTGCGGGATGATCATCTGCCCAGTCAGTCATGCCTCTTTCGAGACATGATCGCCCAAGCGTGTATCACGTATGACACTTAACTGACTGATTATTTCGATATCTGCTATAGTCACATTACCTACTAATTTTGCGGAAAGACCTAAGGCAAATAGTGGTGTGTTATGGTCACATTTCATTATTTGTTTTCTAGCTCCTATATGTTTTTTCTTTTCGGTTTTTGATAATTATATCCGCCCTATTTTTCCTGTCTGTAAAGATGGTGTAATCGCTTAGAATTGTGATGTCTTCTATTTCTGTAGTCGGTACTGGATGATGTTCATACCAGTGGTTGTTAATATCTTTTTCAAACTGTTTATACATTGTTCAGTGTAAATATTGTCCAACTCTATCGTGACAATTTTTATATTCATTTGGCGCAAGTACAGAACATCCTGAGATTAGATGGTCTTTGGTTTCCTGATATTTGTCATTTTAGATCCACACTATTCTGTATCATACTTGCCTGAAAGTTTCTAGTAGAAAAAACTCTGGTCTTGCACTGTAAGAATAAAGCCATCCATTTCAGCCTTTAATCCAGATGTTCGCAACCATCGAGTGTGAACTTTATTAATATCGGCTTTATTCGTAGATATTGGCCAAGCAGAGGTTTGTCTTGCCAGTTTTGTTTTATCTGTTCAAGTGCTTTATCCTTGGAATTTTTTTCATTTTTTCTGCAACAGTTTGTTCTTGTATTCTGTTTAGGTTTTCTAAAGAATCTACTAAATCTAAATTTCGTTTGTATTTACAAACTTCTATCCTGATTTCATATTTTTCTTTATGATTTCGTGTTGTTTGACTGATTGTATCATCAAGTTCTTTGTTTTTTCCATGTATATTAGTAAACCAATAGTTCTTGTATTTTATAACAATTATAGTGGCATAAGACCTCTTACATTCTCAGAAAGAAGCTTTCTTGTCTTAGAATCTATGCGTCTGATGTCATTTAGTTATGAAAAATTTAGTTTTTAATAACAGTCATAACCTTTTATAGTACTCATTTTGAACTATTTCTTTAATTGCTTATAGGAAATTTCTTTTCCCTCGTTTACACCGAGCTACTTATAAGCTTTTTCCTGCTCTAAATCTTTGATTGATACTCCAGAGTCTAGCCTTATAGAGGAGGTTTGTTGTAGTTATCTTCGTAAAAGTGTGGCTTTAGCACATTTATCCCAACCGATTTTTATTTCAATATCGTCCCTGAAACAATTTACAGTTTACAGAAGACCTTCCAGCATACAACTTTAAAACATCCTTGTAAAATAGATGTTTTTCTTTTGAGATATCTTATCTCCATTCTGTTGAGCTAGCTGGTTAATGCTATTAAGGTTTTCCATATCAACATACATTGTTTGATGAAATTGATGACGACGAATGATATCTTGTATATATTTAAAGTATTTAAGATCCAGGAATGGAGTACGCTATCGAATGTCTTAAGATAAACTATCCAGGTGGTACTGATCCTTTTCTTTGTATTTAAGCAGTTTTTCAAGATCATCCTATTAATAAGCAATTGGTCTTGACATCCGTAAGAACCACGTTTGCAACCATTTTGTTTAACAGAAGAAATATGTCTGTTTTGTCAGAATATATGTCAACAATCTGTAAGTAATGGGAAGACACATAATTGATTTGTAGGTTTTTGGAACATTTCTGTCAGTATTAATGAGTAGAAGGAAGGTGATTCTTTTGGTTACCTGAATCTTAGTAGGATCATTGACAATTTCTTGAAATTCTTTAGTTAATTTTTTATGCAGTATTTAGATAATAAAGCCAAAGATTATGAGGAATTTTATTTATTCCTGGAGATTTCCAGTTCAGTGCACATTTAACATCCTCTTCTGTGGTTCTCGCCCATGTTTGTTCTGGTTTATTTTTTATTCCTTCTATCTCTTGCGCAATCCAATCTGATTTTTATGTTCATAAGGGTAAGCCCATTTTTTTCCCAGAACTGTATACTATCTTCCATTGCTGGAGGAAGCTTTCACCTTAATGTTCTGCTTGCTTATTTCTCCGCAAAATTTCTACGCAATCGGTTTGAAAGATTTTGTTCTGTTTGCAGAATCATGATCCTTTTCATAGCGTCTGATTCTTTGAGCCGTCAGTTGTTTGTTTAACCTTGTAAGTGACAGGACTTCATTTTCATTCCTAATTTTGCCTTTTCTTTTGCCTCTTCTGCCTTTTTATAGTCCTTAAATTTTTTCCTCTTGCTAATTCACCGAGTAATGATAATTTACTTGTAAATTGTTCAATTTTTTTCTGCATTTTTCTTCATGACTGTGAGGCTGAATCTTTTACTTTGATGTTTAATTTGTTAGTTGATGCTACTGCTGATGCATAGATTGCTCTGTTAAGACTTATATATGGATCTACTTCACCCAGAATTAATTTGAGTGCTGCATTGTAGAGTTTAATAGTTTTGTGGCTATGCTTTTATAATTTTGAGAGTTGTTCTCGTTCTACCATTTCAATACGTTTTGTCTGACTTATATGCTTCATACATAATGTCATGGGTTTTTGTATAATGTCCTTGTCTTCTCCCAAATAATTCGCTTTAATGTGTTTTGGACACGTTTTATTAAAGGCTTATGAGCGACTAAGATCATCTAAACACCCAGTATTATCCTCACAACGATTAACATGTATCTCACTTTCTCCATTAGGATTGTAGTTTGTGTGATTTTATTACTTTTTGTGTTCCTTTCATGTTCTGTTTAGTCAACTATTCTGATTGCAATTGTTTTTATTTCTTTAATTTCAGTCTCTGTCAGTTGGTTATTTCTCACTATATACTTTCTTGTATTGGCTAGTTTATTTTCGTCAATGTAATTTCTAATTGCTTTTCTAATCTTTTTGCACTAAATGTCATGTGTTTGGCGAACGATGCTTGTCTTAGAGTCATACAATACGTCATAAAATGCAGACATAACGCGTTTGTATTCCTCATGAGACTATTTTACCTTTTCTTTATTTCAATGAATGATTGTGAATCTAGTTGGAGAACTCGCGGTATTATCATTGAGATTATCCCAGTTGTGGGGATCTTGAGATGTATTATTTGTGTAGGAGTTTTTACCTATGACAAAGAAACCTGTAGGCGATCGTTTGCGACCTCATAACAATTTTTCCTTCTGCCATCTTTCAGGAAACTTCGTAAAAATCTGTCCTCTCAGAACACGTTTTATCTTTACTATTAATGATTTGAACTAAGCAATTTTTTAAATCTTTCAAATATTTATTTTCATTATGAGAATGCTATAAAAACAAAAATAAATGTAAACTTGTAGGTGTAGTATCCGATAAATACGGCTAATGAATGAAACCTTTCCTGCCAAACTATAGGCGTTCTAGCGTGGGTTAATCTGAATTTATAATTACGACTGAATAGTCAGTTTGTTCCATACTTGGTACGAAATCCTTTTTTTTTATTTTCTCATACCAAAACTAAGCTAAACTTATGACGGTATCACCCCCACAATGGAATGAACTCTTCCAACCATTACATATACCTCCCCTCGCAAGAGGTGAGAGTAGATAGCCAGGTAGTTAGCTTAAGTAGCCTGGGAGTAGCCTGAGGAGAACTCCCTGAACCTAGCCGAGAGTCGTCTACGAACACTGCTACCGTAACGACCATTACGAGTCCCAGTTCGAGGTTCGAATTATAATATTACACACTAACCAATATTATCGTTCTACTAACAAAGTTACAAGTTTTGTATTTTGCCGTGTTTAATATATATTCGTTATTTCCTATTTTGGTTGTTTTGTGTTATTCTTGCTGAATCTTTAACCGGGTTCACGACACTTAGTAAACAATTTACCATCGAAATTAAAAAAAATCATTTGATATAACAAAGTTGGAGATTTAGATGTTACCCTCTTTACTCTTATTTTGCCTTGAACACTGACCTCTGTCGAAAAATGATGTCAGGTACAAGGAAAACCTAAGAGCATCTCTTCCTTGTGCATACACATGCGCGCATTCACAGATATACAAACACGTGAATTCACAGACACGTGTGCATGTAAATACTTGTTCTTTAGCTGGTTCTTATTCCATCAAAGCTTAAATACATTCAATTATTTATTTTTATTTTTGTTTATGTCTATTATATTCAACTTTTAAAATATCTAAGACAGTACAGTAAAACTTACGGCATTAATTTCATTAGGAACCAAGATGTTTTTGATGAATCCCTAAAAATTAGGAATAATTCAGAAGTGATTATAGATATCTACCGTACCGAATCGATCTGATACTCTGACGATATTAAAAATAGGACGCCACTTCTAAATCGATAATAATTCAATATATTATGATTCTGGCAAGTGTAGCTAAGGAGATTCTGTAAAATGCTAATCTACAGATATTGTTTCCGTTCAAAATGTTCCCTATTTCTTATGGGTGAAACACTATATTTAAGTAGTACCACTGTAATTTTCTACACAAAAGACAGTTTCTTACACTCTTTTTCAATGTATATATAAAAACAACAATCTTCAAAGAATTACGCTATTTTCTTTTAGCTAATAAATTTTGTTCCATCGGCACAATATCATTTTTCTGAAGCACACTGTGAGTATCAAACTCACAACCACGAAAGTGAATTGTAGTACTGATCTCGCAAGCCTCTTGAAATAAAAACTGCCCTGGTTAAGTTCTTTAAGAATTCTGCATTGAGAAAAATGTTTTCTTCGTGAAACAATGTTTAGCAAGATTATCTCTCAAGAAAATTATAGTAAGCACGTTGAACACAGACTCTCAAAGTTGGCTCATTCAAAAATAAATTTTAACTTACAGGGAGATATTTCAGACCCTTAATTTGGAAAATGGTCGAGTGTTCACAGATTGCTGTCGTATACTATACTTGATTCGCTAGCAACATTAAATGTTGTCCATGGAAATATGTTACCATTAAAAGCTATTGAGAACAGGCAGGTTGAACGAGAAATGGGTCAAATTTTGTTTTATCCAATCCGACATTTTCATGGTTAAAAATGTAACAGATTAATTACGCCCACTGTTTAGACAGGAAAAGAATAATCAGATGCGATTGGTTTATAAGCGTGTTATCTCTTGAAACACTGCGGTATATACTAAGATGAGACCTTTATTCATTCATCTGACAATGCAATAAAACACAATTGGATTGGAGTTTTATCTTCCCTAAGAGAATTTATGTGACGTGAACACAATTCTTAAGGATGTGCGTTGTGGTGCAGTGGTTATTGGCTCGGAACGAGAAATCGAGGAGTCGAGTTCGAATTCCAGTTGAATTCATTGCATTCACTTACGCGCAAATACCTTTGGGAAAGGTATTAATCCGTCTCTTCCCTCCAGGTATGGGTTAAATAACAGGAAAGATTGGTTTCTATAGACTTGGCTGGCAACCAGTCTACTGCAGAAAGTACTGGCAAATTAGTTCGGGAAAAATCTTCTGTCCAGTCAGTCATGTCTCATTCGAGACATGATCGCCCAAGCGTGTTTCACTTATGGCAATTGTCTGAACACAAGAAGCGTCAATTGAAATGGTATACGAATTTAGTTCGCTGAATTCGGTTTCTGTGATCAGAATCTTTGTATTTTAACTATTCCGTTATTCAGTAAAAAAAAAAAATGAGCATTTTTGATGGTTTAGTTGTTAGTTTCCTTGTATTGTATGTTGTTCAGAATTTAAATAAATGGTCGACTCAGATATCATCTTTCAGAGTGGGCTCAAGAAATGTAGTCGGTTGAGTGTGCAATGGCCGTAGTTACTATGCTCTTTTGATGATGAGTCATTGACATTCATGATTTCAATTAAACATCATCTCGTGTTTGGTAAAGTGCCGCGTTGCTTAATGTGTAAGAGATAAGGAAAAGAAAACGGAAGATTTTCTAGTCTCTTACTTACGTAATTGAAACCGAGATAAACTAAACGAATTTCTATATTCAAAGTTAAGCGCAAATGAAATGCTGAGAAGATTAGAAAAAATAGCTTTCCGTGATTATTTTTAAACATGAAACATTCAGCAAATTACACTATATATATTTGTAAACGAGTTATTACGCGGCCTAGGTTTCTACCATGAGGTTTCTTCAGGCGATTTGCAATCACTGATTTTACTGTTTACCGTTTTTGTAAAGAACGTTCACGTAACGGTGGTTTTGTTTTGAACGCTCACATGACGGAGAATTTTTGAACGAGCAATTTTTCAAAAGTTCTAAATATAATTGTAGAACTTTTCAAAAGTTCTACAATATGACTGTATTGAACATTTTTTAATACAAATGTGCACTGGTCTAATTTTATTATGATAAAAACTATGTAATTAAAAAATCAATATATACACACATATATATATATATATATATATATATATATATATATATATAATTGGGGAGGTTTTGCTGAGGGTACAACACCTCTCAGGATAGAAAGTAAAATTGGCGAATAGAATTCGAATTCCTTTTACTTTCTGTCTTAATAAAGTTCGCTGAAAAGCAGAAAAAAAATCCCCAAAATCTCAATGCTCTCTTGTTAGATATTTTGCCAATTTTTTATGAAAAGAGTTGTCAAGCTAGCAACTGGATAAAACACTCTGTTGAATCCCATTGACAGCATTAGTCGATAGCATTAATTCTAATTAAATCCTTTTTTGATCTGAATTATTGTTTTAGGTATTAGCTTTCCTTAAATTAAGGTCGTTATAAATTGTAAATCGGGTGTGACAATATTTTTTTTTATTATTGTATAATTTAGCTAGGTTAATACTGAAGCCCAAAATTGGAAAAGGAAACTAAAATTATGTTAGGAGAAAAAATATTATTTCCGAATATTATTAATTTTCAACCATTTTGATTTTATTTATTCCTTCAACAGTTGCCGCTCTCAGACATGATTATTTTTATTCAATGAATTATTGTGATCAAATCATTTTAATTCTTGTAGTGCATATCATTAATATTCAAATCATTTAATGGTCGAAGATAAGGAAATGGTACAGTGAAAAACAAACACATTTAATTTACAATGAAATTTAACGCAAACATTTAATCCTAGAAATACGCTCAGATACATATTAACATATAAATATTTATCAGGTGTTAATAGAACATTGCTCAATGCGGTATAACAAGAGAAAAAATATGTACTATTAAATATACATATTATCGTGTGTTTAAAGCAAAACTCGGAGTTACATGCATTATGCAATCATCAGGTGCATATTATGTACATTTTCAATTCGTTAAGTTGATGTTATAAATTGTAAATCGGGTGTGAGAATTTTTTATTTATTTAATGTATAATTTTGATAAGTTTATACAGAAAAACAAAAATGGAATCAGAAACTTAAAATCATGGAAGAAAAATAAATATTTCAGGGTCTGATATTATTGATTCTACAATGAAGGGAGCGTCACAAGTTTGTTTACATTAGGGGCGTTCGAATGGGTAATTCTTTTAAAGAATAAAAAATGAAGCATAATTATTAAAAAAATTAAAATTAAGAATTAAGAACATAACATTAAGAAAAAAAAATTACAAAATAAATAAAAATAATTAAAAAAAATACAAAATAAATAAAAAATAATAAAAAAAATAATAAAAAAATAAAAATAATAAAAAATAATAATAATAAATGGATTCTGAAATTGAAGCGAAAAAAAAATACCCGATTTACAATTTATAATGACCTTAACTTTAGGAACCCTAATACCAAAAATAATAATTCAGATCGATAAAACGTTCAGTTCATAATATGCACCCGATAACAGCATAATGCATGAAACTCAGAGTTGTGCTTAAAACGTCGAATAATATGTATATTAATTAATATATACTCTTTGCTCTGTTATAATCCGTTGAGCACTGTCTGATTAACAACTCGTATATATATATATATATATATATATATATATATATATATATATATATATATATATATATATATATATATATATATGTATATATATATATATATAATATATATATATATATATATATATGTATATATATATATATATATATATATATATATATATATATATATATATTCTATTTAGAGTGGAAAGAGAGAGAAGAACAAGATACAAGGGGTGTCGGAAAATAGATGGGAGTCAAGAAGTTAAGGGATGGCATTTGATATTGTATTTAGACTCTTGTAGATTGTAATTGTCAGGGAAGCAAGTATACAGAAGGGAGTTCCTCAGGTGGGAAGTGTGAGGAAAGAAGCCATTAGTGTAGAAGTTACAGTTGCATTTGATTGGTTTCACTGTATTAAAAGAGTTTGGACATAGTTGCCTATCTAGTAGCTCGAGTATATTTGTGCAGAGGGGGCGACAAAGAGCTAAGCTCATCGGAGTAGAACCCGTGAAAGTATTTGTAGAAGATTCAGAGGGATGCCACATCACGTCTGTGTGACGTGAATGGAGTCGAGATACCAGATTAGAATCGATATTTAGGTTTATCTGCGCGTATACACATACTTATTTACATCCATACCTACTATATATATATATATATATATATATATATATATATATATATATATGTGTGTGTGTGCTAAAGGAGAGAACACAGACTACTTACTTGCTACCCAGGTTTCGACCCCTCAGGTCTCACAAGTCAAGCAGAAGTCTGCATGTTCAAGGCGCTTGCTTATATACCCGGCAACCGGAAACTCGACCAAAGGAGAGGAGGACCTCCTTATGCATAAGCTTGACGGAAAATGAGGGAAAACCTCTTCGCGCTCACGGACAGAATTACCACAGAAGCGGAGGCAAACACACACTAACACTCGCAACCAGGTTTGTATAAACCGAAAACATGCTTTTTCGAATGTCTACACTCCGTCATAAATTCAAACCTTTCATTGAATAAGTTTATTTTCGTCTGGGTATGTGACAATAGCCAGTTTTTCCTCCTGGCACAACCTGCAATCCTTGTTACCAACAGTATATGGCCGGACTTTCCTAACTATACTCCATTTTACGTTGAGCTTCTATTGCTCATTTGACTCCCACACATGGCTGTCGAGCCTGGTACAGTTTCTGTGTCTTTCCAACCTTGAATGAATACTTTCGATAATACTATGTACCGACAGATTTGACGGTGTTGCTATGGTCACCCCTTTGAGTACGGCACTGGTCAATATTTTTGAAGACTTTCACGAGGAAAGAATACGTAGTAATATACTTTGTCCTGAACTATATTGTCGATATGTTGATGATACTTTTTGCTTATTTAATAATGACGTTGTAGCTAATCATTTTCTCTTTCCTAAATGGTATTCATCCAGCCCAGAGGCTTGCGGTTGAGAAAGAGTCTAATTCTCAACTAACTTTTTTGGATGTCTTAGTACATCGGACACGAATAACCTTTCTCACCTCAGTTTATAGGAAACCAACATATGCGGTGTTATATTTGCGTTGGGATTTCTTTTGTCCGAGGAAACGTTATTAAAACCCTAATTCATAGGGCATTAATGATTTGTTCGGAGTTTTTTTGGATGATGAAATCAATTTTCTTACGGAGACCTTTTGTGGTTTAAGGTATCCCCCTAGTACTGTTCATTCTGTCATCTGTGACAAGATTGTGGAGTTCAAAAATGTCAAACCGTATGCAGTTAAAAGGTGCCCTGTTTATCTTAGACTCTCCTGGATTGGAGTTGGTTGTGAAAGCTAGACTAGACTCATTCCATCGAGTGTTCGTGATCGGTTTTTCTCGGCTGAAGTTCGTGTAGTTTTTTTTTTCTGGGCGTAAGGATGTTATTCTGTTATCTATAAACTAGCAGTATAGCCCGGCGTTGCTCGAGTGTAATGAAAGCTTTAAAACTAATCTATGGTCCTGAGCTCAGACTCAGCCTAAAGAATATTGGTGTGAAGTTTGGTGAGAATCGGATAAAAATTGTGGAATTGTATAAAAGACATACAAACAGATAAACAGACAAACACACAAACATCTTGCCTTTTATATATATATATATATATATATATATTATCAATTTTCTGCACTATTGTAAGAACTGCAACCTTGAGACTTCTGAATATCGTTTCTTATGTCTTTGACTATAAGTGTATTAAATAGAAAGTGTACGCCTATTTCGGGCGAACTATCATCTTCAGATTTACGATGAAATAACGTGTCTGTCTTATTTGTTCTTATATATATATATATATATATATATATATATATATATATATATATATATATATTTAGAGCTCTTTTAGAGATTTATCCTACCACTGTATGTACAGGATACTTCTTTGGATTCTTCTGTATCTACACCGCATGCTTATATATATATATATATATATATATAGCAGGTATGGATGTAAATAAGTATGTGCATGTGTATACGCACAGATAAACATAAATATCGATCCTGACCTGGTCTCTTGACGCCAGTCAAATTCTCACCGACATGATGTGGCTCTGTCTCTTCTACAAACAGTTTCGCAGTTTCTGCTCCGACGAGCTTAGCTCCCTGCTGTCCCCTCTGCACGAATTTACTCGAGCTACAGGCAACTAGGTCCCAGTCTTTTAACACATCACTCAATAAATCCCGAGCGTAACTAATGAAACAACTTTTAGTGAAAATTCGACTTTATTCTTCAACATAGTCTCCTTTTTAGCTGATACACTGATTCCAACGCTTCTCTAACGATTCGATGCCTTCTTTGTTCTTTAACATATCGTTATGCATATCTTTAATAGTTATGTACTTCCAATGTACGTGAAAACTGGCCAAAACCTGATGTCTATATATTGAATAGGTGCCGTTAGAAAGAAGAGTTTTTGATTATATATCTGCGCTTCTTACATCTGGTAGGGCGCCCTTGCTTTTCACCTTGGTGTTCTTGACAAAATCCAACGGAGAATCTGTCATGTGATCGACACCGACTTGGTAGCTCGGTTGCAGTCGTTGTTTCACTAGCGTGACGTGGCTTCCCTGTGCCTCTTCTATAAATACTTACACTACTTCTGCTCCAATGAACTTATATCACTAGTGCCCCCTAGATATGAATTTACACGACCTACTAGATTAGCAATCAGGTCCCACCCTTTTACAGTGAAACTGATAAAATATAACCGCAATTACTACTCTAACAGCTTCTTTTCCCACCTGTTGAATTCTCTTCCATATACTTGCTTCCCCGACAGTTACAATCTCCAGGAATTTAAATGTAAGGTCAATAGACATTTTCATTCACACTAACTCGCATCCATTCTCTCAAGCGCTTTTTTCATCTACTCCACCCCCATTCTCGGTATTCTTATCCGTCTATCCTCCTGACATTTCATATAACTAACCTCTCTTTCTCATCACTTTCTCCTATTTAACACCCTGCGCAACAGTGGCAGTAGAATGCCTTGCTTGGGGTAGGGATGATTAAAAAATATGGCTTCACTCTTGCAACTTGATTGTTTTATCTCTTGTGCGTCTTGACATTCGTTGTTTAACAAATTGTGCAATTGATACCTGTATTAATCAAGTGCTGTTTTTTAGTTTAACATGACGCAACCCGAGTTTTAGATGTCAGAGCTTATTTAGACATTCGAAAGATGGTACATTGTGCCCACCTGAGCGATCTCAAGAACCACAGATCTAAATTATAACGTTTTTATCATTCTCATGTGCTAATGTGTTGTGTTGATTCATTTGTCATTATTTTGCTTGAAAAAAATGAAGGACGCAGATATTATGCAAAACCAATTCAGAAAAAAAATTGATTTTTTTTCATTCTCTCGCGTTACCTTTCTCTTTCGCTTTCCCGTTTCCATCCTCTTTCTGATTTCTATTCATTTTCTTTCTCTCTCTCTCTCTCTATTTTCTTTCTCTTTCTCTCATATATTTCCTCTCTCATTTTACTTCTTTCCTCTCTTATTTTACTTGTTTCCGATTTCCCTCTTTTTAAAAATGGAGAATTCCTAAATATGGAATCAGTGTTCTATTTATTGTTTTAATAAAATGAAAAGAATTAATTTTGGGTCCAAATTCACAGAAAAAGATGTTACAAATTGTTTTTGGATTACAACAGAACATACCATCCGAGGACGCCTAGAGACTCCATAAGAGTATGGCGGCAGATAAATTTCCTTTCTGGCATAAAGCTACAACAGTAAGACAACAAGCGGGAATCGAACCCATGACACTGAAGAATTAGTCCTCAAAATTAGTATAACATCCAAGTTGCCGTGGTAGGGATGCCGTAGCTACTTGTATGTATGTATGTATGTATGTATGTATGTATGTATGTATGAGCATTTAACAGCCCATTAACGCAAGCGTGCATAAGTATTACGCCCTTATGTCTAAATACCTCGCCAAACGCAAATGTATTTCGCAAAGTACTTCCCCACCTTGTTTTCTTTCACGAGGGGCGTTCTATAAATAACCCAAGCCCTTCTAAACAGTATTAGGCGCCATCATCTTGAGATGAGAGTTGTCAAGTATCATTCACGTGCCTCCCACTTCCCGACACACGAATTTTTACGGAATCCCTCAAATGCCATCTGTAAGGAATTACATTATTTTTAAGCCACCCCGTACGTTGAAACCTTGGGTGCTTTCAAAAATAAAATGCGGTCCGATTACTTTCTATTAATTAACTTTGATGGAAAAAGAGTGTTTTTTTTTTTCTTTTTTCTTTTTTACATGCGATATCAATAATGATTCATTTCTCTAGTTGTTCGTTGTGTTGGGGATGGTAGAAAGCACTAGTTCCCCTCTGTTTACTATGTGAGATAAGGAAGACGCTGATGGTGTTTCTAGCAGCAATATGCCTTCATCAGAAAAGAAACGCAACTTTCTTTAGTTTTTCTTTCCGTGTGAAATTCCTCAACGATACATTTTCATCATTCAAATTATTTAGATTCGGACACGTATCTTAATTTTTGCTCATTATTATCACAACATTTCGGCTGTTGTATTCTCTGCCATTCTTTGGCTGTCTGTCCATCCGGGAATTTCGTTCACTCTATCCCCATAGATCATTTTATTTAATCAATGGGTATAGAGTGTTTCTAGTTCCTCCCTTCATGACAGCAAACTGAACTTTGTTAATATGAGTTGAATTTCTGCTTCAGATATTGCAGACTTGAATTCTTTGAAAAAACAGGGCGAGAAATAACGGAACAGTACTGAATAAGAACGAGATGAGTTATTATTAACCACTGGAATGAGAACAATCCAAATTTAAATAACGTTTTCGTTTCAAAATCTCCTGAAGGTCACCTGCATCGACCGATATCTGAAGAAGGTTGGCAGATAAAACAGCTGAAACGGTCAGATGATAATAACTGTTATGGTAATTAACCCATAACACACATGAACTCTTCCAAAGTATAAATAAGCAGCGGTTTCTGTTTTGTACTGAGCAGATAGAGGGTCTATTCTAGCAGAAAGCTCTGACAGCCGGACCAATACAGTCACACTGGTGATCTTTGTATCTCTTTATACTACTATTCTTATTAATATATTTAACTATATTCCATCTTTGTATCAATATCTCTGGCCCCAAATCAGGCCACAACAACTTGGTGACGAGTACACTTAAGGACCCTTGAGGACTCCAAAATGACCGCGTGGAAATTGTCAATATTGGTTCAACAGTGGATGCACGGAAATCTAACTTTTGTCATCCTTTCTTCTATTCAACAGTACTTGGCAATCCAGAAAAAGAAGTCGAACGGGGGAAAATATTTTCGTCACTTCATGTTCTACTCAACAATGCTTGGTAATCCAGAAAAGGAAACCAAAGATAAAAAGTGTAACTAATTAACGAGAGAGAGAGAGAGAGAGAGAGAGAGAGAGAGAGAGAGAGAGAGAGAGAGATTAAATTTTTTTTTTATTTCGGGATTATATTCGGTTTAAGCCTAAACAAAAAAAGACACGGTCAAACACGCCATGCTCAAAATTCTAAAATTCGAGCTTGGCCAGGAAAACCAATCGGAACTTAAATGGCAACAGGAACGACTTGAAATACTATAGCAAGGTGAAAAAGAACGGCCAGACTTAAAAAATAACAGAAATTAGACAGCAAAAACTTGAAGAAATTCTACTTCAAACTTAACAACAGCAGAGAAACTTGCTTGAACTGGCAAATGCAGGACGAATTAGTGAAAACGAAAATGCGTTCTCATAAAATACGACCTGGGATGCAATAGATACTTTTACATATTTTCCGGACGAAAAGATAACCATCACCTCCTATTTTAGAAGATTCGAGGTTTTATACGCCACAGATTGCATAAATTGGTCGGACCCTATGAAAGTTTGCCTTCTTCTTCGAAAACTGAGCATCGCAGAGCACACCAAATTTGTGGACTATATTTTACCCCGTAAAACAAGAGAACTGACATTTACTGGAGCGGTTAACATTCTTATAGAACATTTTAGTCTTAAAATTTCACTCTTTCATAAGAGATTAAAGTTTATGAATTTAACCAGAAATGATAACGGTTGTGAACAAGTATTGCGACGATTTCAAACTGTCAGAATTAAGTGATAATAATTTCAAGTATCTGATATTTGTTCAGGGATTTGTTTCAGCTAAAAACGATGAAATTAGACGCAAATTCTGAATAAATTGGAAAATGAGACAAACATTACTAACCCAACAATTAGGGGAAGACCGTCAGAGATTCGTAAGCGTACATCAATAATCGAAAAATATGAAGGAATCTGGCATAGCTCACACAAGAAAAGTACGTCGAAAGAAAAAAAACAATAGAAAAATACCCAAAAACCAGACCACCGAGGCAAATGATTTAATAAAAGAACGTGGGTTGTATATCGTGGGTTGTACAAGTTCGAATACCTACCGTTTGTGGGTAAAGGTTGTGCCGGCAATTTTCCAGCAAATGATGGATACTATGCTGAGCGACTTTGACTTTGCGGTTGCATATTTGGACGACGTATTAATGATCAGTCAGAATGTAGAACAGCATAAGGAACATGTTCATAAAGTCTTCTCAAGAATTCAGGAGTACAGGTTCAAATTGAAAGAATCTAAATGCAACTTTTTATAGTGAGGATTAAAAACTTGGGACACATTATCGATAAAGAGGGCATAAGACTAGATCCAGAACGGGCTACAGCAATCAAGGACATGCCAGCTCCTGAAAATACCTCTACATTGCAAAGTTTCTTAGGATTGGCAAACTATTACCAGGTGTTTATACCGAATATGCACAACTTATGTGCCTCGTTAAACGACCTTTTAAAAAAAAGAACTCTGATTGGACACGTGAATACCAAGAAGCATTCATCAAAATAAAGAAGGTCTTGATCTTGGACTTATTTTTTACTCAAACCTGGACTTTATAGTTGTCAGCAATGCCAGCTCGTATAGCATTGACAGATGAATCTCACAAAGCAATGCGTTGAGAAAAGAATTACTCGCAAATTGAGAAGGAGTCGTTAGGGATTATTTTCGCAGTAACGAAGTTTCACCGGTTCATTCACGGTAGACACTTTACATTGGAGACGGATCATAAACCGTTACTGACCATCTTCGGTTCTCTGAAAGGTATGCCTGTGTATACAGCAAACAGAATGCGGGGATGGGGAACATTTTTAAAAAAATTATAACTTTAAAATAGAATTTCTACTAAACAATTCTGTCATGACGACGGACTCAACAGATTCATCCCGAAACACCGAGAACGTATTGAAGATACTCTGATTGCTACTCTTCATTAAGAAAATAATTTATCGATTAATCGCGATATATTATTGGAGATATTAAAAATGATTTATGATCCCACGGAGACGCACACAAACATTTTTTTAGAAAAGGTTTGAATAATATGGCTCGTTGAGTTTAACTTTTGCTCCATTAGAGGGTATCTTAGCTTCGAGCAACTTTCCTACGCGCACGCATACAAATATATATATATATATATATATATATATATATATATATATATATATATATAATCAGTATGAACGCAGTGTTTTAGTTGAAGTGAAATCCTACCCAGATCAAAGTTCACATTCTTACGATATTAAATTCTCTTGGGTTTGTTAATATTGACTGAGGCTGGATCAGTTTCACTGTTTAGTGTTTAAAAAGGCAGACCAAATAAGGAAATCTGATTATTAATATATTTTTTAAATTTATACAAAATCCAATGCAAATCGATGTAGGAGTTTTTCTCGCCGATAAAATTCCGTCATTCATTTTAATTAATACAAATGTTTTGAAATACCCAAGCTCTTCATAGAGAAGTTATGTTTTACAATTAATTTTATTAAAAAAGTTCGAAGCTAGTCATTTATTTTAATAGTCTTCACAATGCGAAAAGTTAGAAGAAGCTTCACTGCTTCAAGCAGGAAAAATATTCATTCGTTAGAAAATCAATTTCATTACAATCTGATTCTATTATAATTAACTTCAATAAATATTTGATTAAAACGGTAGCTAAGTTTAACTAAAAGCACCAGTTTTTACTGTAATAAATGCTAAATAACTTTTGCTTTCGAAGCTTATCGAACGTGGAGGTGTTTTTTAAGTGAGTCTGCTGGGTTAGGGTTAGTCTGGGTTAGGGTGAGTCTGCTGGAATTGTTTATCTGTCTTAAAGTATGCTTCATTGTTGACCTAATTTGTTATCAAGAAAAACGAAGGCCGATCTGGACGTGTAACACATAATAAAAATAGCTTTTCTTGGTCAAAAAGCAAAGGTCGAATGACCTACTGAATTGATTTACGCATGCGTGTAGAATCTAATATCTGAGCTAAAAATCATTTAGATACGAAAGGAAAAACGAACTTGCATCTGAATGAAGAAAAAAGTAATGGAAATAATAAAAAATATAACAATTCTCAATAATATCAATTATGAACACGGCCATAACTTGATGAAAGTAAATTGCTACATAAGTACAGCATATATATATATATATATATAAAGCAAGTGGATATGTCTAGCCACACTGATGAGCTGTGATACAGCGAAACAGGCTTGTATTACTTATACTTATATGGCTATTTACGTTCTCACACCCTGTTTGAGCACTCTGGAAGAATGGTCAGTCAGTTAAGTGCCATACGTGATACACGCTTGGGCGATCATGTCTCGAAAGAGACATGACTGACTGGGCAGAAGATTATCCCGCAGTAGGTTGCCATTGCTTTCTCTGGTAGACTGGTTGCCGACCAAGGCGATAGAACCCAATCTGTCCTGCTATTTAACCCATAACTGGACGGAAGAGACGGATTAATACCTTTCCCAAGGGTATTTGCGCGTAAGTGAATACAATGGATTCAACTGGAATTCGAACTCGGCTCCCCGGCTTCTCGTTCCGAGTCGATATCCACTGTACCACAGCGCACATCCTGGAAGAATGGTAGATTTGAAAAAACAGTAGGTACTCTAGAATATATGCATCGTTCATTCAGCAATGAATTAGAACACTCTCAGCTATTGGGTGTGTATAATGATAATATACACGCTAAAAAGTCTGCCTCCTTCTGCCGAGCGCCTTTAGCTCAGGGGTAGAATCACCGACTGACGCCAATTCGGTCGGGTTTCAATCCTGGGTAAAAAAGTAATCGGCTGTCTAATACAGCGAAACAGATCTATCTGAGGATGACTCTCTCTCTCTCTCTCTCTCTATATATATATATATATATACTATACTTTATTGCGAAGTAAATAATTGTAAATGAAAATCGAATGGTTCTTTTGTTAATATTTCACAATAAGATGTGCATCAAATGGATTTATAAATATTTAATATTTATCTATACTACAGCTTCATTAATGAAAGAATGAAAAAAAATTAGGGTGATTCTGACGAGTTCATCTTTGCTTCTTTGCCTTGTAAAATTTCGCAAAGTAATAATAACAAAAGAGCCATTCTATTTTCATTTAGAATTATCCACTTGACAATAAATGCTAAAAATACAAGGTAACCAAAAACGTTCTGTCCGTTTTTAAAGCAAAAAAGAAAACGCTTCACAGTATGTGTAACTTATATTTAGTCTTCAAAGAAATCACCATCAGCATCCAGCATCTTTTGCCAACGTGTCTCCACTCGGGGTGTGGGGAGTTGACGTAAAGAAGTCCGTGATGACTTTGCGAAAGTCTGCTTCATTGGTTAAGGATTTCCCACGAAGATGATTATCCAGGGAGTGGAAGAAGTGGTAATCGGATGGCGCAAGGTCAGGTGAATAAGGTGGATGGCACAAAGTCTCCCACTCAACTTGCTCTATGTTATCCCTGACTAATCGCGTGACATTCGGCCTGGCGTTGTCATGGAGGAAAAGCACACCTTTGCGATTTTTTTTAATCGTGTCACCCCAAGCAAGGCATTCCACTGCCACTATAGCGCAGGGGGTTACATAGAGCGATTGGGTATGGGAAATGTCAGAAGGAGGGTGGTAAACGACTTAGGATGTACATAGGGAGAGAGTTGGAGAGAGTGGGTGTGAGTTAGTGTGTTAGGAAGTGTCTATTGACCTTACATTTAAACTCCTGGAGGTTGTAGATTCACCAGTGCTGGCTCCTGGCGCAATGCCTATTGCACACGTTTCAATTGCTGCGAGTATAGGTCTCCAGTGACCGTTTGGACCGTTCATAGCAGTTCATAATGAACCACTTGACGACCTGTCCACCAGACACAAACCATAATCTTGCGTGGGTGCATAGGCGGTCTTGCGGTAGAGGGACAGCATCCTGAGGTGACAACTAATGTCTGGAACGCTTGGGAGTTTCATACAGAACCCACTTTTTATCACTGGTAAGCACTCAATTGAATAAGGATGCGGTACGGTGGCGAGAAAGCAGCGATACGCAGGCTGACACTCGTTGTCCCTTGTGGACCTCCAACAGCGTTTGCGGAACCCACTTGCTTAGTTTGTACGTCTTACCTAGGCGGTACAGTTGAAGTCTAACTGTTTCATTGGAAACGTTAAACTGTCTTGCAAGTTCACCACACGTTATACTACTGACTACTTCAATGGTCGCTATCAGGACTCCGTCATTCAAGATCTGTGGTCGTCCACAGCGAGGCTCATCATGGAAAGACAAATCTCCCGACTTGAATTTCCGAAACCAAAGCCTTGCAGTACGTTCATCCACAGCACTATCCCCAAACGCTTGACATATGCGGCGACTTGATGCAGCTGCTGATAAGCCCACTTTGAAGTCGTAAAGCAAACAGCCCCGAACGAGATCTCTAGACACTTCCATCCTTCTCACAGTTGTCCTACTTATAACTGATGGCCGAGCACAATGCACGTGTTTTTTTATAACGTCTGATGTTCCTACTTCCGGCTGTCCGATTTGAAAACAATTGTTACACGCATTTCGTGCATATTTAAACTTCATTCAATGACTAATCGAAAAACGGACAGAACTTTTTTGGTTACCTTATAGTATGAAATACATAATTTTTCTTAAAAAAACTGGGGTGGCTTATAATTATGGCTGGTAGTGTATATATATAACTCTACATACCAGACTAATTGTGGTGGAAAATTTAATGAGAAGGTGAAAAACTTTTTACCTTATGCGTTTCATCCCTCGAAATGAAATCTTAGATATAATGTGTGGGAACAAAATATAACAAACGCAATTTTTACGGAGAGAAACGCTGAAACTATGTATGTAGATATATATCCTAATCGACCTCACACAGCTTTTTCTACTTTGTCTTTTTTCATCGCTATTCTTTGTCAATAGTCAACAGTGTAATATCAGTAGTTTTGTTTGAAAAGGTGATTTGCTGTACGAACCTGAAAGTAAATTTATTGTGCTGAGATTCCAAAGTGCTCTTACAATACAATTTCGCCTTAACTCTGCATATGTACAGCGATACTAACCCCCACTCCCCGTAGACAGCGTAGCAATCAACAAGTGTGGCCTTTAATGATCGATATTTATATAACCGAAGAGACGTACCTCGAGAGGATTGAACTTACGGTACGATTATAAAAGGCAGCTCTTTAGAAAAATGTAAACATTTGTTTAAGACTATCACTTACATTTAGCCTTTAATCTGATTGCAGAAGGTTGATTTTTTTTTTTTTTTTTTTTTTTTTGGTAATAAAGTTGTGAAGATTGGTTATCTTCGCCGTCGAAATTCACACTTTGGCACTAAACTTGTTCAAAACAATATTATAATTACTGCCTGAACGAGCAACACTAGAATAAATATATTCGGTAAAATGGATAATATTATGATAATTATTCTCTGAAATCACACACATACACACGCGCACACACACACACGCACACACAAACACCACTGAATGTTAGTTGAACGAAGAAGACATAAAAATATAAAGGAACGATTGCAACTTCTTCCTACCAACGACAGCTTTCACTTTGTTCTAATTAAGAAAAGGCATGAATCAGAACATTTCTGGACCACTCCCAGTCATGAATCAATTATTAAAACTTAAAAGTTAAATTCTGTATGTTTACATATTTTCTATAAGCAGGTCTTGTTCAATTAAGACGGCTAAAAGCCAATGATTTTTGTTTCGAAAGAAAAAATAGGAACCCCCCCCCCCAAAAAAACAAAAAAAAAACAAAACACGAATTCAGATTTCATTTACAAACCGAACTGAAGAAAAAAATGACTTGTGACAATAAATTGAGTTCATTTAAAAATTTAAAATCATTAAAAATCCTTAGTTTATATATTGCAATAATTTAAATTTAATTTGTTTTTGTTTGAATTTTACATTTTGAATTTCGTTTTCTTGTTAATAAATCATGTGACATTTTTCAGGGTTTTTCAAGATTTGTTATCATTTTGAAATAAAAGAAGAGATTCATTTCTATTTCCTATGTTTAGCATCGTTCAATTTTTGTGTATACAATTGAGGAATGTTCAATGTTCGGATTGTAAGATCCAACAAAATAAGTCAAATTTGCAGAAATTCCCACGATGCTCATAAGCCGACATTTTGCTGACGTAAAATAAAAATGAAAATGAAAATTACTAGGCAACACCGAGATAACGCCTACATATATTATTGAAGCTTCCCAGCTACATGAGTATATTTACTGCAAGCAATTCTGGATAGATGATATCGCACAAACGCTTTGAGTTTAAATAAAGTCATACTAAACATGAAAAAATGTTTATACATTTTCGCTTTTTGTAATTTTTCAGGAATTTTTCTTTCAGGAGAATTTTTAATTAAGAAAATTATTTTCTCCTGTTTCGTGTCATAAGCAGAAATATGCCAAACAGTACGAAATGCAGGACAGGTATTCAGAAATCAAAGCCATACACATTCGTAACACACACACACACACACACACACACACACACACACACACACACATATATATATATATAGCTACGTGAATTAATAAATATACGTATGAGGGTACACGATCCCGGCTAGAAGCAAATGGATGTCTAGCCACACTGATGGGCAGTGATACAGCGAAACAGGTTTGTATGTAGATGACGAATATATATATATATTGTTCTAAGTCGATAGCACAACTTGGAGCTTTATGGAATCATCAGGCGCATATTACAAACTGATAGCTTAATAGATTTGAATTTGAGTTCACTCGATGTTTATGGGAGTTAAATTGTATAAAGTTAAGTTACTGTTTTTTTTTTTTACAACAAATGCAAAAATTTAAATATACTAAGATTACAGTGTTGTCTTCGTATATTTAAATGTTTACTCCTGTGATTAAAAAGCAGTAACCTAACTTTATATTTTATGAACATTGAGTGAACTTAAATTCAGATCTATTAAAATGTCAGTTTGTAATATGCTCCGGATGATGGATAAATTTTAATCGATTAAAAATCTTTTTTCATAGTAGAAGATCATTCTCTTGGTTATGAAACAACCTTTTCTTTCCTAACTTACTATTGGGACGTTGCCTACACTTACATAATTATGTTGATACATACTTTCAAAACTGATTTGTATTGAAAGTTCCAAGAAAGAAAGAAAAGATCAGGTGTCCACACGAAAAAAAAATCCACTCTAGTGTAAAAAAAAATAAAAAATAAAAAAAATACCAAAAATGCTAAATTAAAATAATGAAATGAAAAACAAAACTCGTCAAACAAAAAGCAGTAAATTAATGATTTCTCCACAAGTCTGTAGATAAATGTTCATCTCCATCCCAATCTTACCCATTAATTAATTTATTGTGATTAGCGTTTAAAATTTTTCAAATTACTATTAGCAATATGGATAGCGTCATGAACTGAAAACAAAACAGCTTACATAGTTTGGTGGATCAAAAACTCCGACTAGATGGGGAACTGTGTACTTAATTATAATTGAACCTAATAAAAAATATTTTTAGACGTTCACGTAAAACTAATTAATAACACGTTCACTAGTTCATTATACAAAAACACACCAGTAGAAACATTTGCTACCTTAATTTTAAGAGTGAATAGCCACTTAGATGTAAAAAAGTAGATATTTGAAATATTCTTAAAGCGAGAATATGATAATTCTCTTCCTGTTGCATCTTTTGTACTCTTTGGTGAGTATGTGAGTGTTGCCGAGAATCTACTATCCTTTACGGTTGTTTCATAGTCTTTCTTAGCTTCGTTAAATGTTAAATATGGTTTGATTGGAAGAGTTGTCGGAAAGCCTGCGTTCAATTGATTTTGGTATCTACTTGACTATTGATGGCCGGTGATTGGAAGAAGTATGTATATACATTGGCTTATTGTTGGGTTTTCTGTATGGTTTTTATGTATCATCTTATTTTGAAGGTCACATCTAGAAAATCAACTTCGTTTAAGTTAGTTTTTATGTTTATGCCGAATCCGTTATTTTTGAAAATCTTTATAATTGCTTTTCTAGTTTTGTCTATGTGTTGTTTGTTATAGTTTCTTAATATGAAATTTAAAATAAAAGTATTTCTTAATGACGGAAGTGGGAAGTGATTGATGTGTGAAGTGATTGATGACAGCCAGATGTGACGATAAGCTATGTATGATTGACCAGAATGGACATAGTTGTTTAATTTTGTCCTGAAAGGGGAATAAACCGTGAAACCCATGACCTATTAATGTAACACAGAAAATACCATATTTTAAAAACAAACAAAACTTTCTATACACACAAAAGAAAAAAAAATCTTTTGGCTCAAATATTTGTATTAATCTCTTCAGCTTTCGATTAATAAATATAGTCCTCATTTAATAACTTAACAACGTAACCGCGACAAGACTTTGAAGAATATAAAAATATTTTTGAAATTTTATAAATTATCATAATTAAAAAGAAAAAATGTAAACAATTCTTGTAAAAATTTATTATTCATCGAAATATTTTTTCAGACTATTATGCCCTTAATATGTATATATATATATATATATATATATATATATATATATATATATATATTCAAAACATTTAAAGTCTTATTCAATTAAATAATGTCATAGTTTTAACACATTTTTATTTTATTATTCAGATCAGATTTTCGGAAAGACAGCCAACTGTTAAGTAAAAAATTAGATTATTTAAATTTCTCAAAGATTCCTGCGTTTAACTAAAAAAGTATGTATGTTGTCGATACAAAATTTAATATCTTGAAATTTCATAAATATAAGTGGAGGGGAGGTAATAAATGTAAAAAACAAAAAACAAAACATTTTTACCAATATTTTATAAAAATAATTATTTTAAAAAGAATTTAAATCATGTGTAGATAATTCCTGAAGGTTTCGTTTTAACACGACAATTATTTAATTTTTGCAAGAATTTCCAAATCAATGTGTTTTTCACCGGAAAGAAATGAGTTGCCTAATATTACATATTCCATTGCAAACACTGAAAACAATCTGGTTACTCGCTGACGAAAAAAAGAAACAAGATTTTTACCAAAATTTTGAACGTGTTATAAAGGGTTAAAAAATTTAAAAAATAATCAGAAATTACTTTGATCTTTCTTCTTAATAATAACGTAAATATTCTGACAGAAAAATTAATTAATTTATTAAGTTTGAGGACTTTTTTCTTCATACTATGCTGTTTTTTCAGCGAAATCCTAGATATAGCTAATGTATGTGTGTTTATGTGTTTATCCATGTATGCATATATTTTGTGGCCTGTATTTCGTCTCAGGACAAAAGTCATGACTAGAGTAAACCTAGCTTTCTAACAACCAATCCTCAAGAGAAGGAACATTTTAAAGTCATTCTTCACTATTTGTCTATATTTCTGACATAAGATATTGTAATTATGTACACAACTTGCATTGTTTGGACTGTTGTCTTCAGCTTTGTTACAATATTCGCGACGCATCGGCCGTTATATATTCTGGCATTCTTCAGGTGACCAGATTTTGTTCCCCGAGGTTGATTGCTCTAGTTACACGTGGTGGCCTTTTTTTTCAGATATCTCAGTATCTGTTATTTCCGTTTAACTCGAAGTTTTTGTTCACTCTTCTGTAGCCAGGTATTGAACTCAAAACTATTTGAATCAAGTCACTGGATTCAACCACTACTTTTTTGTAAAACCCCGGCGTCAATTACCCCAGTGGGGTAATGAGCCCATATTTTGGGGGTAACGGATGTTTGGTTTGGGAACTTCAGGACAATATTGGTTCATTTTGTGGAAAATTGGAACTATGGACCAGGCGTATTGGAAAGGGGATTTTTTCACAATTTTCTGCATTGGATGCCTTCCTTGATAAAGTTAATTCTGAAGACATCCTCAACCACATGAAAACAGACAGGAGTGATCACCTAAATGGCCTCTTGGAAAACTTACGTAAGTACTTTCTAAACTTGAATAATTCCAACAATGAATGGGTAAGAAATCCATATCTTGTGAGTGAAAATATTCCTGATGAGGACTATCCAACAAAAGAAGAATTTTTCCCACTCAGGATGAACAATGCATGGAAGCTTTTGTTTGAGACCAAGTCTGGTGTAGACGCCTTTTGGATCTCTCGTCTGCAGGATATACCAACACTAGCCTCTAGAGCAGTACAAATTCTCAAAGAATTTTCAACCACCTATCAATGTGAACAAGCTTTTTCTACTGTCCTTGGAATGAAGACCAAGAAACGTAGCAGACTCAGCGTGGCAAACGACGCCTGAATGGCCTTTTCAGTCACAAAGCCAAGAATAAATAAACTGGCACAGGCAATACAAGTTCAACACTCACATTAAGGATCTCGGTTAGGTTAAGGCTACTATACCTCTGATTATTATAGATTGGTACTATTGTATTGAATAATTTCCATTAACTTTGTCTGCCTTTGATGTATGAAAATATAATTACTGCTTTTCCTATATAACGGGTATTTGTTCATTAGGGTAATGTATAATAGTGAAATTGTATTTTGGAGTAATCGTAGCAAAAAGGTTGGGAACCTATGATTTACAGACACTGTTTTCCCTTGTTCTCAAGAATTTTACTGTTAAAAATAGTGAAATGTAACCACCACTTCTACTAATAGTTTCTTTTTTCGCACATCCCGCCTGTGGAACTTACTTCTGTTTACTTGCTTCCTGATAACTACTATCGCCAAAACTTTAAATGCAACATCAATTGCCATATTCTTTCTTCTTGAATCCCATTCACCCTTTATCCTTTCTTAAATACCCCATGTAACCACTCTTTTCTCTCAATGTAACCCACTGTACACTAGTGGCAGTCACGCCTTGCTTGGCGGAAATGATTACAAAATAACTTATTTTCATTATTTACACTGTTCCAGCTGTTGTCCTCATTTTTAATATCGTATTTACAACCTTTCGGCCGTTGTAGGCTCAAGTCACCTTAAGGTGATTGAAATTTCGAAACGAATCCTTCGATAAAGATAAAAGCGTTAGTTAGATATAGTGACTTGATCCAAAGATTTTTGAGTGACATCGATTCTCGCAAAAAAAAAAA
>JBBBDQ010000265.1:2095000-2217500 GCA_037127315.1 Ascarosepion bandense
GAAGCCATACTAAAGAGAGAAGTCCGAGTCGACATAGATTAAAACATTATTTTCTTTTTCAATCAGAGAAACCACATTTTAGCCTAAAGTGTGTCCCAAGGAATTAGTTCATAGAAAGCATAATGATTTATCTTTTTAAAATCTCTGGATATTAATTTATAAAATTGAAGGGACATTAAGTTAAATACTTGTACTAAGAGGTTTATTGTAAGAAGAAATACTGTTTGATTAAATAAATAGTTGTTTAAAATGCTTTCATTTCGAGTACAAAACTAATTGAGCCTTATTTTATCATGATCATTATATTTAATGATGCCTATTTGGTAAATCACACATTAATTGTTATATATATATATATATATATATATATATATATTGTGTGTGTGTGTGTGTGTGTGTGTGTGTGTGTGTGTGTGTGTGTGTGTGTGTGTGTGTGTGTGTGTGTTATGTCTAATGTGTGTGTATGACTCATATACAGTAATGTGTCAATGTTTTGCCACTGAAAGCCAGACATGTCAAAAATTTTAAACCGGAAAAAGAGAAAAAAAAAGGAAAAAAAAGAAAAACAAAAAAGATGAGACAAGAGACAAGTGAGAAGAGAAAGAAAAGGAAAACACTAACAAAGAAAAATGGAAACGATCGAAAAAATAAAATAAAATAAAATAAATTAAATATAAAAAATAAGAATAAAATCAAAACCAATATAAAGGATAAGAAAAATGTAAAATACGAAAATCAAAAATTTAAATATAAATAAAAATAATTATTTAAAGAGATTTGTTCATAAGTACTAATAAAAGAATAATAGTAATTAAAAATTGCCATTTTAAATAAGTAATTTTTTGAAGGTATAAAAAGTTAAAATAGTGATAAACTATTAGTAATTCCAGATATATTTTAAGAGCATGGAAAATTCTATGGTAGCAATAATTAGTGATTTCACTACGTCGGTTCAATAAGTCGGTTTTTGGGAATTTTATTATATGAATTTTTCTTGTAAGCAAAGGAAACATATTTTATATAACGATTTACATGTTCTAGCTTTAGTTAATATTTTCTATTTAACTGTAAGAGTTTCATTTGTATTCTTCAATTGCCAGTAGTATTTAGAAAGAGAGAAGTAGAATTATTATATATTTTATTATTGAAAGATAAGTTATGTTGGTAAAATCGAGACTTGAAATTATTCTTTGTACATCCGATATAATATTTGGTAAGATTAAGATTTTCAGTAGTGGAGACAGTAGCTTGGTATACAATGGAATCTGTAAATCATTTTTTTTCCAAAGGACATACGTTAGGGTTATAACAATTTCAGGAAATTGTGTTATTATCATTTATCATTATTTATGTTAAGTTGGTTATCTAAACTTATTTATAAATGGAACTTTGTCTGTGTGTGTGTGTGTGTGTGTGTGTGTGTGTGTGTGTGTGTGTGTGTGTGTGTGTGTCCGTTACCTATAGACTCCGAAACGGTTGAACCGATTTTCTTGAAAATTTACACAGTTATACTATAAGCGTCTGCGAGTATTCTTAGCTTGGGTTTGTGTTGAGGTACCCCCGATAAATATCAAAAATCGATAATCGAAAAAATCGGGTTATACAAGGAGTGGTCCGATTTTAATCAAATCTGATTCACTCATAGACAAAGACATAAGCAACGATATTCAGTAGTTTCAAGGTTGCAGTTCTTACAAAAGTGCAGAAAATCGATAATATATATATATATATATATATATATATATATATATATATAAAGCAAGATGTTTGTGTGTGTGTCTGTTTATTTGCCTGTATGTGTGTATTTTTTCATGCCTTTTATTTTAGTTTTTGCTTCCGGTTTGGCTCTAAGTATATATAATTGTAGCTCTTAGTCTCAGCCACGATACCATTTACTCAGAGGACTCATTTAGCTATCAACATTCAGTTTACGACGGAAAAAACTTATTTGATATCGATACCAGGAAATCAAAATTTGATTTACAGCCATTCATTTTTCTTTCAGTCTACGATTTCGCTTTAACTGGAAACAACTATTGGTTTTCCGTCTTTCGTGCCAACGTCCAAAGAGTCTGAGCTCGAAGACCATGGATTAGTTTTAAAGCTTTCATTACACCCGAGCAACGCCGGGTTATACTGCTAGTAAGTAATATCATAATGTTGTTTTAGGATTTTATTATTGTGTCTTTTTATTATCATATTGAGATTATTAGTGCAGTACACTATGACTGTTTCAGTGTATTTTTATTTAAAATTTTGTTACTTTCTCTACTACTATCTCAAGTAAAATGGATGCAATTTTACTAAAGGACTTTTTTTTACTTACGACGTTTATAAACGATGGTAGAATAAAAATTAATCCGTTGATAGAAAACGCAACATCAATAAGATGACAATAAAATAATAATGTAAATAAAGAATGAACAATTGACAATAATTCGTTAAAGAAATTCGTATAATATTATATTGAAGATTGTATGAGTTTTTCTATTTAACTACATTTCTCCATGGTTATATGCACGCACACGTGCACACGTACACACACATGCGCGCGCACATACACACGCGCGCACTCACATACGCACGCGTGATACGTCTACGGAGTCGAATCACTGTCATTTCCTCTGCATTTAAAATGTGAAACAGGCTACAGCGTGCTTACTTCCCGAAACACTATATTCTTTATTTCTTCAAGTCAAGGGGAAAGTCGTTGTCTATTTTCCTTACCCTCATAATTTTCACTTCCTACCACCTCCTCTAATATTCTCTATCAATCACCTCTTTTAGTAAGCCTCTACCTGTAGTGGCTCTCGAACACAGTAATAGGTGAACTTCAGTCTAAAGGGAAAGAGTAACTAGATCCTTCAGTAAGACAGTTCCTTAGTGCAGTAGGTATCCTTTGTGTTGAGTGTTCCATCGCTCTGGAGTTGTCCCAGACTGACCTTTGCTAATTAAATAACCGTTTTAGCATATGTATATTAGCAGAAACGTGAAAAGGATGCAGTCAGTGCGTACGTTTATGTATATATCGATTTCAATTCGTGCAAATGAGGAAGATAACTTCGAAACACCTGCTCGTAAGTAATCAATATTTGATTAACAAGAACACGAAACCACCAAACTGAACGTTCTAGAATTAAATCTGAATTCATGGAGTTGCATATGTATGAGAAGGTGCGTTGGCGGGAGGGCAGACAACTTCGCCAACGAAGTTTTTTCAGCAGAAATGTTTGCATGAAGTTCAAGAAATTAATATGAGTAAGAGTAGGATTTCCATCAGCGTAATGATAATAATCCAAAGAATATTCGCAGTTAAGTTGATTTGATTATTATTATCATTATTATTATTATTTACTCGCTAAATATTCTCAGTTGTAATAAATATTGGTGTACACTAGAAATGAAGTGTCAGCAAATGTCCTCGGTAATTACTGTCAAGAAAGTTCCAAATCTTTAACTGCGTTTTCAGCTTTTTTTTTTCTTTTTTTTTTTCCAGGCTGGTCAGTCCCATCACAATTTATTTGACTTCCATCTTCATGTTTTCTAATTCTTCAACAATTCTCTGGGGATTTATATTTCCATTCTATATTTTGCCAGAACAGTGAAATCTTTTATCGGGAAATGTATTTCCTTCTTTTTTACGACGAACAAATTTGGTCATTTGTCCTGAACTGAGATATTCATTTAAATCTCAAAGACACAGAAAATTTATTAATTTCATTTTCTGCAAGACATTCTTGTCTGTTGCTATGGAATTGGTCTCTGTCGTCAAAACTTTGTCACTTCCAACGTTCTTAATAAATTAACTTCGCCAACTATTTTCGTATTTATTCTTTTTCAATTTGTTATATTTAATGTTTCAGCCTTTCTTTTATTTGGAGAAACTGTACAATTTCACTTTGCCTCTTTTTTTTTCTTTTTGCCTTTGTATTCTTGATTCTTTTGCCATAAATTTGGGCCGTGTTAATAAGAATGGTCCAGTTCTTTCGTATGCTTTTCTGTAGATAGCTGTTAACACAGATTTATCTTCAAATATTTTTATTTGTTTTCTTAGTACCTATTGAATTCTTTTCCTTCCTTCATTTAATTTATAACGTTTCAGTTTATCCAAAACTAGAGTTATAGCCCGGCGTTGCTCGGCTGTAATGAAAGCTTTAAAACTAATCCATGGTCCTGGAGCTCAGACTCTTTGGACGTTGGCACGAAAGACTAAAAACAATAGTTGTCTCCAGTTAAAGCGAAACCGTAGACTGAAAGAAAAATGAATTGATGTAGGTCAAATTTTGATTTCCTGGTATAATATCAAATAAGTTTTTTTCATCGTAAACTGAATTTTGAAGGCTAAATAAGTCCTCTGAGTAAATGGTATCATGGTTGAGACTAAGAACTACAATTATACCTACTTAAAACCAAACCCGAAGCAAAAAGTAAAATAAAAGGGCTGAAAAAATACAGACATACAGGCATATAAGCAGACACACACACAAACATCTTGCCTGTTATATATATATATATCGATTTTCTGCACTATTGTAAGAACTGCAACCTTGAAACTTCTGAATATCGTTTCTTATGTCTTCGTCTATGAGTGTATCAAATTTGATTAAAATCAGACCACTCCTTCTATAACGCGATTTTTTCGATTATCGATTTTCGATATTTATCGGTGGTACCTCGACACAAAACCTAGCTAAGAATACTCGCAGACGCTTATAGTACAACTGTGTAAATTTTAAAGAAAATCGGTTCAACCGTTTCGGAGTCTATAGGTAACGGATACACACACACACACACACACACACACACACAGACAAAGTTTCATTTATAAATAAGTTTAGATAGATTTAGATTAGATTTGCGTTCATTCTTACTCCTGTTTGTTGAGAGTAATCATACCTCACTCTATTATGTACTTTTCAAGTCCCATGATTGATGGTTCAATTCAGTCTTCAACGTTGATTAATTCATTTCATTCGTCTTTTCTTTTAACTTACTGTATGTCAACATCATCTCTCGAGCTGAATTCTTTATTCTTTGTCATCTTTATCAGTTTTCTAGTTTGACTGTTTCGTGGTTCAGTTTCCTGAGATTCACTCCTAACCAATTTTAGACGGAACCATAAAAACATCTCTTACAGTTTTCTCAACTCCAGATATTTTTCACAATTTTAATTATTTTTAGTTTTCAGCATGTGAAAGTGATAGTAAATATTGGTAGCAATTTCAAGCTCACCTTCGTTTTTGATTTTCTATGTCATGGAATTATTTTCGAAATCTTATTTCAGATTCTTCCTCGCACATCCCTAATGATAGAAATATTATTCATTCTCACCAACATTTATCAAGTTGTAATAGTTTTCCAGCAATTAATTTATTTCAATTTCCCTTCTGTATTAGACTTAGAAAGCAGCATCCACTCTCTGAACACGATCACCTGACTGGGGAAATACGTTTGAATTTAAAAGCCTCAGAGAATATCCCGTCTTTCATTCCCTAAGCCAAATTATGTTTTGCAGGAAATCTTAGTCGTTCAAACAATTCTCAAGGGAACACTCTAACCACTTAGTTTTATAACACTTTCTGTGCAAATTTGCTGCGTTGATGGTCTCGTCTCTGCCTTCAGCCATTGAGTGCTGGTACTGATAATAAAGGTTTATACTAATAATAAATATATTTTCCTCACCGGTAGCACAACTCTGATGTTCATACGCGACGCGCTCGTAAGGTGCAGATTAAAACCGTAAACCAAACGATTGCATCCGGCATTAAACTGAACAGGTAAGTATATTTCAAGAGTCAGAGAAAATCCGTGTTAAAAGGCATTATTCATCTTTGCGTGGTCATCGGCGCACCCTGTACCCGAAATATCAAAACACGTCAGATCTAATGATTGCTTCCCCTAAAAGGGAGCGCAGGTTCGAATTTTTCTTAATATTCAGGCGGCAGACGAAAATAAATAAATGTACACTTTAAAAAATAAACAGTACGTGTACTCAAATACGAGTGTCAACTAAAATTAACTTTTAATTTATAAAAATGCCAGATTAATGAATAAAAAATCCATCGCCTCACTTATATATATATATATATATATATATATATATATATATATATAGAGAGAGAGAGAGAGAGAGAGAGAAAGAAAGAAAGAAAAAGAGAGATAAATAGATATTAAGTGATCAAGTAACCACCCATTCGCTTTCCGACCATGAAGCCTTGGTTCGAATCCCACCATGGTCGATTTGTCAGAACGGTGACTTCCTGATGTTATCAGTATGGAGGAGGCGATTCCACTTTGGAAAGTTCCTGAAAACCATACCTCGGGTTGACCCATGCTTTATGAGTGAAATTGGTCAGATGGCTCTTTTTGAAGAGCTGTCGATGGTTGGGCTTGCTCGAAGTCACAAGTCATTGTGTCTAAGGGTTTGAGCGTCCTGGCTTTGTTCAGACTGTTGTTCATGCTAGATAACGCACTCTCTCCCAAAAACTGTAACTAAGATCCGCTCAGAATAACTGCAGTATAAACCACAAGTGGCTTCTGTGGGTGTTAGTTCAAACACACATGTGCTTGAGCAGGTGTCTACAATGGGGGTAGCTAGCCGCCCCGGTAGATGGGTATCCTCAAATATGGGAGGCCAGCCCTTATATATATATATATATATATATATATATATATATATATATATATATATATAGCACATGTTTCTTGATAATGTGTGAGACAGAAGAAGAGCAAGAGAACAAGTATGAGCTTCAGACTGTGCATCCACAATTTCGACCCTGATATAAAACATATTTAAAACTTAGTGGAAAATGCAATAAAATGAAACACACTGTTCTTGCTGTTTAATTTAATAAAATTTGTTTGGGCGAGTTCATTCTACTTTCATATACCCCATAGGCTAGTATATTGAAATACTCGGTCACGATGGCTTGTGACTTGCTACTAGCACAATCCTCGGTCACGATGACTTGGGACTGTGTGCTAGCACAACCATCCTTAGCTTCTGAACAGTTTACTCTACCGAATTTCACTCTTTCTGTAGAAGTTGTTGCCTCATGTTTTTTCTTCATCTGAATATTGTCCACTAAAATCAAGCAGGTACAAAAATTTAAATACCTCAGATATGTTCTAACGGGAGATGTAAAGTGCGATACAGAGATCCGAAGGCGAAATGGCATGGTGAAGGACGCGTTCCAGAAACTGAGTAAAATATTAAGACACAGGAAACGTTCACTAGAAACAAAGAAAAGAGTACTGGATTGCTAGTGATGTCAGTTCTTTAATATGGCAGTGAATGTTGAACAATATCATCAAAGATGAAGGAGAAAACTTGAAGCAACTGAAATGCAGTTCTACAGAAGGAAGCTACGGATATAAACCGAGCACAATGATGAGGTGTTGGAAAGAATAGAAACAAAAAGAAAATTAATATTGAGCACCAGGAAGAGACAACTGAAGTTCCTGGGACAGGAAATGAAAAAAGAGAGGTTGGAGAACCTGATACTAACAAGCCAGATAGAGGGGAAAAGAGACTGAGGAAAGCAGTGGATAACATATTTGAAGGGTTTGAGCAGGTGGATGACAGAACGAGGGTTGCAAGATGTTACAGGACAAAGCGTGCTAAGAGCCACCAGGGATAGGGAGACGTGAAAGGCCATGATCGCCTACGTCCTGAAGGGACAAGGTACATAGAAAAAGTTTGTCCAACATTCACTACGATATAGAAAGACTGATATTACATAATAGTTCAGTACTATATTTTCTAACGAAAATTTCCTGTTAATTAAACAGTCAATTAAGTGCCTTGAGTGATCATGTCTCAAAAAAGACATAACTGTCTGGGACGAATATTTTCCAGCAGTAGGTTTCCATTACTTTCTGCGGCAGACTGGTTGCTAACCAATGCTATAGAGTCCAGCCTGTTTTGTTATTTAACCCATAGCTGGAAGGAAAAGAGACGTATTAATACCTTTGCCAAGGGTATTTGTGCATAAGCAAATGCAACAAATTCAACTGGAATTCGAAGTTCACTCTCTGATTTCTCGTTCCGACTCGATATCCACTGCACGACAATGCACATTTGGCTGTTCTTCTACTGACAACTATTCACGACATTGATGCTTAATCCTTTAATCTCGCTTTCCTTTGTAATCTTTCCGTGTCTACTATCCACATTGTGTCATCTGCGTATCTTTATGAATGCTGGTAAGATTTCTAAATCTTCCCAGAATCGCCTCATTGTAAAGGTAAACAAGTACTTGTCTTACGCTTCTATCTATTTTTATGCATTTACTGCTGAAATTATATTGTCAAATATTTAAACTTCCTAATTTAAGCAAATGTGCTTTTTCGGAAGTCTCCAATTGCCAATCTCACGACTATATATATATATATATATATATAGGTTTTATACTAAACGCAATCATCAGGCCATGTGAGTTGTGTTTTTGCTCGTTTCTTTTTATATACACGTTAGTGATGCATTGTGGGTAAGCTGTTGCATTGTGGGTGAGTCTATCGTTTTATTCTAACGATTATTATGGTGGACGTTTTTTGTTAGTTATTTACTTAATTTATTGACTTATATAGTCGTTTGTGTTAATTCATTTTTCTTGCGTTTGTTTGTTTATTTTATTTTATCGAGTCATTCTCATTTATTCTTGTCCGTTTCAGTTTTAGATTTTTAAGTAGCTTAGTAAAATTTTGTTTTTGTGTCTGTATTTTGAGATGAGCTATTTTTTCATCCAGGCAGAGTTTACAGTTTTTGGTTTGATTTTTGTAGAGTGAGGTTGTTTTCTTTAATTTCCATGATATTTTTGGTCTTGTTTGATCTTCGTTTTTTTATATAGATATATTTAAAAAGCATTGTGATTTTCGCGTATTTACTATTTGTAAAGGATATCTTGCGTGCAGAGATTCTTTGTTTCCAGGATCCTTCAGTTACTCCTCTGTATATTATCTCTGTTATTTGCTGATTTTTCAATGGCTCGGTATATTACTTGTTCTGCAAGCAATTGCAGTTTATGGAACATTTGTTCTTTTTCTGCAGTTAAACATGGGTTTAATTTGTTCAGGTGTTTTGTTGATTGTTTTTATTATTTGTGTCATGTTCTCGGTGCAGCTGTAGCCGATTTTTACTGTTTTTGTTGAATATATTGTGGAGATTAATTGATGCAGGGAAGTGTGGGTGTATGAGTTTAATGACTATTTTTCCTACATATGTTTTTAATTTTTGGTTATACGGTGGGTTGAATCCTGTGATGTTTCTCTTATTGTTGGATTTTTTGTGCTGTGTAGTGTCTATGCGAATGTTCCCTATAATGCACTATCTTTTAGGACTGTTTCATAGACTTTTTTTAGCTTCGTTGAATATGGTTTCATCGCAAGAATTTTCGGTAATCCTGCGGTTGACTGTAGTATCTGTTTGATTATTGATGGCAGCGTATACAGTGGTTTATCACTGGGCTTTCTGTGTTGTTTACATATATCATTTTTAGGTGACATCTAGAAAATCTACTTCGCCAAGGTTAGTTCTAATGTTTATGTCGAATCCCATATTCTTTGACAATATTTATGATTGTTTTTCTAGTTTTGTCTGTGTTTTTGTTTGTTAAAGACCGTCGTCTATGTAGAGTCATGTATAATTTCTATTATTTTACATAGTTTGTTCTGAAATGATCCTTGTGGTCTTTCAGTGTGATAAATACTTGTGTCTTAGCTTGACGATTGCGATTAACATGAAACAGGTGTTAAGCACACACACACACACACACACACACACACACACATATATATATATATATATATATAAGACCGGCCATAATTATTAGGCCACCCTAGTGATTTTAAAAAAATATTTTTTTAGTATTTTTTGCTAACTGAATAATTGTAAATTAAAATAAAATGGTTCTTTTGTTAATACTGCACAATAACATGTGCATCAAATGAATTTATAAATACTTTATAATTACCTATATTAAAGTTTCATCAATGAAAGAATGAGAAAAATTTAGGGTGATTCGGACGAGATCATCTTTGCTTCCTCGCCTTGCTAAGTAATAATAACAAAAGGACTATTCTATTTTCATTTATAATTATTCAGTCGGCAATAAATACTAAAAATAGTATGAAATACATAATTTCTTTTAAAAAACTGTGGTGGCTCAATAATTATGGCCGGTAGTGTATATATATATATATATATATATATATATATATATATATATATATATATTGTTGAGTTATAATGAAGCTTAATGTCAAGGTTTTTGATTTTTCAGTGGGTTTGCTCATAAAAATATTTTGGCATGCAGGTTTGTGTCATAAAACATACATATGTGTGTCTGTGTGTATTTATATATGTGCGTATGCATACATATATGTATATACACACTCAGGATATTATTACGATGTAGAAACCAAAACAAAAAAGCTTTCTATTGACAACCCGTTTTGCCTTCTTATAGTTGGCGTCTTTAGGACAGAATGAAAGACAAATACAAATTTGTCTTTCATTCTGTCCTGAAAACCCCTAGCCAGCTACATAATGAAGGCGATATATATATATATATATATATATATATAGAGAGAGAGAGAGAGAGAGATAAATAGATAGATAGCCGTTTTTAGACAACATATGTTAATGACGCATACATATATATTACTCCATATCCAGATAGTGGAAACAAAAAATATTGAATTCAAAAAAAGAATCGTTATGTTATTTCACTTCTAAAAGATACTTCTGTTTCTTTTTTTTTATGGTAAATAAATAACCAGACATTAAATTTATGGTTTTCTTACTTGTTTCTTATTTAATCTTTTTTTCACAAAAATAAAATGGATTGCACTCTAATACAGTTTGATATTTGTGATATTTATCCGTCAATATTTGAAAAACTTCTAGCCGAGGCTTAAATTTGGTTCAATATTACTGTCCCATCAACCTCTAAAACATCAACAACATCAAACAGGCCCAAAACTCTATCTTTTTTTTTTACAATAAATGCATATGGACTAGAAAAAATAACCCTGATTTCCGCATTTCTATTGGAGTGTATGATTAAGCTAAAGTCTGTGATTTGCTCGGACATTTTTTTCACTCTTGACTCTTAGGCACATCTTCAATTTATGTAAGAACAGACATTACCGAGACGACGGATTGATAATCCTCCGTAAAACTAGTTCACAAAAAACGGACAAACTTAGAAAGGACCCAATCAAATTTTTGAAAGATCACGATCTTAATATTACCACCATCACTAACATTAAAATCGTAAATTTCTTAGATGTTACCTTCGACCTAACCAATGGTATATACAAACCGTACACTAAGGACTCACATAACCATAAATACATCAATAGGAATCATATCAACAACCTAAATAAATCCATCCAACTCTAGTACCAAATAAAGTACCAACTCTGACAATAAGAACATTTTTGACAATTGCAAAATTAAATACTTTAATGCTTTAGAAAAAAGTAAACTTAACACTAGTTTAAAATACTTACTCCGTTAAAAACAATAGGCAGAAATAAGCAGAAATAACTTAAACTTAACATTATTTGGTTTAAATCTTCAGTCGTAATGTCTAAAAAACATTGGTAAATTCCTAATAAAATTAATTTACAAGCATTTCTACCATTCACCAACACTAACAAATTTTCAACAAAAGCAATGATATCAATGATATCAACGATATCAAATATATATTTGGCTCACCTGAATAATATCAAGTACCCTGTTACTAACAATTATGACCCTTCGAAACAGAATTGCAACTGCTGAAAAAATAAGACCTGCCCACTGAATGGCTAATGTAAGTCTGAGAGTATTGTTTATAGAGCTCGAATGATGATGATGATGCAAAATTTTACTTTGGATCGACCGCTAACATATGGAAGCTTAGATTTAATAATCACATGTAGACTTTAAACAACAGTGAATAGACCAAAAACACTGCTTTATCCATATACTATCGGAAATTAAAACTAAAAAAGAACCTAGCAATTACCTGGAATATCGTTGCTAAATCCAAATCTTACAAAGAAAAAAGAAATAGGTTTAACTATGCCATTTTTCTCATGCCATTGAGAAAAACTTGTCATCTTAATCCATATAAATAACCCTAATCTACTATAAATAACCATAGTCTACTTAACAAAAAAGCGATTTAATAACTTCATGTTGCCATAAAATATTTTTATTTAAATTCTTAGGTCCGAATGATCCAGATTTCCGTATACGTTTGCCTTATCTCTTCTTTCTTTCTTTCTTTCTTTCTTTCCCCCGCAAATGTTACTATTAATGATTATTGATACTGATTTCATCACCCTGCATTTTAATATTCTTGATTTTATAATTTGACTTTTAAAATTTTAATTTTAATCTTTTATCTTCAAGTGCTCTTTGTCAAGTTACATTTTTACTCTTGTTATTAAAAAGCAGTAACCTAACTTTATAAGATTTAATTCCCATGAACATCAAGTGAAGTTAAATTCAAATATTTTAAACTGTCATATATATATATATATATATATATATATATATATATATATTTATTTATATATATATATATATATATATATATATATATATATATATATATATATATATATATATATATATACTATCGGGCATAATTATTAGGCCACTCCAGTTTTTAAAAAAATGATGTATTTCATACTAATTTTAGTATTTATTGCTAAGTGGATATTTCTAAATGAAAATAGAATGATTTATTTGTTAACACTGCACAATAATATGTGTATTAAATGAACTGTTCTGCTTTCCAGTTTTTGTGATCTCTTCCCCATTCTAGTCTCTTCTTCTTATTACCTGGTCGAAGCAAAGGCTTCCTGGCTGTCTTGTAAAATTTTGTAAAGTAATAATAACAAAAGAACCATTCTACTTTAAGTTAGAATTATCCACTTGGCAATAAATACTTAAATAATGTGAAAAACATCATTTTTTTAAAAACTGGTGTGGCCTAATAATTATGGCCGGTAGAATATATATATATATATATATATATATATATATATATATATATATATATACACACACGAGAAAATCGCAAGATCGCCAAGACCTACCGCGGTTTCGCACAACGGCTCGTCAGGGCCTGACGAGCCGTTTTGCGAAACCGCGGTAGGTCTTGGCGATCTTGCGATTTTCTCGTGTGTTTTTGCTCTGCGTAACTGCCTCTTAGTTAATCCTTTTTGGTTAGTTTAGTATCGAGCACTTTTCTTTCTTTGTGGTTTGTTCCGTTTGAGGGTTTTTTTTTCTTTGCTGTGAAGTGCTGTATGTATTGTCGGTGCTCCGCAGTTTTCTTTTTTTTCCCCTCGTTATCCAAAGCTTTATAGCCGAGGGCGATAACGGAGTTAGATTCTGCCGGTTATTCGTGGTTCTTAAAAATTACTTGTGTAACATTTTAAGATTTGAATACGTACAGAGTCAATTTTATTATTATATATATATATATATATGAATGAGTGAATTTAGGTTAGATATTGAGATGAGACAAAAAGAAAGAAAGAACGAAAGGAAATGAAAGAACACACGTAGAAATCACGTGGAAATAAAATGGGAGAAGAGAAATTTAGTGTAAGAATGAGAATTTAGTTCGAGAAGAAATTTTTTAGGAAAAGTTCGCTCCTTGCCATTTAAGGTTAACCATTCCGTATTTCAAAAACACAAAAGTCATTTTATCAAACATTAATGAACAGGGAATCTATGAAATAGTTTTTTTTTTTTTTTTTTTTTTTACAGTGAATCGCCTCAAACAGTTTCCTTTTATTTTACTTCCAAATATTGAATAAATATTCAGAAAATCAGACACTCTACTCTTTCTTTACATCTTCCAGACTTCGGGTGTTTACCACGATGCTATCATATTTCCTGGTGTGACTTATATCTACTGCTTGCTGGAGATGCATTTATAAGAATTTGTGGGACGGGTTGCGAATCGAACCATAATTATACTTAATAATAACCAATGAGCTATGAACAAAACTAGGCTACGTGTATGAATTTATACTAAAATTAGTCTGACAATAGTTGCTTTGGAAAATTATAGGCATTCACCCCCCCCCCCTCACACACACACACACACACACACACACACATATATATATATATATATATATATATATATATAAAGAGTGAGAGAGAGAGAGAGAGAGAGAGAGAGAGAGAGATAGCAGGTTAGCTAGCCACAGAGCTCTATGTCTCAAGACTGATGCTGATAGGACACGCATGCGTAAAAAGACGAAAACTGAAACGCATTGACGTTGATAACATAATTCGTTCTCTTGCCTCCTCAGCGATATATATATATTTCACATCGGTGTTAGATGAGGTCTATACTCAGGTTCAAATAAGAGATGTTCAAAACAAATGTTTTAAGACAGAAAGTATCCCTGACTTAAAAGATTGGATTTATAAAACCTGAAACTACGTTTTTATTTATTTTGGTTTTCTTTTTCACGAAATGGTCTTTGTTTTTACCTGCTTTTTAATCACACAGTCCATCAAACTGTTGGCCATCAAATCATGCGATATTTTTCTGAATGCTGACAATATAACTCGATGACTAAGGATCAAAGGTGCGATTTAAAATTCTGTTCAACCTTTAATTTTGTATAAGATTCAAAACAGCTTCAATAAAGATGTCTTCGTATCTTTTGACTGTTGAGGCTATAGTTTGATCTTATCATTGACAATGAGTACATTAATATAAGAATCTGCTTGTACTAAATAAAATATCACATCTTAAATGAAATGTAACTGGGATTTAAGCATATATTTTTATGAAAACGAAAAGCATTATAAAATTAACAATTTAATGGTAAAACAATAAAACAACTTTATTTAATGAACTGTACGTTTGTGTCGTTACTGCTTACGGACTGCTAGTAAAATGATCAATTGAAAAAAAAAGAAATGAATTTAAAATCCCCGTCAGAAAAATACGATTTTTCTTAAAAGACACATTGAACAACCAAGAGCATTAATTAATTTTATTTCATTGCAAGTTAGATTTTTATAAAGGTGGCTATAAAGCCTCCATTTGATTCATTGGCAAAATGAGATTTAGGAGTATCAAAAATTCACAAAGAAAAAACATAAATCTTTCGGGACATGTGTCGATATATGATTCTGTTATGGATATATATATATATATATATATATATATATATATATATATATAGTCGATCAAACAGAATAAATTTTAGTATCCTTCCGTATGTGTATGCTAGTATGTACGTCTCTCTCTCTCACACTCAGTCTATTTCTCTCACTCTATCTCTATCTCTCTATCTCTCTCTATATATATATAGTCATCCGCAGACAAATGAAATTTTAATTAAAATTTCAAACGTGTTAGAAAGGATTTCAATTTTTAAAAAAATAATAACAACAATAATTGATCTTTCCTCTTAATAATAACATGAACATTTTGATGATAAAACTTTTTAAGTTTGAGCCATTTTAACATCCTGAGATGCTGTTTTTTTTTGTTTTGTTTTTTAACAATGGAGTGGAGCAATCTAAATTCGTAGTTTCTTTCTTCTGTTTGACTACAACCTCCATCACATAGATGATAAAAATATAACAAATCTGATTTTCTCAACGATTTTCTATAAAAAATTACTTGCATAATTTGTTTTCGGTGGGTGGTTGAAAGAAGTATGCTTATTTTTTTTTCTTTTGTTCAATTGTTCGTTTTTACTTTTCGTAATCGTAGAAGAAATATAGATATTGAGTCAAGGATAATGTTTTTTCAAATGAGTTTCTAAAAATCTGTGAGCGTCTTTAATCTGGATGACAGAGATATTTTGATTCCACTCTGGAAGCGTTAATTAAACGAATGTTTACACTGACCGGGACGATAAAAGCGAGACAGGCGCTTGTCAATCTAAATTCCATTTGTCAGATCTTGCTTTAATAATTGCGGGATGTCATTGTCTTTTGTTTAACCACACATTTCGAAGTAAATCAGCTGCCATGCATAAGACCAAAGAGTTCAAAAATGTTATTGTAGATCATTCTAAGTAACTTGTGAATCTTCAATGGCATACATTTGGGTTGTAAAAAGAATAAGATTTCTTTTTTCTATATTTGAAGGGATACGGTTCATTGCGAGATTTTTAATCAACCGCGGGCAAGTAAAGCAACACACTTTAATCGCTTAATTAAGTTTTAAATCGACTGAGTCAATCGGGCAAATGAAATTTCAAAGGCTATATATATAATAACATAAATTTGAGAAGTAATAAAGAAACAGACTTAAGCAAAGATCTGGTAGAAGTAGGAAAGGGAAAAGATGAGACGAAGATGAAACTAAAAAATAAACGTAGTAGATTAGTATAAAGATGAATTTTTCGTAGAAGGAACGAGAAAACAGGCAAAAGAAAAATAGTTTTGATCAAAATGGCAGGAAAAATAACAAAAGTTAAAACAGAAGAAACTCTTTTGAAAATTTTAAAGAGGTGACGGTAGGGGATGTGATAAGGAAATGAAATAGAGATGTATGGAAAAAGAAGCATTGAGTGAGCAAGTATGAGAGAGAGAGAGAGAGAAAAAGAGAGTGGCATAGAAAGGAATAAGTTAAGAGAGGGGACATAGAAAAGGTTACGATTGTTTGAAATGAATAAAATAGAAAAAAAGAAGATAAGAATAGAAAAACAACGATGACGATTCAGACGACGATAGCCATGATGATGATGATGATTAATCATGGTGTCCACCCAAATTGAAAACGTTTCTTTATCTCCAAGAAAATATACAAAAAACTAAACGCATATATTTAAAAAAGTAATGCAAGAACTGATCCTCCACTCTTTGCCTCAACATCCGACCCCCCAGTCAACATTTTTGCAAACCAACAATCCACCATACAAAAAGAAAAAGAAAAGCCATTGATAAAAGTACCAGATGTCTTTAAAAATCAACCAATACCAGTCGCTTGAATATTTCTGTCTGTTTGAGAATAATAATCTCATTTTAGTGCTGAGAACTCGTCAGTTTTGGCTGGTGAGTGGCTCTTTTCTACTCATGATGAGAAATGTCATTTACACTTCTTCTATGTGCTCTGTCCTTTCAGGATGTAGGCGATCATGGTTTTCTACGTCGCCCTATTCCTGGTGGCTCTGAGCACGCCTTCTCCTGTTACACCATGAAACCCTCGTTCCATCATCCACCAGATTAGGTCCTTCAAATATGTTATCCGTTGCTTTCCCCTGTCTCTTTTTCCCCTCTATCTGGCTTGTTAGTATCAGGTTCTCCAAGCCCTCTCTTCACATTGCATGTCTCAGGAACTTCAGCTGTCTCTTCCTGATGCTCGGTATTAATTTCCTTTTCGTTTCCATCATTTCCAAAACCTCATCATTGCTCGATACATCGATACATGATATTCGCAGCATCCTTCTGTAGAACCACATTTCAGTTGCTTCAAATTTTTTCTTCATCTTTGATGATATTCTCTAGCATTCACTGTCATATTGAAGAACCGATATCATATAGCAATCCAGTACTCTCTTCCTTGTTTCAAGTGAAATTGTCCTGTTTCTTAATACTTTACTCAACTTTTGGAATGCTTACTTCGCCATGCCAATTCGTCTTCGGTTAATCATGCCAGATACAGTAGCTCTAAGAATTGAACTACTCTATTACTTAAGTAATATTCATACCAACACGGAATTCGGTGTTATATATATATATATATATATATATATATATATATATATATATTATAACATGAATATGTTATAATATAACTACAAATTTAGCTATTTTGTTTCGACACTTCTTATGCCTTATCAAGTGATGAGGTTTATTTCAAGTTGAAGGGTTTTAAAGAGTTAAAAACAAGCAAAACGCCTTTTATCAGGGAGTCATTGTTGTATACACAGTGTGGACCAATCAGAATAAAGTAACTTCTAATTTGAAGAATATGTGTGCAGACTCAAAAATAATTTGGGGGGGGGGCATTAGTATTAATATTTGATTAAATTGAGATCAACATTATTAATTGATTATTAGTTTTACTTTATTATTATTGCTAATTTTTAAAAAAATTCTAAGTTTAACAATTTATTAGATTTAGAGAGTTATTCATATATTAAACGAGGAAAAGAAAAAACGCACACATATAAATAAACATACAAACATCCACACATGGGGAAATAGACGAGTATATACATATACACTGGCAAACAGACACATATACAAATTAATATACGCACGAATATATACATACACAAATTTCAAAATTTGGTTCATATATATATATATATATATGTGTGTGTGTGTGTGTGTGTCAGAAGAATTTTACATCTATACATGTTTTCTTGACAAGGAAAATCCTTATAATGTTTTAAAGTTTTACTTATTTTCTTATTCTTCTTATTCTTCATTTATGTGCCTTGTCCTTCCAGGACGTAGGCGATCATGGCTTTCCACATATCCCTGTCCCTGGTGGCTCTTAGCACGCTTTCTCCTGTTGCACCATGCAACCCTCGTTCCGTCATCCACCTGATCAGGTCCTTCAAATATGTTATCCGCTGCTTTCCCCTGTCTCTTTTCCCCTCTGTCTGTCCTGTTAGTAACAGGTTCTCCAAACCCTCCTTCCTCATTGCATTTACCAAGATCTTTAGTTGTCTCTTCCTGATGTTCAGGATTAATTTCCTTTTCGTCTCCATCCTTTCCAAAATCTCGTCATTGTTCACTTGCTCGGTCCATGGTATCCGCAGCATCCTTCTGTAGAATCACATTTCAGCTGCTTCAAGTTTTTCTTTCATCTTCGAAGATATTGTCCAACATTCACTGCCATATTGAAGAACCGACATCACATAGCAATCCAGTAATCTCTTCTTTGTTTCTAGTGAAATTGTCCTGTTTCTTAATACTTTACTCAACTTCTGGAATGCTTCTTTCGTCATGCCAATTTGCCTTCGGATCTCAGTGTCGCACTTTCTGTCTTCTGTTACAACACTTCCTAGGTATTTAGATTTCTGTACCTGCTTGATTTTAGATTCCCTCACCTGTAATTGGCATTTTGTGCTACCCTTTTTGCTGGTGACCATGCATTCGGTTTTCTTGCTGTTTATTTGTAGTCCTTGTCACTCTCTTCAGCTATTATTTGTAGGAAGTCTTGTAGTTTTCTTTCTGTGTCTGCTATCAGCACTGTATCATCTGTGTACCTTAGATTGTTTAAATTGTGGCCTCTGATGACGAATCCTGGCATAATTTCTAGGGTTCTCAGAATAGTCCTGCTATATAAGTTGAATAGATCCGGTGAAAAGACGCATCCTTGTCTTACTCCCCTTTCAATCTCAGTATAATTGCTGAATTCGTTACCTGTCTGTATGCAGGAAGTTTGCTGCCAGTAGAGATTCTTGATTACTCTTAAGTCTTTCCCAAATATGCTGAGGCTGCCAAGCATCTCCATCAGTTCTTTGTGGCGTATTTTATCAAACGCCTTTGCATAATCAATAAAACATAGGTACAAGTCCTTCTTCATTTGTATTGCCTTTTGGGGATGAGAAGGAAAAGCAGAAATTTTCCGTAATGATTATTTTCCCAAGTTCTTTTAGACAATTTATTAGTTATTTTCAATGGCTTTGGCGTTAATATGTTTGTATTTTAATGCGTATTGTATAGAAGTAGTATTTGTGTTAGATTGGCACGCGAAAGGATGTAGCCATGATACAATATTGGCATTTTTTTTTGAAGACCACCCACCCATTACTGCCGTTCTTAAATAAAGTAAGGTTATTGCGTGGTTTAATAGTTTTATATAAATAGCTTCAATAATTTTCAGCCGCCTTCGGCAATTAGATTTATTAAGAATCATACAAACATAATTTTTATAATGGAGTCAGACATTTGTTTGTAGGTGTTACTTTTTATGGCATTGATATCACTTAAGTGGTTTGTCTTCCTTTGGAAGATAGTTTTTGTCGTTTATTCAATGCAGATTATCGGCCCATTATCTTATTGTGCAATTAAAATGATGTTTCCCAATGGTAGATTTTAGGTTAGATTTTGGAAATGTGTTTTTATTCGTAATTATATGAAATTGACAGTTTTAAATATTCAGTAGTATATTGCAAGTTTTATACGTCTGCTGAGGCCATTCTTCGAAAAATAGTTCTCATCGGATACGCAATGGATATTGATATATATTATATTAATAAATATTTGTTTAATATGTTTTATGTCATTAAAACATATTTTCATCGAGGAATACTCTTCTCGTGATATTTCAAATTATTGCTCTTTTATATCTTTGTGTGAAAATTATTATAGTGCTGCCTTAGGTCAGAAGGTGGCTGCTGAAAGACCTTCGTCTGGCAGTAGGACTCTGCACAATGCGACACTAACAGGATAATTAATTCGTTGCTGTCAGACAATTTCTGTGACTACATCACCCGTTTACATCTGGCCACCTAACTTCCCAGACTGCAAACCTATCTAACAAGAAGTATAACACGAAGTTAAAATTCTTGAAGCAATCTATATAAAAAATTGCAACCAACACTGAATAAAATGAATTATGAGTATAACACAAATTCTTTAAAACGTCTATAACGATAATATTTTAAAATACCTAAATTGTAATTTTTTAATATTTGCAATTATAACAGAATGCTTTAAAACACGTAAACTGTAATTTGTAATTTGTAACTACAAATTTAAATCCTTTACCGAGCGGAAATTTTAAAAATGTGAATTAAAAGGACACATTCTACAGCAATGAAAAAAGTGCGTAACTGTCAAATACATCAAGTTTTGTCTTTAATATGATCTCAGATGAGATAAAAAATACATTGGAAAATAAAAGGAATGTGAAAAACTACGGAGCCTTTCATAATTAGTTTAACTACAACACTCGGAAATTAATCCGTGAATTCGAGAGGATTAGAGTAAAAATAAAGACATAATATATGTCTAGATTATTCAACCAAACATGCTTGAAATTCCGCTTTCTTTCATCAAGCGCCCGTAGCGAAGAGGTTGAATCGCCGACTGATGCTTTAACACGTGCATGACCATGACATTACAACATAAAAATTGTTTTATTTTTTATAATTTTCACGTTCTAATGAACGCTAAGCAATTGGTCAACCGGTACAATTGAAGCAAGAAAAAAAATTACAGTAATGTTTAGCAACACAGTTTTAAAGATTATCTCGGGAGGAGATTGAAAGTACTTGGGAATATCGCGAAATGAATAATAAAATTATCTGTCAAAGTTACACCTCGTTTCTTACATCCTTCAATTATAAAGATTATCCGGGAGTATGAACGGATTTTTATTAAATATAAGCAGACGCAATGTTTGTAATTCATTTAATCTGACATGTCTAAAAGAAACTTTACTGCCTAAATACACAAATATATATATATATATATATATATGTGTGTGTGTGTGTGTGTGTGTGTGTGTGTGTGTGTGTGTGTGTGTGTGTGTGTGTGTGTGAAAAAGTCTTTCATAATACTTTAACGCCTTTTATTTTTTACTTGCTATTTATGTTTGTTTCATACATCCGAGTGCAACACGGCTTAAAGAACACGCCTGGCATTTCAAATCGAAAAGATCTTTGATATTTCTTTGCAAGACATGCTTTTGACAGAAAAAAAAACAGATGTTATAAGAAAGAGACCAAATAGAAAAAGAAAACGTCAGAAAATAGATCGTCTGGACAAGGGCTCACTTGCTTTACAGGAAGACAACAATAAACAATAAAGAGGGGTACAGGCAAAACGAGATACATATAGAGACATTTATTCAGCTTTCTTTAAAAAAATCAGACTCTTCATTTTGTGGAATACAAAAATATTGAAAAGAAATTATGGGAAAGACAGGAAGGCCTGTGTTCACACAGACATCTTTTTTTTTAGTATAAGTCCATTCTTGAGAACATTCATTTATTCCTTTGCTTTTCTTTTCTATTTTTATATAATCATATCGTCCTAAGCAAGGCATTTTATTGCCACTCATTTGCAGGGGGTTACGTAGGAGGAAAGTTATGAGAAAGAATGACAGGTTATATGGGGTGTCAGGAGGTGGGTAAGAGAAGGATGAGAATACTGACGAAAGTAAAGTGGACGGAGAAACAAGCATGAGAGCGAGGATGCAGGTTAATGAGTTAGAAGATGACTATTGACTATACATTTTTTTATAATCATATCGCCCCAAGCAAGGCATTTTATTGTCACTGTTTTGCAGGGGGTTTACATAGGAGGAAAGTTATGAGAAAGAGTGACAGGTTATAGGGGGTGTCAGGAGGTGGGTAAGAGAAGGATGAGAATACTAATGACAGTTGGATGGACGGAGAAAGCAACATGAGAGAGAGGATGCAGGTTAGTGAGATAGCAGATGACTATTGACTATACATTTAAATTCTTGGCGATTGTAGCTGTCGGGAAAGCAAGTAAATAGAAGTGAATTCCACAGGCGAGGAAGTGCGAGAAAAGAAGTTGCTAGAGAAAATTTGCGTTTACAATTTATTGGTTTCACAGTAAAAGGGTGGGATCTAGTTGCTAATCTTGTGGCTCGAGTAAATTTACATTTAGTGGGCACTAGTGAGCTAAGTTCATCATAGCAGAAGTCGTGAACTTATTTGTAAAAGAGACACAGGGAAACCACATTGCGCCGGTGAGAAAATGACTGTATCCGAGCTGTCAAGTCGAGATCCATCACATTACAAATTCTCCGTTGGATTTTGTCAAGGTCACCTAGGTGGATAGCAGGAGCACCCGACCAGATATGGCAGAAATATTCAATGCACGGACGTAGAAATAATTCTCTTCTCTGTCTTTGCATATCTACGTGTCTCGATATTTTACTTAGTTTCTCTGCTATCGCCCTCCATTTATATCTTCCCAGATTCGTATTTCGTTGCTATTAGTTCTAAATATTAGTCTACGTGAAAAAGCGTTCTTTTCATTATCATTTCACGAATTTACGTACGCGTTCATTTGTTGTTTTGCTGTTCATTATTAACATGATGTGTGCAATGCCACAATCACAGGCCACACAATGAGAATCGAACTATTCTATCAAAGACTTTTAGAACAAGAGTTCTCATCTTTGCTTTGTTGTATATGTCAAAGTAAATACATCTCAATTTTATCAGACATGATGCCATAATTTACAAGACTGGATATTTGCAAGACTTGCTATAAATTGCTCTTTTACAGACGCCCGAACATTAACTACACCGTAATCAATTATTCAAATATATAAAATGCCCACTTCAAGAACTTTGTAATACAAAATAAGTCATTTACAAAGCAAAAGTAAATGACTTAAATGGTCAAAACAAAATATATTAGGGATCAATCAAAAACACCTTTATGACCAGGTGATTCAATCACAAGTCTACATTCGAAATAGAAAACTTAAAAAATTGTACAAAATTAGCTAACCACGTGTGGAAATTGAAATTAAAATATGGAAAAGACCCAGACATAACATGGAAGTATAGTGAAAACCGCCAAGCCTTACAACGGTGGCAAAATATGTAGACTGTACCAGAAAGAAAAGTTAGCGATTATGCTATTCCCAAACAAAAATGAATTACTGAATGAAAGAACAGAAATTATGACTAAGGGTAACCATACCAAAAAATACCTATTAGATTCATACAACCATGGATGAAAACGTTATAATTTCTAGTATTTTTAAAAATTGTGTATTCAAAAATTCCCCGTTACGTGAGAATTATAAATCTCCGTTACGTGAGCGTTCTTAAAAAACGGTAAAATCAGTTATTGCAAATCGCCTGAAGACACCACATGGTAGAAACCTAGGTCGCGTAACACGTTTACAAATAAAGAATATTTAAAAGTTCTACAATATAATTGTATTGAATACTTTTTCATAGAAATGTGTAGTGGTCTAATTTTATCATGACCAAAAACTAAGTAATTAAAAATTCAATACATATTATATATATATATATATATATATATATATATATATATATATATACCCAGCGGTGACAGTTAGTTTCGTGCTTATACGCAATCGTCAGGCAGTCGATTGTGAATAAGCACGAAACAGACTGTCGCCGTTGGGTGTTGACCGCAATGTCCATTTTTATATTTACAGACGCGCTATCCTCGATATTAAGCACTTTAACCCATAAAGATAGCAAACCTTAAAACTATATTTTATCATACACAAATACTCAAACGCACACACAGACAAAGACACACACACATACACACACGCACAATCACACACACACACTTACACACACACACACACATATATATATATATGAGATAACAATATACACTACCGGCCATAATTTTATTAGGCCACCCCATTTTTTTAATGATGTATTTCATACTATTTTTAGTCCAAGTGGATAATTCTAAATGAAAATAGAATGGTTCTTTTGTTATTATTACTTTGCAAAATTTTACAAGGCAGCCGAGATGCCTTTGTTTCATCCAGCCAATAAGAAGAAGAGACTAGCATGGGGAAGAGAGCACAAAAACTTGACACTAGAACAGTTCATTTGATGCACATGTTATTGTGCTGTATGAACAAAAGAACTATTCTATTTTCATTTAGAATTATCTACTTGACACTAAATACAAAAAATAGTTTGAAATATATAATTTTTTAAAACTGGGGTTGCCTAAGAATTTTGGCCGGTAGTGTATATTTTTATATATCAGGAACAAATAAGTTTATATATATATTGAGAGAGAGAGAGAGAGAGAGAGAGAGAGAGAGAGAGAGAGAGAGAGAGTAGATATTTCAAAATATATACACCTAAATTTCTTATTAATGATTTATCTATATATCTATATCTGTCTATATCTATGTAGGCATATTATGCATGTATACATTCAGACTCACATGCACACGCGCGCGCATAGACACACACACACACATACACACACTATGATGATTAGATGTGTGGACGCTTGTGTGTTGCAGATGTGTAATATGAAGATATTTTTTCGACACAAATGTATTCTCAAGACAGCGCACAAAGGCGCGCATAGTTTATCGGATGGACAAGGAAGTTCTCTGTTCGAATGACTTCTTAGCTGACCCTGACCACTGCCTTGTCAAACGCTCTTTTATCACCCTCACAATTAGACCCTTTCTCGTCATTTCTCTCTCCCTCTTTCTCTTTCTCTCTCTCTCTCTGTATATATGTGTGTGTGTGTGTGTGTGTGTGTGTGTGTGTGTGTGTGGATATCAATAAATATACATATGCATATACACACAAGTAGACTCATGTATACGTATTTTTCTGGTGCTAACAAAACAGTGCTCGAGTAATCTAACAGAGCTATAAAGTGTATGTTAATGAATATACATAATAAGCATCTGATGATTACAGAGTAAATGAAGCTCAAGGCGTGTTATAGACCTAGAATATATATATATATATATATATATATATACACACACACATTAGCGAGCATAAAGATCAGAACGAGGTTAAGGAAAAGTCTAAATATGAAATAACTTTCTATTTTAAAGTTTCAAAGGACATTTTATCAAGGAAAAAAGGATATAAAGATAAATTATATAATTTCAAACTACAAAACTCAATGAACTTATATTGATTAAGTTATAAGAATAATTATGTAACATTCGAAAAAAATAGGTGATCGAAATCATCAGAACGATTACATAGATCCATAAAATTTAATAATTTTTTTGCATTATTGAAAAAGTTTTAGGATAAGTATATAAAATCGGGTACTTTACTAAATTACCGGCTCTTTACTGGCTCTTGCATTGTAAACATGGCGAAAAATCTGTGACGTCATTGGAACTTAGAAAACTGATAGTCAAGTTACGTAATGAAAATAAACTCTCGATTGGGGTTATTTCAAAGAGTGTGGGGAACTATAAAAGTTTTATTCACAGTATTTTAAGAAAACTTGAGGAAACTGGGTCATGTGAAGCCACCTAGCAGGCCTTTCCCCGAAGACTTAATGAAAGAAATATGAACAGCCGAATAGCCTCTACAAAGCCTTACATTTCTAAAAAGAATCAAATGAGTCAATTGAAATTTACCACTGAACACGTCATATGGACAGAAGAACAGTGAGATTATGTTCATTTCAGCGATGAGTCAAAGTTTAACCTGTTCGGTTGTGACGGAAGAAGGTTCGTTGGACGCAGTCCTAAGGAACGATATTTGTTTAAGTGCACTAAAAGCAGCGTTAAATTTGGAGGAAGTGTGATGGTGTTACTCATGATTTCAGTTGACGGGACCTCTTGTTAGGCTACACGGTAAAATTAACGGAACTGTATACAAAGAAATATTGAAGAAAACATGTACCTAATTTGTGAACTGCAATTAATCAACCAGCTGTATTTATGTGAGATAAGGCGCCATGTCACACAGCGAAGTCTATTAAAACATTTCCTTCAGAGGAGGCTGTTAGTGTTATGGAGTGGCCTGCTCAAAGCCCAGAAATGAATCCTATTGAGAATGTTTCGAAGTTGCTAAATGAAAGAGCCAAGTAAAAGAATCCAACAAACGTCGTAGAACTATGGACTAATTTAAAAGGAGAATAGGAGAAAATATCCGTTAATGAATGCAAGACATTAATTCGCTCATGTAGCAAAAGATGTCAAACTGTTATTGGAAGTAAAGGTTTTGCACATCAAGTACTAATGAATTATGAAAGTTATTTTCAAATTTGATATGATGTGTCCATTATAATAGTATGATTTTGTTAAACGTTCTGATGTTTTTGATAATACCAGACGACCTCAGCAAATCGATCTTCATAGCAGTGCCTAAGAAGCCAAAAGTAAACGAGTGAGAACTCCACAGAACCATCAATTTAATGAGCCATATAAAAAAACTGATCGTCCGAATTATGATGAATAGAGTGAGAAGCAGAATCAGGCCAGAGATAGGTTTCGTCAAAGTCAGTGGAACAAGGAACGGCAAATTTATGATTAGGATGCTCTCTGAAAGGGTGAAATAAATACAGAAGGTCTTATACCCGTGCTTTATTGATTATGCGAAGGCGTTTGACAAAATACGCCACAAAGAATTGATGGAGATGCTCGGCAGCTTTGACATATTTGGGAAAGACTTAAGAGTAATCATGAATCTTTACTGGCAACAAATCGCTTGTATACGGACAGGTAACGAATTCAGCAGATATACAAAGATAGAAAGGGGCGTAAGCCAAGGATGTGTCTTTTCACCGGATCTGTTCGACTTGTACAGCGAGAATATTTTGAGGACCCTAGAAGTAATGCCTAGATTCGTCATGGGGGGACACAATTTAAACAATCTAAGATACGCAGATGATACAGTGCTAATAGCAAACTCAGAAAGGACACTACAAGACCTACAGAAGGTAGCTGAAGAGAGTGACAAGAAAGGACTACAAATAGACAGCAAGAAAACCGAATGCTAGGTCATCAGTAAAAAGGGCAGCCCAAAATGCCAAATACAACTCGGGGATAATAAAATCAAGCAGGTACAGAAGTTTAAATATCTGGGAAGTGTTCTAACAGAAGACGGAAAGTGCAACACATGGATCGAGCATGTGAGCAATGATGAGGTTTTGGAAATGATGGAAGCGAAAAGGAAATTAATACTGAACATCAGGAAGAGACAGCTGAAGTTCCTGGGACATGCAATGTGGAAAGAGGGTTTGGAGAACCTGATACTAACAGGCCAGATAGAGAGAAAAAGAGACAGGAGAAAGCAAACGCATAACATATTTGAGGGACCTGATCAGGTTGATGACGGAACGAGGGTTGCGTGGTGTAACAGGAGAAGGCGTGCTAAGAGCTACCAGGTATAGGGAGACGTGGAAAGCCATGATCGCCTATGTTGCATGTCCTGAAGTGATTTTTTCGAATGTTATATATTTATTCTTATAACTTTATCAAAATAAATTTATTGAGATTGATATTTTGGAATTATATAATTTACATTTATAATCTTATTTTTCCTTGATTAAATGTTCTGTGCAGCTTAAAAATAAAATGTTTTTTCAGATTTAGACTTTTTCTTAACATTGTTCTGATCTTTATGCTAGCTACTATATATATATATATATATATATATATATATATATATATATAAATTTTTTTTAAATTTCGAAACCAGTTATTTACGCAATCTTAGGTGATTTATAATAACTGATTTTCTAACATTTTATCTCCACTTAACGTAAATGTGAAACAGTTATTTACAAAGGAGAAGTACATGATACATATGGACAAATAAAAACATATTTAGGATCCGCAAAAGTTATTTTTAAAAACAGATGGAATAATCACAAATCTATGTTCAAGCTGGAAAACATTATAAATTGTACCAAAGTGGCTAACCACGTGTAGAAATTAAACGAAAATCATTGCAAAGACTCTGATATAACATGGAGTATAATAAAAAAAAAAGTCGAACCATGACACAGTGGTGATGTCTGCAGATTGTAGTGAGAAGAAAAGTAAGCAATAATATTATTTCCAGAACAAAACAAAATTACTAAATGAAAGATCAGAAATAATGCCCATATATAAGCACACCAAAAATACATTTTTGAATCATACAAACCTGGATGAAATTGTTTAAATTCCTTGAGTGCCTCCTCTTTAATTTATTTAAAATTCCAGTCGCTCTTTCGTAAAAATCCCTATTGTACGTTTGAAAAGTTATTATAAATCGCCTGAAGACACCGAAAGTTTTTAAACCAAGGTTGCGTAAAATAACTGGTTTCTAAATTAAAAATATTCAAAAGCCCTACATTATATATATATATATATATATATATATATATATATATATATATATATATATTGAGCACTTTTTAATACACCTGTATACTATTTTAACTTAATTATGAACATAAACTGATTAATAATATAATAATATATATATAATATATTATATATATTTCGCAGGTCGAAAATTTGTAATACGGTTCTATGACGTCACACCGTTTGAGAGACCGAAATTGAGATACTAAATGTTTAGTCGATAACACAATACTCACACATACACACAGTAAAAATAACCTTCAGCTATTGGATGCCATCTACATTAAATCAAAGCAACCGACACTCAAAAATTTAATCTAATCACAATACACTATATTGCATTTAGACATATGGTTCTATTAACATTTCGGTCGCTCAGGCGGTGTGACGTCATAGAGCCACATTACAAATTTACGACCTGCCACTGTTATTCTGTGACTGTTATGGTTGCATAGCAATATTGTATGTCAACACAAGATAATATCATCGTTGATGGTGGATGTCTTTATGTCAACGTCCCTGCAACTTCTCTGAAGATGGTTCATGTGAACCGAGAGCTTAGAACCAGCATAATAAAAAAATATCCAAATGTTGGACAATTTTTGTTTTTATTTTCATCTGAAATTAAAGCCAAAATACGATGTTTAGCACAGCTCATTATTAAACATACTAGACAATTATTGTCTGTTATATTTAACAATATATATATATATATATATATATATATATATATATATATATATATATATATGATTGCTTAATTACTTAGTTTCTTGTCATAATATGATTAGACCAGTGCACATTTGTATTAATAAGTGTTTAATACAATTATATTGTGGAACTTTTGAATATTTTTCATTTGTAAATGAGTTACTCGACCTAGGTTTCTACCATGATTGGTGTCTTCAGGCGATTTTCAATAACTGATTTTACCGTTTACCGTTTAGTTTTATTTTAATTTTTTTAAGTACGCTCATGTAACGGTGTGTTTTTTTAACGCTCACGTGACAAGGAACTTTTGAACGCGCAATTTTTAAAATTACAAGGAATTATGACGTTTTCATCCATGGTTGTATGAACCTAAGAGGTATTTTTTAATAAAGTGAGTGTTAAAAAAAACAAAAAAAAACACCATTACATGAGCATTCTTAAAAAAAAAAAAAACGGTAAAGGGTAAAATCAGTTATTGAAAATCGCCTGAAGACACCACTCATGGTAGAAACCTAGGTCGCGTAATAACTCGTTTACAAATGGAATACACACACACACACACACACACACACACACACATATATATATATATATATATATATAAACAGACGAATAGATCGCATCCAATAATTCTTTGGTTTTATTTTATTTATTCACAACAAAAATCACGATATTTTCAATGTTACGTTGATCAAAGTATCAGTATGCATCTTTTTGAAAAGAGTTTTTAGTTGCCTTTATATTTTAATAGGTTGCCTTATTACGAATGGTTATCCTGTCAGATGGCAAAATCTTCAGGATACGATACCAAGTAATTTGCTTACAATTTGATATATCCGATAATGCTTATAGCATTTACTAACGGTCCCAGCCAATTAAAAGCTTCCCTTACCAGAAGATTATTGATTCTTCATCCCCTTCATTTTTTTATATTTTAAAGGCGAGAAAGCAAAACGCTCACTATTTACGTGTATTTCAGGTGTTAAAAAAAGAATATTTAATTTGGAAATAAACATGTAATGCTTAAAAATAATCGGTGACAAAATCCCGGGAAGAAAACTTTAACAGTAAATCTAACAAACACAATCTTGCCTGTTTCTGTGACTTTAAAACATATGAAAAGTCGATTTCTTCTTCGCCCTTTTTCAGGACTATAAAAAATAGTTTTATAGGCGGCTGGGGTCAAATCCATCATCTCGTTAAATTAGCAAGTTTATATAAAGTCATTTGTTGGCGTGAATCTGTTGAAATATAGGCAGTTATGTTCCCAACTCGTTATCTGTTCAAACAATTCACTTATTTGGAGGGAAAAACTTCAAATTCAGGTTACGTCTCACAAAACCGGTGTTTTATATCTCGTGTTATTTTTACTATTTGACATAGTCCATTTATCTTTTCTGAATGTTTATTCAAAAATGCTTCAGAAACATTCTTAAAAGAAAAAAAAGGACAAATTCTTTCCCTCACAAAATCGTGATAAATGAAGTCATCATTCAATATCCATGGAATATATGGTAATGGCGGACAATCTGACAAAAGAAATTTTAATTAAGCTTAGCATTTTTTATGTGGAGTTTATGTTGGGTGGCATCAAATTTTGAAAAACTTTTTTTTCAAATAGTATTTTGTGAGAAATGAATTTACTAATCAGGGCTTGTGAGACAAGCACAATATCTACCGCTAAAAAAGAAATGTTAAGTAATAATTTTGCACTCAAATTAAATATTTTTAATAACAGTAGTATTCACTGCATGGTATCCTACAGCTGTGGTATTTTTAAAGATACCTGTTTTATATGAGTACTAATTTAAACTATAACTGATTACAAAATACCTATATGCATGAATGTGAATTTCACATTTTCAAAGATCTAGCTTTCCAGTCAAAATGCAAGTTTCAAAAGATGTCTTGAGATTATATATTTTTCAAGATGAAGTCAGATTATAGTTGTTTTTACAGATGAAGTCAGATTATAATTGTTTTTACAGAGGAAGTCAAATTATAGATGTTTTTTAAGTTGTAAATGACAAGTCATCAATTGTAAGAAAGACAGATTGTGTGTTTTTCAACAAGATGAATATTCTATGATTCCAACTACGATTTGAAGGTGACATAATCAAGCGAGTGCGAATATTTCAGTATCTAGGAAGATTTTAACAGACGACGGAAAAATGTGACGGCGAAATTCGAACACGCATAAGAATAGCGAAAATTTTCAAAAGCCAAGGAAAGTATTAAGAAACACGAAAATTTCGTTAAACTGAAAGAAAAGATTGATAGACTCTTATACAATATCAATCATGCTCTAGAAATGCTGTTTTACAGAAGGATATTAATAATACTATGGATTCAACGATAAAGTTTTAGAGAAGATGAAAGCAAAAAGAACACTTATACATAGAATCAGAAAAGGATAGTTGAAATTTCCAGAACACATGCTGAGGGAAGACGGCTTGAAGAATTTGACACGGGACATACTGAATGAAAGAAAGAGAGGGGAAAGCAGCAAGCTAGCTATCTAACGAGCTTGTTTTTTGTTTTAATCATATCACCCCGAGCAAGGCGGTAACGCCACTGATGTGCAGGGAGCTACATAGGAGTGAAAAGATTGGAAAACAGAAAACCGGAAACCGCATCCTAAAGAGGAAACAAGGGATGAGCCTCTACACCTGTTCAATAGACGAGGGTGGAGTGTGAACCGGGCGATAGTTTAGTCTATCTACTCTAATTGAAAAAAAAAGTGAGAAGATTGGAAAAGAGAAAACCGGAAACCGCATCTTAAACAAGAAACAAGGGATGAGCCTCTTCACCTGTTCAATAGACGAGGGTGGAGTGTGAACCGGGCGATAGTTTAGTCTATCTACTCCAAAAAATGAATGGTTTGAAGAATAGGGAGTGCGATTAATAATGAAACGACGAACCTTATTAAGAGATCAAAAGGATAGGAATTTGTGATGAACCATGATCTCCCACATCCCAAAGGAACACGGCACATAGTAGGAGGAACACTGACCAATGACAATCCTACATGGAAGTTTTGTTCGTAATTATCTCCAGGAAATACCAAATGAACTGAAACGAATTTAATGTCAATAAAGAAAAGAATTTAATCACCACAATATATGCTGAATTGTTTTTGTTTTTTAATCGTTTCACACCAAGCAAGGCAGTAATGCCACTGATGCACAGGTGGCTACATAAGAGAGAAAGATTAGATAGAAGGGGAGTAAAGAGAAAGACGAACCAGTTATAGTGAGTGTCAGAGAAAGGAGCAAGAGAAGGATGGGAATACAGGTGTGATGACAGTTGCAAAGGAAAGAAAAATATATACATGGTGATGTAGAAAGAACTGGAGTCAAGTGGTTAAGAGATGGTATTGACATTGCATTTAAATTCCTGGAGGTTGTAGCCGTCAGGAAAGCAGGAATATGGAAGATATTTCCACAGGCGTGAAGTGCGAGAAAGGAAGCTGCTGGAGTAGAATTGTTATCTGCATTTGGTTGATCTAACTGTGAATGTGTGAGATCCAGTTGCCAGACTGGTTGCACGAGTAAACTTATGTGGTAGGGACACCAGTGACTTAAATTCGTCGGCCATGAAAATATTTGTAGAACAGACAGATCGAAGCCACATCCCGTCGGTGGAAAAGTGGCTGGAATCGAACCGCAAAGTCAGTATCTATCACATTACTGATTCTCCTTTGGAAGCTGTCGAGAATACTGAATTGAACAGTGTGGGCGCCTGACCATATATGACAGCAGAACTCCATGCACGGACGAATGGATAATCACCTAGAGGTAGCAAAATAAACTTGGAAAATGTCCTCATAGACACCGGGTGAGGATTCTCGCTTCACTGGGTAACAGCGACTGCTTCGATATACAGGTGGTCGATTTGTTATTTTTATTTATTTTTATCCTCTTTTATTTTGCCCGTTTTTTGTATAATTTCTAACTTTCATGCCTAATTTGAAGGATCTTTTTCCTAGCAGAAATCTCTTTGACTAGACTTAACTAAGTTAAAACTTAGCAAGTCACTAACCTAATTTTTTTTTTCAATTGGAGTAGATAGACTAAACTATCGCCCGGTTCACACTCCACCCACGTCTATTGAACAGGTGAAGAGGCTCATCCCTTGTTCCTTGTTTAGGATGTGGTTTCCGGCTTTCTCTTTTCCAATCTTTTCTTTCCTACGTAGCCCCCTGCGCTTCAGTGGCGTTACCGCCCTGCTCGGGGTGATATGATTAAAAAAAAACAAATAGCTCCTATTGGATGCGCACACTTGCAACAGCCAGATGACTGGAAAAAAGCGATCTTTTAAACACTCGCGAGAATGAAATCCAGGTTGGGAGAAAGCACCCCGCTCTTCAAACCCTACGCTGATACGCTGATATTAAATTAAATTCAGAAGAGGACCAAAAATTAATTTGTTGTATGACAGATATAGTCACGTATTCTAATCATCTCACACTTTTACATTTGTGTCGGGCAGTAACTTTTGCTACTGTTTCTGTAACAAACTGTCTTTTATGGGACAGGGTTGTTACCCTTGCGCCCAATCACCAAACCTGGAGGACCATTCTTGGTCCTTACGTTTACAGCACTTGGTATTGTCCAAATGGTCACCCATCTAAGAACTGACAAGGCTCGATGTTGCTTAACTTCGGTGATTGGACGAGAACCGGTGTATTCAACACGATATAGCCGTATACTTATGCCTTATAGCATTACAGAAACAAATAACAGTCGGAAGATTGTGCAGCGTTCACTTTCTAAGTAGTGGCGAATGCTCGTCAGGAAAATCAGGATTTTAATATTTTATTTAGGCTCTAGCGAGGACTAGTGGCACAGGTGTGAAATACGTAACTTTCTCAACCACCAGACAGAACAGCTGAGAATATTTTGTTGAAAAAAAAAACGGGTTAAGAAAAATAAACAGGTGGAGAGAAACTCGCGAGCTGTAAACGACGGACAAGTAAGAAAATGTTTTGTTGCTTCAACAGAGGTCCAAAGTAAAATTTGACCACCTCCGCAGTGATCTTGGTCGGATGAGATTTCACTTGAGCGTGAGGTTGGGGTTCCTGAATGAGTAAGCGGCGTTGAAGGACAACACAGCGGGTCCTGTTCAGCGGCCGCCCCCACTCTTTATCAATTACGATCATCTTCATCTCTCATTCCATAAATTCTGACCTCACCGTGAGAGGGGCTAGTATTCTACTGACAAACACAGAAGCTTTTTAGATGCATTGCTTTGCACTTAAAATATTTAGTTTGTCTATGAATGCGTGTGTGTGTATGTATGTATGTGATTTGTATATATATATATATATATATATATATATATATATATATATATGTGTGTGTGTGTGTGTGTGTGTGTGTGTGTGTGTGTGTGTGTGTGTGAGAGAGAGACATTTTTATCACCATTTCCCAACGATTGATCCTCAGATCTAAAATTTCACTCTGCTATTTTCTTCATCTCCCTGGTAACACACCTATACACCTCACATGTACATACTTGCGTATATATGTGCTAGTACTTACAGTTATATATATATATAATTCCGTATCAGATAAATACAAAAATAAAAGGGATTTAATTCATAATTGTTAAAAGTAATATTGCGGTGGCGGGGAGTGAAAGAAAGAAAGAAAAAAAAAAAGAAAGGGGCAAAAGTTCCCCCGCAGTATTTCCTCTATACGTTTGCCTCTTTCTTTCTTTCTTTCTTTCTTTCTTTCTTTCTTTCTTTCTTTCTTTCTTTCTCCCCTACCCCATGCAATATTACTTTTAACAATTATGAAGTAAGTCCCATTTATTTTTGCACCCTACATTGTTTAATTCTTAATTTTTAATTCTAAATTTTATTTTTTAATTCTAAATTTTATTTTTTAATTCTTAATTTTTATTTTTATTTTCATTTTATTTTTAGTTAAAATTTTAAAATTTTCATTTTTTATTTACATTTGATATTTGAATATTTAAATTTTTACGTTTCATGATTTACGCTCCCTTGATTTCTTCTCCCTGCATTTTATTCTTTTTAATTTCTTTTATTTTAATTTTAAATTTTAAATTTAAATTAAAATTTTTTATCTACATGTAAGCTTACAATATTTAAGTTTTTAATCTTGTTATTAACAATGCAGTAACTTAATGCTATAAGATTTAATTCCCATAGACATCAAGGGAACTCAAATTCAAATTTATTAAACTGTCAGTTTGAAATAGGTACCTGATGATTGCATAACACATGAAACTCCGAGTCGTGCCATAGATATAGGATAATTTGTGTATTTATTAATATATATAATACAGCTCTGTTCATACATTAAGCACTGTTATGTTAACACCTGAATAATAATACTATACATATGTACACCCTCCTCATAGATATATTTATTCATCTACGTGACTATATATATGTACATATGATTATTTGTTTGAACATTATTTTGAATCGATACTCGTATTTGAGTAGATATTCTATTTCTAATAAAAACAGTACATTTATATATTTATTTCTACCGTCCTGATTATTTACGATAGATTATTGTACGAAAATAAGAGTATCGATTAAAAATGATATTCAAACAAATAATAATCAATATGTCGGTTGTTGAAACCATTTCGTTAATCTTCGGGATTTACCGTAATATATATATGTGTGTGTGTTTCATTGTGATAGTATTTAGCGCCAACGTTGTTATTTTTCAGCGGCTATTATTGATAAAATATATTCTGGCAGGTAGGGGTTTTTTATCGTAAAGTATTTGATATCAGGTTGCAGATAGAGCGTTGATAGTACAGTTTGTCTCTTTAACTGAGCAGATTCATGCCGACTTCGAAGTTTCGCGAGGACACCGTTATGATGTTCTCACGAAACCGAGATCAACAGAGCAAAAGGGCCCATCCCAACTAAACAAACACACATTCAGCATACACTAAAAATAAAAAATAAATCATCTATACAATAAAAAATAAAAAAATCAACCAATCATAAACGGGAAGAAAAAGAATAGCTAACGAATCACAAATAAGAATATTCTCACAATATCAAACCATATTTTATATAAACAAGAAAAAAAAACGTAACTTAACGACATGCCCTGACGAGTGAGATCACCCTAATGGCGTCCTCATGAAACTTCGGCATGAATACGCTTTATTAAAGCGACAAACTCTCTGTATATATATAGTGTGCGATGGGAAAATTGTCAACATTTTATTGCTTTACTGTTGAAGGTCTCCATCAATTACATTGAAGAGGTAGTCTAGCCCTGGGTCGAAAGGGTGGCTGCTGAAGGACCCTATGTCGGTTCACAAAATTTTGCTCCATGCCATACAAACAGGAGAACACACTCATGGCTGTTAAACATTTTGCGACTACATCACCCCTTACATACTAACTCATCAGACTGCAAACCTTTGATTATTATCTGTGGTGCGCTATTTAAACAAGGAGACCCCTCAGAGGAGTTGCAGGAGATTCCGAAGTTGTCTGGAAGCCCCGGTTCAAGGGAATGGCGATTTTATTGAATAAATTTATTATTTTGTATTTCAAGATATTTTTGTGCAATTTTGGTAACTATATCGGTTAAAATGAGATGTTTGTATTATTTTCATTTTTGCGTAATTTTGACGCCATTTTATTCATCGAATCCTCTCTCTTTCTGTCTCTCTCTCTCTCTCTCTCTATATATATATATATATATATATATAGAGAGAGAGAGAGAGAGAGAGATGTGTGTGTGTGTGTCTGTGTGTGTGTGTGTGTGTGTGTGTGTGTGTGATAAACTCGTTTTGGTGCTGAAAAATCTTTGATATCACCGGTTTTGTAATTTTCTCGCTGCTTGAGTGCCTGGTTCAAACAGTTTGTGTACTTATTTCTTGTTTTCTGGTGACTACAATCCCAATTTAAGAATTTATGATGAGATCGTGTTATCAATGACAACTTCGATCGGGAATATATTGGTCATCCAGCCATTGCTTATTTATTTTTCTCGAAGATCCTATCTTTCCTCTTAGTTTCCATTGCTTAGTCGATATGTTCCTCAGAAGGAACTGTGAATTTGATGACATTAATATTTTGTAATTAAATGACAAATTAGCAAGACAGAACTCTATTGTCTGACGATATCTCAATGTTGAAGCATCGCTTTGATATGAATAGTAATTTAATCTGCAAAGCATTACAAAGCATTTAAATTCTAATTTCATGATAAGAGAATTAAGTACACCTTTTTGGCGAAGATAATCTTTTATTTGACATCTTGAATAATTATTGCTAAAATTGTCCTCCTTCGCACCAATTGTTCTTTATTTATTTAAAAAAAAGGGATAATATTTGTGATTTAAATCGTGTAATCTTGGTGCTCCTCTTTTAAGAAAAAAAAATTATTAATATGAATTCGTTAGTATCGCCAGGTTCACACTCCACCCACGTCTATTGAACAGGTTAAGAGGCTCATCCCTTGTTCCCTGTTTAGAATGTGGTTTCCGGCTTTCTCTTTTCCAATCTTCTCACTTTGTTTTTTTTGTTTTTTTTTTTCAATTGGAGTAGATAGATCTATCTATCTCCCGGTTCACACTCCACCCATGTCTATTGAACAGGTGTAGAGGCTCATCTCTTGTTCCCTGTTTAGGATGCGGTTTCCGGTTTTCTGTTTTCCAATCTTTTCACTATTACGTAGCCCCCTGCACATCAGTGGCGTTACCGCCTTGCTTGGGGTGATACGGTTAAAAAATATATATATATATACCAAAAAATGATTTTTAAGTGAAAAATTTTTATTTAAATGAAATATTTGTAAAAGACTTGTTTTTATTTTAAATGAAATATTTGTCTTCGTTGTCATTCACATGATAAAAACAAGAGTTTTCTAAAGCAAACGCAGAAATATAATAACTTATGTCATCTGAAAGGAAAAGTCTACCCAATTGTGCGAAAATTAGGATGAAATAATCGTTGGTATTTTCATATGCATTTTTATGTTTTTGTTTTTCATCTATGCCTTCATCTGCCTTTTTCTCTTCTTTTTTTTTTTTTTTTTTTTTTTTTTTTGCTACCGACGTTGAGTGACTTTCTAAATTTCAAACTACTTTGTACTCGCAATAAATACTTTGTAATTTGACTGGATATAGAAAAGGCAAAAGATAAAAGAACTGATTTCAACTCGAAATTCTTCCATTTTTGTTGTCCAAATGAGATTATGTTTCCACATTGGAATGAATTCATTTTCTATACTACTCAACCAGTGTGTATGACTTTCGCTTTTTTTTATCTCGTCGTTAATGTCGTGACCTGATGGTGATCTATTTTAATGATCAATTTTAAACTGAAAATTTAGTGGATGACACTTATATACTAGTAGTCAGTCATTAAGTTTATCACTCTCAACTCCATTGTTGATTTGTTTTCCCAATTTAAAGTTCTATTTCTGGGAGCCGAGTTCGAATTCCAGTTGAATTCCTTGCATTCACTTACATGCAAATACCCTTGGGAAAGGTATTAATCCATCTCTAACAGGACAGGTTGGGTTCTGTAGCCTTGGATGGCAACAAGTCTACTGCAGAAAGTAGTAACAACCTACTACAGGATAATCTTCTGACCAGTCAATCATGTCTTTTTCGAGACATGATCGCCCAAGCGTGTATCTCATATGACACTTCACTGACTGACTAAATATAATAGTTGAAAACATGATTAAGGCTTCTACTGGGCATAAACTGGGGGATCAGTTTTATATTGTTATGATGTAATAAGCTGATCCCCCACTAATTACTACTTAATAATATAATACATCTCCTCCCCTTCTAGCTATGAGTCAAGTAATAGGACAGATGGGGTTCTATGGCCTTGGCTGGCAGCCGGTCTGCCACAGAAGGCAATGGCAACCTGCTGTGGGATAATCTTCTGCTCAGTCAGTCATGTCTCTTTTGAGACATGATCACCCAAGCGTGTATCACATATGGCACTTAACTGACTGACTGACTGACTGAAAGTTCTATTTAATACCAAGCTATTCAATAAGCAATCCAGATTTACCTTCCTTGTCTACAACTTCGACTTGAGTTATAAAGAAAATTTACTTAAGTTTTTTTTTACAATGATGTTCACCCTGTGCAATTCTCAAGAGCCACTTGGGGTAAAGGGTTACAGATTTAGAGACACCACTCTAAGCAAGGCAATAATGCAAGAGGTTGCTGGAAGTGAAAGAGAATGAAAATACTTTATAGGGAAATAGAAACCCAATCCTAAACAAGAAACAAGGGATAAACCTCTTCTCCTGTTCAAAAATCTGTGAAGGAGAATTAACTGTGCGATAGGCGTGCCTCTCATCACAAAACCAACTATTTCTATCAGTGTAGACAGCTAACAGGAACAAATTATTATTTTTATTATTTTGTAGAGAAGAAGGCTACTATCGATAACAAATATAAATTTAATCATAAGCAGTTCAAATCTCTGTCATTAATTTTTCTGCTTCAAAATCCTATTGGCATCAAATCTCGAACGAACATACCGGGTTTTAATACTTGCGTCATATTGAGAATGCTATTGAAAAAAGAAATGAAGTCAATAAATAGAATAATAATTATGAATGTAAAAAAGGAAAAACATTCTCCCTTTCTATATCATTAACACTTTCAATACTGTCGACATATTTGTATGTGTTCACAAAAATAGCCTGCTGCAGAGGTATGTATAATTTTTTAAAATCATTTCAAGAAGGCAATAAAGCCACTAAGACACAAGAGGGTACTCAGTATGAAAGCATATGAGAAAAAATAAAAGCATTAAGGGAAGAGAATGATGATTCTTGGGAATGTTTGATATGGTGTCACCATACCATTTTTTATTAGTGGTATAACTCTAAAGAATTTCTTCTCCACCCCCATAACTCGCACTGGAACATTGATGATCCCCTCGCCATCGACAAGGGGGTTGTCGATATTTCTATAACTTGCCTTTTCTACAGGTATGGTGTTGATCCTATGCGAACCCTTTTACCTTCCAGGTGGAGTAACAGCCAGTTAAGTGTCTTATGTGATACATGCTTGGGTGATTATGTCTTTTTTGATGCATGACCGACAAGGTAGAAGATTTTCCTGCGGTGGATTGTCATTTCTTTCTGTGGTGGACTGGTTGTCAACCAGGGCTGTGGATCCCAATCTGTCTTGCTATTTGACACATAGCTGGATGGGGAAGAGATGAATTTTCATTAATTTAATTCCCAAATTTAAGCGAGCAATTAAGACAAAAGACAAGAATTATCAGGCACTCTTTATCTTTTTGCCGAGCTTGAAAAGGACCTCCAATCGGTGAAGTAAGAAATGGCTCGTAATTTTAATGCTTCTAAAATGAAGCTGCTATCTATTAACCATCACAGACAATTACTCCTTCCCCCCATTAGCATGGATCAGGCTAGTCTCCTTGAAAGTAAAACATTGCGCCTCCTCGGGTTAACTTTCAAAACAGACCTCAAGTGGAATGTCTACATAGAATCCATAGCTAAATCTGCTGTTAAGAAGGTTGGTTCTCTGTGCAGGGCCAGGAAGTTTTTCCTGTCTGAAACAATCCTGCATATATACAAATCTAACATCCGCCCGTGCATTGAATATTGCTGCCATATCTGGTCGGGTGCTCCTGCTATCCACCTAGGGCTCCTTGACAAAATTTGAGAATCTGCAATGTGATCAGTTCCGACTTGGCAGCTCAGATACAGTCACTTTCTCACTGACGCAGTGTGGCTTCCCTGTGTCTCGTCTACAAGTACTTTCACGGCTTCTGCTCTGATGAACTTAGCTTACTGGTGCCCCCTATATACGAGTTTACTCGAGCCACAAGATTAGCAACTAGGTCCCACACTTTTACTGTGAAAACAATAAAATGTAAATGCAAATTCTACTCCAGCAGCTTCTTTTCTCGCACTTCCCCCTTGTGGAATTTCCTTCCATTTACTTGCTTCCCTGACAGCTGCAATCTCCAAAAATTTAAATGTAAAGTCAATAGTCATCTCCTATCTCACTAACTTGCATCCTCTCTCTCATGCTCTCATCTCATTTCTTCAGTATTCTCATCCTTCTCTTACCTGCTTCCTGACACCCCCTGTATTCTGTCACTCCTTTTCCTAACTTTCCTCCTATGTAACCCCCTGCACAACAGTGGCAGTATAATGCCTTGCTTGGAGTGATACTATTATAATAATAAAAATTTCCCAAGAATATTTGCCTGTAAGTGAATGTGATGAATTCAACTACAATTTAAACTCAACTCTTCGATTTCTCATTTTGAGCAGATATCCACTGCACCACAACACACAAACACACTCCACCCATGTCTGTTGAACAGGTGTAGAGGCTCATCCCTTTTTCCCTGTTTAGGATGTGGTTTCCGGCTTTCTCTTTTCCAATCCTATCACTCCTTTATTTATTTATTTATTTTTTTTCAATTGGAGTAGATAGACTAATCTATCGCCCGGTTCACACTCCACCCACGTCTATTGAACAGGTGTAGAGGCTCATCCCTTGTTCCCTATTTAGGATATGGTTCCTGGCTTTCTCTTTTTCAATCTTTTCACTCGTACGTAGCCCCCTGCGCTTCAGTGGCGTTACCGCCTTGCTCGGGGTGATACGATTAAAAAAAAAAATTCACCCCAGGGAACTGAACTCGCGTTCACACAATAAACTGATTTGCTTAAACAACGCTATAAAATCCCATCGTCCTTTCTTCTCGCTTTCTCTTGCTACCTTCTGTAAGAAGTCCTATAATTCTCCTTTCCTTGTCTGCTATCAGCACTGTGTCCTCTGCGTATCTTACATTTTTCAGTGACAAATCCTAGCAAGGATTTTACTTCTCTCTGAAATGTTTCGCTGTATAAGTTGAATAGATCTAGTGAAAAAATACATGAGGTTAACTAAGATAAATTGAGAAAAAGCCAGATTTTTATGGAAAAAATTAAAGTAGGAAATTACTGAAAATCTAAACTCACCCCCTCACACTCTCTCTTTTTTCTCTCACTCTCTCTTTCTCTCTCTTTCTCATTTTTTTCTCTCTTACATTCTTTTCGCCTCACAACAATTTTCTTCTCTAATGAAGAGAATTCTGGCAGAAAATGGCGGAATTAGTGGCAATGATCATAATGGAGATGGAGCAGAAAAACCGCGTTTATTTTCTGATAGAAATCCTTTTTGCTTATTCACACATGCAAAAATCTGATATTGGAAATTCACTTTTGTGTTGTTTTTCTCTAATTATAGATATGATTGAAACGTTTTATACGGTCTATCAACTGGAGATTATTTAAAGATAGGAAATATTTGTGATTGCAAGAATTTTTGCGATAACAATGGTTTATTCATACAATTCTTACTAATTTACCCATATATGGAGGATAAAAGGTGGATTCATACCGTTTCCAAGGTATTTGTGCGGAAGTGAATAAAAGCAAGCCCAAAGGAAACTGAAACTAAACTCTTTGATTAACAATTCCAAGCATCTATCTATTGCACCATCCACACATCCAAGTTTACAGCACCTTGTATTCCCAAGCAGTCACCCATTTAGCTACTGACCAGGCTCGACGATGCCTAACTTCGGTGATCAGACGGGAAGCAGTGTTTCACCGATATATGACCGTAAGGCCGTATGCATATAAAGTCCCAAGAATCGGGGAATATCCTGCTGCGAAAGGATTTGGGGATAGGAAAGGCTGACGAAAAGGATGAACAAATGGGTTGTTCTCAGTGTTTGTTGGATATCAATAGGAAAGAAGTGGGTGTGAGGGGTGACTTCAGTTTCTGGGTCACGGTTGTCATGGATTTGGCAGTTAGACACCAAATTTTTATGAAATTTAAATATTGTTGAATAAAAATCTAAATTAGAAGCATCGGAATGCTTTGTTGGGTCTGTCTTTCCACCGAAATTAATATATATATATATATATATATATATATATGTGGGGGGGGTGTATGTGTGTTTCGTCTAGATGGTGTCTTCAAGTCGGCGTAAAAGACAAACCTATGTGTCAGAAAAATGCGTTGGATGCTTTTGAGGGAGAGCTAATAAATATCCGATATTTCGTTCAACATCTTAGTTTTGTCTTGAAGTTGTTAAAATCTACTGGGTATGAAATTAGACAACTTTGTCTGTCTCTCTCTATAATTTAATACAGGGTGTAAACGATAAATTGACAGTTTGAGATTTAAACCTTATTAAAGAAGGGACATTTAAAGACATTTAAGATTTGCGTATGTTTATTTAACTGTTTTATTAAATACAAACATTTTATTCTATGCGTCCACCTTCTGCGTCCAAAACTTGCTGAATGCGAGCCCTAAAAGCACGACAGGCCTTGACAGCTAACTCTTTCTTGATATCGCGGAATGCTCGCCTTACGGAGGTCTTCAGTGAGGCCACACTGTTATGGGGGCGAGCATTAGAGACTTTCTCAACATCGCCCCATAACCAATAGTCGCAGGGGTTCAAATCTGGCGAACTAGAGGGCCAGATATTTGAGGGCACAAAAAACGGCAACTCTCTCTTCAAGAAGGTCTGCACTGTTTTTGACCCATGAGCAGGTGCAGAGTCCAGGATGAATATCATTTTGTTGGGATCATCGTTCTTCTTAATCCAGGGTAAGAGAACTTCCTCCAGAATCTTCAGATATTCCGCCATATTGATCTTCAGGCCAACTTCAATGAAGTGACGGGGCATGACTTTCCCATCGCTGGCAATAGCTCCAAACACCATGACAGAGACAGGGTGTTTACTCTGCATGACTGGAGGAACACAAGAAGGGTCAATGGCGATAACTCTTGAGTTTCTGCAGTTGGCGACTTCGTCTACCATGAACTTTTTCTCTCCACAAAAATGCGAACGGTACCACCATGGTATTTCGGGTGATTGAGTAGCAAGTGGCTTCTCTCTTTACGAATGGTCTTAGATTTCGCGGTAAGAATGTTACGACATCGTCTGCAATATGACTTCATCCCAAGATCTTTCCGTACTGCATTAGAAATGGTCATTTTGGCTACATTCCGCTTTTTCGCCTGGTCAACCATTGACTGTGATGGATTTGCTGCAATGGATCATTTCAAACCTTTTGGTGGGGATTTTATCACTTCTCGGGCTGTGAACCTTCCTTTGCATGTCTTTACCTTCCCTTAAGTTTGCTACAATACGATAAACAGTCCTAGGAGCATAGCCAGTGTCTCTGATAATGTCAGATGTCTTATGCCCGGCGCGGAACAATTCAGCAATAACCATTCTATGGTTAAATTCTACACTGGCACTCATTTTGTTAGTATTTTTAGGTGGCTAATCTGGACTTCAGACTCTAAAGAGTAAAGCAACTAACATTTCAGACTGATAATGCCGCTTTAAAAAACCTAAATTGCGGATTGAAATTACTGCCAATTTATCGTTTACACCCTGTATACTAGATTATGCTACAAGTACTTGTCCGATGATTACGATGACATTGTGTATAGGCCCGGTCTGAGGTATATATCGGTGAAACATCTAGAAATCTTGAAAAAAGAAGAATATGTGATCTGAGGTCAATGATTCCAACAAAGAGTTGACAGTTCAGAAGTGATGGATTTCTAAGTTAAATGCTAGAATGAACTCACAACCAATGTTTGGAGTAAAATATTCATGTTGGCCTATTTTCAAATGATTTCATAAATTCTAAAAATAAAGTTTGTACTTACCTATGACTTTTGGAGTGCTTCCTGAATTTATGCTGATTGAATTCCTGTAATGAAAGTAATGCCTGAGGTTCTGCAGATATTCCTTGAGCTCTCACTTTCCGGGGTCCACCGCCACTGGCCACCACGGCCAGTGACGACGACAACGGAAGAACAGATTGATATTTATCCAGTTGACTGCGAAGTTCCTCAATCAACTCATCTTTCTCTTGTAATGTTTGACTCAGCTCCTCGATAAGAATTTCTTTGTCCAAAAGAGCTTTCTCCAACTCCTGCATCGTACTGCCCATTGTCTCCAAAATAATCCTCCTTTTTCTTTTTATAAAATAGATTTAAACTACGTGTTATTTTATTAGAATATTCGACTTTTAATAATTTTATCTTAACAGATCTGGAACTAAAATTAGAACAGAACTTTTGGTGAAAAATTCCTTACTCTGTTTCTTATTCTTTTGATATAACAGTTGCCTGCACAAGAGATCCAAAAGTTGTGTTTTTCTTCTTTCTCGTATCTGTATTCCGGCTTATGGCGTTCGGCGTTCGGCGTTCGGCGTTCGGTGGGGCCGTTTTATAGCTTTCAGACAAATATAAAAATGTTGATTCAACTGACCGCTTGCAGGCGTAATTGTCGTCGGTTTTATTTGAAGATCATTTCGCTATTTATTTAAAACTCCGATAGCACCAGACCGAATGGCCCAAGAGATCCACTTAACCACCGCCATAACTGAAGCTTGTAAGCTTTCTCTTGCTTAACCAGTTGATTTCTATTCACAAATATGCCAACCATTTTACTGACAATAAAAGAAGCCGTGCAGTCTGGAATCAACAAGATCGAGCTCTTGTCGTAGGGCGTGAGTTTTGTAATGTTAGGACGATGTGCCAGGAAATTGTATAAAATCGTGACGGGCAATGAAAAAAAGAATATTTTCTTTTTAAATATGTGTTTTTTCTTATAAAGTAAGAACAATTCCTATGAGCATTCTCATATTGATTAGTTTGGAAGGTATAATTGGTTTACTCTTCTTTTCTTTTCCCGTTAATGGTATCATAGAATAATAAAAATTCCATTGATTTTTACAGGTGGATATTTTTCGTTTTTTTTTTTTTTCAATATTTTAAGAAATGTTTTCTCACTTTAGAATTTTAATAAAATTTTACTTTTTCCAAATTGATATATATTTTTTAATTTCCGAAAACTTAAAGAAATAAACCAGATATAAATATTTAGGAAAATTTCTATCAATTCCTTAATTTTACATATTCTGAATTCTTTTCTGTATCTTAAATAAGAATTATATTTTTTGATTATTGAAATAAATAAGTTTTTCTAAATTTTGATAAAATTGATTTTTAGCTTTTTTTATTTGAAATAATATTTTTACTGCCATTGATAAAAACAATTACAATTAAATTTGTTTCTTATGGTCTTGAATGAGTCAGCATAAAATGTGTCGGCTCCGTGATATCTTTTAGCGGCTTGATGATAAATATTCTACACTAATTCAAATGTGAGTATCTGTATAAGACTAAACCTAATTAGAAAAATGGATTTCTTTATTGGTTTCCACCATCATTTCATAAACTGCTGTGTCCACCTTTGTCGTTGCTTGTATTCATATCTGCAAGAAAAATGAATAACAATTAGTACATTAAATTTTTACTTATCTTTTACAAAAGAAATTTTAATTAATGAGAACATATTAAAGGGATTCTCTTATTTGCTTCGTTGCATTTTTCTGCTTTATTTTAATTGTTTTGATTTCATTTTTCTTTTTATATTCTTTACTACTTTAGTATTTGTCTATATTTCTGAGATAAGGTAGTATTTGCACATAAGGACACATGTCTCTTAGAACTGTGAGTTCAATACTAGGCGACAGCAGTGGTGAACAAGTAACTTGCAGACTTAGAGGGAGATAATTCATGACTTCCAATCAAGGCTTTACGCAATGTGATTGTAATGAAGAGTTCAATTCGAACTTCCTAGCTACTAAAAAAGGCCGGAGCGTACAACGGTTGAAACGTCGTATCAAAGATGAGGACAATAGTCCGAATAATGTAAATACTGTCTTTATTCCTTGTTAAAATATGTAACTTTTATTTAAATGTCAGAATTAAAGTGATAAAGAATCTCGTTAAATAGCAATGTTTTGCTTTCATCATACCATTATTTGTTATATATATATATATATATATATATATGAAATGATTTGTTTAAACATTATTTTTTATCAATCCTCGTATTTAAGTAGATATTCTGTTTTTAATCAAATAATATTATAATTTATTTCTACCGGCCCGATTATTTACGGTAAATTTTTATTACAAAAATGTGTATCATTTAGCAGGATTCGAACCTGCGACCCTTTTCCACATAGGGGAAGCCACCATGTGATCTGGCGCGTCTTAGACCTCTTGACCACGAATGACGATTAGTCTAAACGAAGTGAAATTAAGATTATAACATGTGGATAGCGGTCGCAGTTTCGAATCCTGCAGAAAGACGCACATTTTTTTTTTAATCATATCACCCCAAGCAAGGCGATAACGCCACTGATGCGTAGGGGGCTACGTAAAGGTAAAAAGAATGGAAAAGAGAAAGCCGCAAACCACATCTTAAACAGGGAACAAGGGATGAGCCTCTTCACCTGTTCAATAGACGTGGGTGGAGTGTGAACCGGGCGATAGTTTAGTCTATTTACTCCAATTAAATAAAAAAATAAAAGAAAAGAGTGAAAAGATTGGAAAAGAGAAAACCGGAAACCGCATCCTAAACAGAAAACAAGGGATGAGCCTCTTCACCTGTTCAATAGATGTGGGTGGAGTGTGAACCGGGCGATAGTTTAGTTTAGTCTATCTACTCCAATTAACATACGAGGTCTAATGAAAACTTATAGATTTAGAAAATTAACAAACTTTAAATGTTTAATCATTTGTTCATATTCACGGAAGATAATTTCAGCATCTGCTCTTAAATAATATAACATATTAGAAGAATTAAACGAATAGTAAGCTGAATGAAACTGTGCTATTTTTCTAAGTCTTTATACACTGGCGTTTGTTGAAAATCACGCAGGAAGACGTGCTGTACCTCGATGTCTGGGGTTTTTCTAAGCGCAACTTAGATGTAGCACTAGGCCGAAAGTACTGTGCACCCAATGAGAATCGAACTCACTCCTCAATTGTAATGATTCTATCGAGACAAGCTTGCTAACCATTACACCACGTCGGGTTCCCCTATGTGCCTCGATGTCCGTGTACACTAACGTTAGCTAAAATTCACAAATAAATGCGTGCTTAGTCTTCATGTTTTAGTGAAATGCAGTTTGTTTAAAATCACACACAAACTTGTGCAGTTTCTCGATTTCATTGTATAGTAAGGTTTTCTGGAAAATCAAAACACATTTCCGTGCTGTATCTTATTGCTTAGCACATTTTGGTAATAAAGATTTATCGTAAATAATCGAGCCGGTAGAAATAAATATATAATACTATTTGATAAAAAAAAGAATTTCTACTTAAATACGAGTATCGATCAGAAATAATGTTCAAACAAATCATTTCAAATTGTCGGTTGTTCATAACAAAGTTTTGTTAATTTTCGTTTATAACAAAGTTTCGTTAATTTTCGTTAATTTTCGTTTCCTTTATATATATATATATAACATAGTGATGATCCACGTATACTGTCTTAATAATATTTATTGGAAAAACTACTAAAAAGTTGTAAGTTTAAAAATGTATTTTTTGACAGTATTTATTTCTATTATTATATTTGATATTTAAGATCGTCCTCGGCCTTTCATCAGAAACAAATGATTTTAAAATTTAAATTAGAAGCGTTTTCGCGAGGAGCGTTCGTCGAGAGATTGTTTACATCACGTGACGCAGAAAGCGACAGATTTTTTAAATATTTGTAAACGTAGACCTATCTTTAATAATACTTATAAGCGTTGTTTTAAAGAAAGATTTTTTAAGTGTATCTAAAAAAATGTTTAACTATTGAAATATTTATAAAGATTCAAAACACCTAAGTCCCTATTTAACCCTAGCCTGTATGTATTTAATTTTCAAATCCAGTATTTTTCTTTCTTTCTGCGTGAGTATGTAGAACTAAAATCAGAATCTATTAGTAAACATTTGCAGTTTTCTAATGTGTGTCCTGATTGATTGAAGTGTTCTGCTATGGGTGAATACGGGTTGTTTTGGCGTATGCTTAGTTTATGATTATTGAAACGGAATCTAAAACCACAATCCATATTCCCACACACTTATTCAAAATTTAAAAAATGATTACAAGAACCTCCAATCAAACAAAAAAATCAAAGTCATTTTCGATAAACCACCCATAAATGCAATGAAACAAACACCCAACCTATCAGCTATCCTCACTTCTACCAAATATCTAAAAAATGCAAACCTATCAGGGAATTTCAAATGTCAGAAATCCCGTTGTTTAGTCTGCAAACATTTAGTAAACGATGTAGTATTTTCTCTATCCAACACCAACATCAAATTACACCCACCACGCCTCACCTGTGACAGCCAAAACATAACATATTTTCTCTTCTGTTCAATATGTCCAAATAGTGGATATATTGGTGAATCTGGAAATAGCTTTAGATTCCGCTACAACTTTTTAGTAGTTTTTCCTATATATATATATATATATATATATATATATATATATATAACGTCCAGCCCCTAGTATTTGAGGATACACGTGTTTGTTCAAAACTCACAGAGCTTACACCGCAACTATGCTGAGCACAACTTAGTTACAGTTTCTGAGAGAAAGAGAGAGAGAGAGAGAGAGAGAGAGAAAGAGAGAGAGAGAGAGAGAGAGCGTTATCTAGTGTGAATAACAATTTAAATAAGGCCAAGACGCTCAAACCCTCGGTCACGATGACTTGTGAGTTTGAGCTAACACAACCATCGACGGCACCGAAAAGAGAGCCGTCTGCCTAATTTCACTCACAAGGTTTGGGTCAACCTGTGCCATGGCTTTCGGGCAATATTTAATGGTGCCACCCGTTAGAATCACCTCCTCTAGACCAATGATATGAAAAAGTCAACCTTTTTGATAAATTTACCATGGTGAATTTCGAACCCAGGTTTCCTAGTCAGAAAGCGAACGTTTTAAACACGTGCCCATACATATATCTATATATATATATATATATATATATGTATGTATTATATTATAACACAATAACTCCTCCATAATTTTGAAAATTTTCGCACGCCACGAAAATTTTCCAGTCGCGCGTTCGTAAAAATCCCTGTTGTACATTTGGAAATCGTTGGAACATCAGTTATTATATATCGCCTAATGATACCGAAAGATTGAAACTTCGGTTGCAGAAATAATTCATTTCCACTTCTTCTAGGCGGCCTACCTGTTTAAGTTGGCGAATGCTGCCTTCAATACATCTTTGGCGTTATAAGGAATTTTTTGGTCTCTCGCTCAAATGCTCTCCACACATAATAATTAAGGGGTTGGCAGTCTGGGAAGTTTGATGAACAGATTTAAGGGGGGAATGTGGTCGCAGAAATTGTTTGACAGCCATGACTGGGTTCTCCTGCTTGTAATACATGGTGCAGAGTCCTGATGCCAGGCACAGAGTCTCTCAGAAGCCATTCACTTGATCCAGGGCAGCACTATCTCCTCAAGGCACGTGATGTAAGCCGCCGTATTGAGTGCGTTGGAAGATGAATGGAGGCATACCGTCGCTATCACTGTTGATCACCCAAACACGTTCGTCATTAGACTCATCCTTTGCAAATCCTCTTCACTATTCAATCTTCCTCAGATTGACACCTAAACAATCTGAAATCTTCGTATTGAAGCATCCAGTGCGAATTTGAAGCACTACATATTTCTAACGGAGTGAACTGCACCATTGTGTTCTTTTTCTCACAGACGGTGCCCAACTGATCCTACCACACTGTGAGATTGATAAAATAAAATAAAATAATGGCGCATGCGCAAATGTAAACATATAAAATAGTGACAATTTATCCATCGCTCCCTGTACGCTTTGTGTTTAACAGCAAGAACCTGTTATACTTGTATCTTTAAGCCATTATGTCTGCTGAAATAATAATAATTAGTCGTTTTTCTACTAAAATGTCTATCAGTAACCAATTTATTGATTTTGGTAGAAACAATATCTGTTTTTCTTCAGAGCGAATATTGTTTCAAGTTTCGAAAGCAGCTTTAGTATTTTTTTAGTTTTGTATTACAATTATTAACCAACAATGATGAAAACATTAACTCAACGCAATGTATTAACTTTAAGTACTTCCAAAAGTTTGCAAAGAAAATTATATCATGAGAAAAAATGCTCCAAATTTGATAAAGTTAGATCATCAAAATGTTTATGTCATTATTAAGAAGAAATACAAAATAATTCTTTTATTATATTTTTTAATCCTTTCAATCACGATCGAAAGTTACCGACTTTTTTTTTCCGTAATAAACACATGGATTTAGAAATTCTTGCAAAAATAAAATAATTGTATGGTTTATATGAAATTTTCAACTCTAATGAAAAAATGAATTAAATAATGTTTTTAGATTTATATTCTTTTTAACTTTTGATTTTTTTAAAAATTCTGTCCCCTCCCCTTACTTATTTTTATGACATTTTGAGATATTAAAATTCCACTTCTTCACATTTATATTAATTAAAAAAAAGAGCTTTTTGGAGCATTTATGTAATCAATTTGTTTTAATAAAACAGAAAAAGCATTTACCGAAAATCTGCTCTAATTCGTAAAATAAAAATGCTATAAAACTATGTCATTATTTAATTAGAAAAGCTTTTAATTACTTTTATTAATAATATATATAAAGAACATTATTTTCTTAAGAAAATAAATTGATGAATAATTAATTTTTACAGGAATTGTTTTCCTTTTTTAAAATTTTAATTTGAATAATTTATCCGGTTTTGATATTTTTTAAATCAACATTAATTTATCCCTTTCAGATAATATTAAGTAAAAACTATATTTATTTTAGCATAAATGGAAAAGCTTAGTACAAAACATATAAAACAATAGATTACGTTGAGTATTTTTCTAAATTTTAAAGATTACTGAGTACTTAAAAGCCGCTCGCGTTATATTCAATTATTTTTTACGGGTAAAGGCGCCTTAGAAAAACTACGTGTTATTGACCTTCACCAAGCTGTCAAAATAAATAAACAGATAATGCCGTATAAAGAACAAATGCCTTTCTGCAATATTTGAAACCTAAAGTAAATAATATTTGTTTAAAGTCAGATTAATTATAATTTAAATTTGTTAATATTTTTTTCAAATAATGTTTTAGAAAGTAAATTTTATTTTTGGAAGAACGTTTTTTATAAAAAGAATTACGTTACAATTAAAAACGACTAAAAATGGCGCTAATCAGTCATTTTAGCAAAAAATAAAAACTTCTACCAATCAATGTTAAGTAAATTTTTAAATAGATCTACTTATTCTGCTTATTGAAAATAGTAAATTGACTTCTCTAGTATGAAAAAAATTAAATAAAACTTCAAGGAAAATATTTTCATTTTGAAAGAAAATTATTTGAAACATTTTCTAACTTTCCAAAGGAAAAAAGAGCAAGAAAAAAATAAAGAAAATTCTGAAACGAAAACTTAATGGCAAAATACGAATTATTAATAACCCGTCTCCCACCCGTATATACACACGCGGATGTAATTGGATCATTAAGCCTATTTTCACTTATATATATATATATATATATATATATTACCAGAGTTCTGATGGAAGAATCCTCAATATTAAAGATAAGGCATTTGTAGATATAAAAAGAATGGTAAATGTTATTTTTATATTGGATATACTGTTACCAAGTTTTAAAATGAGTTGGAATTTTGCCTTTGTAATTTTATATTTCACCGGACTTAGTCTCTGCTGGATAGATTAGGTTGGTTGTCCAATCGTCTTTGTGCGTTGCAGAGTAACGCACATTGTCAGTGTATTTAAAAGGGTTTGTTATATCTCAGGTAAAATCGAGCTAACTCCAGTAGAAATTACTTGAATTGCAAGTTTTGTTTCATTATCTGTGAGCGTTTGATATTAAGAATGGTCAGCGATTGGCCGGAATGCCTCATGGATTCGGTATTCTGACAGTGATGGATTGCCTTTGTCTGGGGTTTGGTTCAAAATAGCGCGAATTCAACAGAGGATTACAAGAATCCTGGAGCGTCAATACACCTTCCACGCTTAGGTTAGCGACCGGTTAAAACCACCTGCGGAGGGGCGCTGAGCCAACGTACGATATGCGTTGCTGTGACGTTATTCCTCCCACTGCCTCATAGAATACAAGTTGCTACCACTCACTTCTAATAAAACGAATGAGAAAAATAAAATTACAATTTTATGTAGCATCATGTGGACCCACAGACAACAGAGCACGCAACATTCTTGTGGCGTAATAAATCAACCAAGTTGCTACTTCCAGTGGAAGCTTTTCATCAACATTGGCATATCGAGATCACCGCAAAGTGATTTTCTTATTATTGAAAACCACTTTTGTATATTAATAGGGTTGTATACTGGCAAATTGATAGTCAATATAGCTTATACAAGGTTGGTAGCTGTATTTGTTGCCATCTTTTTTTTTTTTTTTGCCATCTTGTTAAGTGGCTGAAAACTTTGTCACATATCTTGCTGGTGTCCATGCCATGAACTTTTCAATCACTCAATCCCTTATGCAAGTCGTTGAATTCCCCACGCGTTTCCATAATAACACTGATGGATCTGACTCAATACTACATCTCTGTTTCACTTATATCCCTGACTCTGAAGAGTGATGCAGCTTTGCCCTCTTAGAAACTCTGATCATGCTGTGGTTTCCGTTAATATATCTTTTCACATCCCCTCCTCCCAAGAACCCCAGACCAGCAGAATATCTTACTGCTACCAAAGAGCAGACTGGGAGTCGTTCTGCGATTTCCTGTGTGACGTCCCTTGCAACAAACTTTTGAGATTTCCCGATTAAAGACTGTGCGTCCGAGGTCTCTTCATGGGTTAAAGCAGGCATCGATGCATTCATCCCAGCCTGGAAGTTACGATTTAAACCCCATTCGTCTCCCTGGTTCTCACCTGCTTGCCCGGCTTCTATCGCCCACTTCTTTCGGCTTTATCGGAGACACGAGTCTGTCCATAACATGCGCTTTTTTGCCTCTGCTCGTAATCAGTGCAAGAGGATCCTAACTGATGCTAAGCTGTTGTTTGCTGAAAGAATGGAACAGCGTATAGCATCTTGCAAGTTCGGCTCCAGAGACTACTGTAAAAAATGATGTTATTTAACAGAAAGCCCTCAATCGGCTTTTTAATCAAAGAATTTTAGGTCGTAGATTCTTCACCAAATCAATATTAGTATCCGCTTCCGACTTCACACCTAGAATTGAGGCTCAATTAAGTGATGTTCATATTACTCCCTCGCTGGTCTCTAACATAATTTCAAAGCTTGACCCTCATAAGGCGAGCGAAGGTGACTGAGTCCCAATTATTGTCCTGAAGAAATGTGCCCCTGAACTCTCCTCTGTTCTCTCCAAATTCTACAAGTACTGCCTCTCTACTTCTTGCTTCCCTTCCGACTCGAAGTCCTCCTTTGTGGTTCCTGTATTTAACAACGCTGGAGACCCCTTAGACACCTCCTAATTATCACCCTATCAGCTTCCTACCGAGTTTAAAGTGTTCTAGTCTCTTATCAATGCTGAAGTAATTCAACATCCCACAGTCCACGGCCTCTTCTCCGATAAACTATGATTTTCGCTTCACCAGGTCTATTGCTGATATGTTAACGACCATACGTGATACACGCTTCAGGCGATCAAGTCTCGAAAGAGACATAACTAACTGGGCAGAAGATTATCTCGCAGTAGGTTGCCATTGATTTCTGTGGTAGACTGGTTGCCAGCCAAGGCTATAGAACCCAGTCTGTTCTATTATTTAACCCATAACTGGAGAGAGGAGACGGATTATTACCTTTCCCAAAGGTATTTGTGCGTAAGTGAATGCAGATGAATTCAACTAGAATTCGAACTCTAGTCCTCGATTACTCGTTCTGAATCGATATCCGCTGCACCACAACGCACATTCACAAACGACCATCACAGAGTATAAATACCAAGCTCTCGATCAGAAAGACGAAACTCGACTTATTGCACTAGATATCTCCAAAGCATTTGACAGAGTCTGCCACACTGGCCTTCTACGCAAGCTACATGACTATGATATATCTGGACGATTGTTTGATCTAATACAGTCGTTCCTTTCAAATCGTGTAATGAAGGTAGTATTGAGTTGGTATGCTTTCAGATACTATCATACGAATGCGGGAGTCCCTCAAGGCTCTAGGTCCTACGCTTTTTCTGATCTACATCAGCGATTTCCATGATATAATCAGATCTCTAATAGGTATTTATGGTGACGACACAACAATTTACTCCTGCCTCGATAAGAAATCTGCCAAGGCTGACAAAGCAAACTTTCTAATCTCATAGAGTAATCAGAAAAACAAAAGAAAATCTAAAATTAAAAAAAAAACACCTAACAAAAATTACTTTTCCTCAAGGAACGTCAAAATACTTCAAAATGAAAAAAGTCAACCGAAGTGAATTAGATGAAATTATGACGTGTAGGTTTGAAACTGTTATTGAAAATTGTACCACAAATAAAACATACACACCCACATCAAACAAAAACGAAACACATATACCCATACATATTAGTACAAATAGTTGCAAAAATATACATTTACGTATGATAAGATAAGAACATGGCCCATTGAAAGATTCCAGCAACTTACATAGAGTAAGTGGCAGGAGTAAGCGATAGGGGGAGGGTCGCTGTTAGAGGAATGAAATAGAAATCCGACTGAGACAACATTGTCCCTTTGAAGGTGTCCCCGCCTAATGTCTGTTGCCGGTCAGTCGGTCAAATTAGATCTCAGTTTTTGTTTTATGTTTATTTTTTATTTTTAACGCAGAAATGGAGGTGATTGGGTTTTTGCGGTCATAGTATTCAAATACGGTTTGGTGGATCAGAAGAAGGTAACAGCAGGCATTTTGCTGGATTCGAAAGTCTCGTCTCTCATGTTAAAAATAGAGTCCATGGTAAACAGGCTCGCGGTTCGGTCAAAATACCTTCGCTAGCCATATCCGGCCCGCGAGCCGTAGGTTGCCGACCCTTGATTTATACGATTACTTTTTTTCGTTACAAACTTTATAATGGCTTTGTCCTATTTCTGCCTCTCTCAAATTATTTTACCGTTATCATTGAGTAGTAACCTATTTTTTTATTGTATGTTCTTGATATGTCCCGGAAAGGAATATATATATATATATATATATATATATCATTCGAGGTAGTTAAGTGGTCAAGGCAAAAGTAACCGGGTAGAACAATCTAGTACGTAGACGTAAGGGATCGTACTCGTCGTATGCAGTATCCTGAGACGTAGGCGTCGTCAATAGTCGTTAATCTCTAGTGGTAGATCTCTAGTGGAAGACCTCTTCTGGATGACCTGTAGTGCTCTCTGCGTCCTCGCCTTCATCTGTATTTATGGCTGACACCAGCCAATCACATTACTGTGAGGGGGGAACCAAGGTGTATGCATATTCATTACATATTCATTATATCAGTTCTCCTGATCCGTGAAATAATTTCGTTGGCTTTATTATGAGTAGAAGGGCATATAATAAAAATCATATAACTCCTCAACAAAACAAACACGTATGAAAAAATAGATGATCGCAAAAAAAATCCACAGAGATGTCTGATTAGAGGAAGTCACATGTTTGGTATTTACTTGGAGTATGAACAAGGTTATTATTATAACTCACTCTGACTAGAATGACGTTGGGAAAAGAAGTGAAAGACAAGCTAAATTGGTTGTCTGGATCGTTAACGTGAACACTTTTTACAATGATATTCATTCTTAGCAATATCAAAGAGCCAATCGAAGTAGAGTATGAGGTACAATTTACGGTTATATGTGAGAAAGATAACCATAGAATTGAACAGGTTAAGAAGGTAATTATCAGAGAAGCATGGAAATCGGTTCCACAAAGTGATGGTTTGTGGTAAGAATAATCTGGAGTATAACCTACATCTCGCCAGTGTAATGCGAATGGAATTAGGGTGGTTCGCTACAATGTGCGTGGAATAGCGGGTCTTAGTTGTGAGAGGTAGAACTGGAGAATTGAAGTACATAGCCTTTCCGAATAATTGCCATGGAATAGCAGTAGAGAGGCTTGCAACATTTAGTCTGGTGTGTAGGGGTTTTTTTTTATAATCATATCGCCCCAAGCAAGGTATTTTATTGACACTGTTTTGCAGGGTGTTACATAGAAGTAAAGTTATGAGAAATAGTGACAGGTTATAGGGGGTGTCAGGAAATGGGTAAGAGAAGGATGAGAATACTGATGAGTGTGGAATGGACGGAGAGAGGAGCATGAGAGAGAGGATACAGGTTAGTGAGATAGGAGATGACTATTGACTTTACATTTAAATTCTTGGAAATTGCAGCTGTCGGGAAAGCAAGAAAATGGAAGGAATTCCACATGCGAGAAGTGCGAGAAAAGAAGCTTCTGGAGTAGAATTTGCGTTTACATTTTATTGGTTTCACAGTAAAAGGGTGGGACCTAGTTTCTAATCTTGTAAATCGAGTAAATTTATATATAGGGGGCACTAGTGAGCTAAGTTCATCGGAGCAGAAGCCGTGAAAGTATTTGTAGAACAGACACAGGGAAGCCACATTGCGCCGGTGAGAAAGTAACTGTATCCGAGCTGCCAAGTCGAGATCTACCACATTACAGATTCTCCGTTGGATTTTGTCAAGGACACCTAGGTGGATAGCAGGAGCACCCGACTAGATATGGCAACAGTATTTAATGCATGGGCGTAAAAATAATGTGTCACCCACAAGGAAAAGTGAAAATATAGCTGAAGTACTTCATTTTCGGCCTGATCTAGCTCTTGGAAAGTTAGAGCATTGCAGGAGGAGTAAGGGACTAAACATAATGGTAGAGTGAACTGACCATTTTTTCAGTAGATTTGACGATGGATCATGCGCTCGAGTTTTACTTGAAGTCTAGGTTTAGTTTAAGTCTCAATAGCGGCGCTCAAAGCTTTGAGAATTCCTGAAAGAACGCCAGTTAATCGCAATATTCACGGTTTTCGAAGCATTCACTGTGACAAACCTGTTTCCGCCCCACTGAGCTGTTAAAGCTATTTTAGAAGAGAGATCAGCTGCTAAGTGATACACGGTTTGGGCGATCATGTCTCGAAATATACATGACTGACTGGACAGAAGAGTATCCCGTAGTAGGTTGCCATTGCTTTCTGTGGTAGACTGGTTGCCAGCCAAGTCTATAGAATCCAATCTGCCCTATTATTTAACCCATAATTGGAGAGAAGAGACAGATTAATATCCTTTTCCCAAGGATATTTGTGCGTAAGATATTAATCCGTCTCTTCCCTTTGGTGATCATAGCTCCAAAGATTTTGCTAATGGCACTGAGAAGGTTGATGTGTTATACTGAGACGGGGTGAGTGCACACACTTGGCACCTTCCACACATGTGTCAACAAAAAATTCTCCTTCAAGCAGCGGTTAAATAATTTCACTGTCACCAGGAAAGCTAAGGGTTAATGTTCTTAATGACAATCACAGCGATTTTCGGTAACATTTTAGAATCAAGACTTTTCATAAGTCTTGAGAAACTTTCCGGGTTTTAATAAAAAAATATTACTGAGATTGTGTTCAGTGAGATGAGAAAATGACTAATGTCGAGTTAGAGGTAAAGATGGTGTGAAAGATCTTTGTTTTATCTGACGAGGATAAGATGACATCATGGTCAATTATAATAGTGTTGCCTCTATTCAAAAGTTGGTTAGAAATCTTTCTGACTCCCAGTATCTAAGTTGTTTGCTTTCGACCTTGACCTGCTTGTACAGGGATAACGCGCTTTGTATTTCCTTTAAACAAAATATCGCACTGATGAGCAGAGTTCGAATTCCAGTTGAATTCTCTGCATGCACTTATGCACAAATACCCTTGAGAAAGGTATTAGTCTGTCTTTTCCTTCCAGTTAAATAACAGAACAAATTGGATTCTATAGTCTTGATTGGTAACTAGTCTACCGCAGAAAGTAATGGCAACATACTACGGGAAAATTCTCTGTCCAGTCAGTCTTGTCTCGAAGAGACATGATGGCCCAATGTGTATCACGTATGACACTTAACTGACTGACTGACTGACTAGCACGGATGATGGACTTAACTTGTTAATATTAAAAGTGGTAATTGCAATATTAGGAAAGAAACGGCGTTTACTTAAACAAGTTACTATCACAATATGAGGGAAATCCAATAATGATATCGCGAGGTACTGCAGAAGCATCCTAGGTTAGTGATAATGATGGCCTTGTAAAATAGCCTCAGCCCAGTTTCCTTGTATGATAGACCTATATCACTTCTCTTATATCTGGTGAGTGAGGGCTAAATATCGTCTGGCTTCTCATAGAAAGGTTATATGGATAGCCGTAGTTCCAACGAAATATGTTAGTGGATGCGATATGAATAGGATACGGCGTTTTATAATTTGTGTGAACATCTGACATACCATAATTCAGAGTGCTACCTTTGTAACGGAAAATTTCTGATGAAATGTATTAACCCTGCCTTGGACATCGCAGTGGCTGACTACGTGTCCTTACTCAGTCTAGAAGTGCTTCTCTAGAATGATCTGCGAAAACAAACAAGAGAGAATATTTCAAATTACATTCACATTCATTGCTGGATGCATATTCATCAGTTCAGATCACTTCTTTTAACTCCAATGGAACATCCAAGAAGAAAACTTATGGCGTATCCGGTGTTAAGATAACGCAGCGAAACAAGAAACAACATCTTATATGGTCTCCTTTCCTTGCTAATTACAACTAATAACCTGTTTACATGGCCCAATGAGTCGTGGTTTTAGTTGTTTTCAGTCGATAGTAGCGTTGTCTTTCGGAGCTGCTTCTGTCCGAGCTTTTTTTGTCAGACAGAGTTCTCCACCAAAATCAAATTCACGCGAATGGCCTCATCAAAATCTCTTTGACTCACAACCATAGCCAACACCGCCACTAGATGTAACGGGGAGAGTGGATGACGATTCAAATGCTTGGATGCGACTAGGTGCCGACAATATTCGCAACTCCTTATGATATATCAAATTTCAGTGGAATTGGTGTCTTCAAATATATCTAAAATATTTTGTGCCTTCAAATATATCTAAAATATATGAAAGCTTCAAAGATATCTAAAATATTTGTTGCCTTCAAATATATCTAAAATATTTGGTGTCTTCAAATATATAAAAAATATTCAGAGGTTTCAAATATATCTAAAATATATGGTGTTTTCAAACACATCTAAAATATTTGGTGCATTCAAATATAACTAAAATATTTGGTGTCTTTAAATATTTTAAAAATACTTGGTGTTTTCAAATATATCGAAAAAATTTGGTGCCTTCAAATATATCGAAAATAGTTGGTGACTTCAAATATATCGAAAATAGTTGGTGACTTCAAATATATCGAAAATATTTGGTATCTTGAAATATATCGAAAATATTTGGTGCCTTCAAATATATCTAAAATATTTGGTGTCTTCAAATATATCTAAAATATATGGTGTTTTCAAACACAACTAAAATATTTGGTGCCTTCAAATATATCTAAAATATTTTGTGTATTCAAATATATATAAAATATTTGGTGACTTCAAATATATCTAAAACATTACTTTCGAAGCGTTGCTCGTAAAACTATATAAATATGTACTTTAATATGCATTTTAAATATCAACTAAAATGTTGTGCCAATGACATAAAAGGGTAAAATATGTGGGGGGTTCAATTTTTATGGGATGGTCAATTCTTCTCTATCTACTATCAACATATTTCATAGAATTGCACTTAATGAACATTATTCGATCTCTGCTAAAATGATTATAGCCTGAGTGATATATTTCATTACAGGCAACTGTCACGTGAAACCTTCCACATCTGATTCTCTCGTTTGAATTCACACCGTTTTAAGGTTAGCTTATAAAATAAATCTCATAGAAATGGAGATCTATCTTTGAGAAGAACACAAACTATTTTGAGGGTAGACTATTGTTTTTTAATTTGATTCGCACAGACTGCACCAGTCCTTTAGCCACTTGTCAATATAAGCAAAGTAGAGTGCAATTTTCTTTTAAAAAAATGACTGCTACCACTAAACATCTATTTCAGATTATTGGCTCATTTTTTAATTTTCAAAGAAATATTTAATAAAATGACGTTTTTTATACAGTGCATAGATAGATAGAACAATAATAGACAAACTGAAATAGTTACGTAAATTGCGAAATTTAAATTAGTATAACACAAGTTATGAATATTTGACATTTGTTTGAATTAGTAATGATTATCCACGGGATTAGCGTGATAAAAATTATTCAGGGTATACAGGGTTTGCGTAAATATATTAGTTATTTATAAATACATGTCTGTACCCACTTGGCGTTTCTGTGTGTACATATCTCTCTCTCTCTCTCTATATATATATATATATATATAAGAGATAATAACTATACTCGTGTCGAAAAACCTTCCACGTATCTACGAAGAAGGGAAAAAATGATTTTAAAAAAGAGCTAAGTACATGAACATCAGTCAAAAGAGCTCAGGCCGTGTCAGCGCACGCTGCCCAAAGAAAAAACCTCGACACGAGCAATCAACTAACAAAAAAGCGCTCAATACTTAGGTAGAGCGGAATAAATAAAGAATACCTAGAGAGCCAGACAACCTACCTAGGTTTCAACTAAACGGATCGTCAGGGAAAGCTGCCTAACAAGGAAAGAAACAAACGATAAATATAAAGGAAATTCAATCAACTCACGTGAACAAGGAAAGAAGACACCAAACACAAATAGGGGAGAACTTTATTAAGAAAACAAATTTCATATATATTCAAATTTTAAAAAGATTAGTGATTGCAAAAGAAAACAAAAAACGAAAACCGTAAATGATACAACTTACCATAAACAAATTTAATTCAAAAGCCAAGGCTTTCTATGCCTACATTTATTTAATATTTCCGTTTTAGAATTTAATAAATCATTAGCGTGTTTATACGAAGCTATAGCAAGTTTTTCCTCTACATACCAGCAAGAAAACTTCTGGCCGGCTTTATATTTAGCGCATCTCTAATACTTCCCATTTCAAAATAGGGTTTATATTAAGCTCTTGTTTAATGGACCACACATAAGTGGATATGGTAGTGCGATGTTTATACTGTTTATTTTTAAAGCTACTAGTATGATTGTAATATCTTTTTTTTGGAAATATCTTGGGTAGCACCTAAGTATATTTTGGGTTTAGTGTCTTCGGCGTTTTTTTAAATTTTAACACAATCTTGCTAGCATTTACCCAACAAGGGACAATTATTCTTAATGCTACAATTACAATTACTTAATACTAGAACGCGTATTATCCTTAACTTTTTTCTTGTTTAATCCACTAATAATTTTCTCCAAATTAAGCACACAGCAATAACTAAGTTTTATATTATTTCTGTTAAATATTTTATAAAACTTATTGTCTTGAGCGAAATTTTGCTCTAATAAATTGAAAAAATTGATTGAATTTCCTTTATATTTGTCGTTTGTTTCTTTCCTTGTTAGTCATCTTTCCCTGACGATCCGTTTAGGTGAAACCTAGGTAGGTTGTCTGGCTCTCTAGGTATTCTTTATATATATATATATATATATATATATATATATATATATATATATATATATGCTCTCACACCTTAAGCACTCTGGAAGAATGGTAGACTTAAAAAAACAGTAGCTACTCTAGCATCTACGCATCGTTCATTCAGTAATGGAATTAGAACACTCTTAGCTACTGGCGTGTGTTTACATAGTATATCACACGCTAAAAGTCTGCCTTCTTCTATCGAGCGCCCGTATCTCAGAAGTAGAATCGTCGACTGACTTCAATTCAATCGGGTCTCAATACTGGCTAAAAGCAATCGGATGTCTACTACTGATGAGCTGTGATCCAGCAAAACAGATCTATCTGCGGATGACTATATATTGAAAGAGTGAAAAAAGAAAACTCAAAATATAATTGAACAGTTTTAAATCCAGAATTTATTTCGGCAGTTGTAAAAATTACAAAATGCTTCTTCAAACCCGAAAAATCAAAATCAATTGATGAAATAATTTGTAATTTTTACAAATGCCGAAATAAATTCTGGATTTAAAACTGTTTAATTGTATGATGAGTTTTTGTCTTTATATTTCACATTGCTCTGGATAATTTCCACTGAGATTTCTGTTTTTATCTGATTAATATTTTAAATTAGTTTGATCAATTTGGGGGATTATCCTCTTCGTTTTTACGGGTTTTCCATTACTCTCTCTCTCTCTCTCTCTCTCTCTCGATATATATATATATATATATATATATATATATATATATATATATATATAAGCCAGTTTGCTGCCATCGTTTTTATTTCCTTCTCCCGACTGAAGACAGCTGGCAAAACTTATTCTCCCCAACAACAATGACGGAAGGAGAAAGAAAAATATCCGTTTCTAGTTTTTAAATCCATCAAAATAGAAATAAATAATGCCAAAAAAGAAATGCTTACACGCGCAGAGAAAGACAGAGGTAAATGGAAGCTAAATACTCCAAGCCTTGACTTACGTCTCGGTGGGGAAGGGTGGTGTAGCGACTATCACGTGACTGTCACGTGATGCGTCTGGTTAATATTAGAAACCGAACCTAACACCGTCCAAGAAGACAAAAAATAACATAACAGAAAAGAACGAAAGAATTTTTAAAAAAGTAAACCAAAAATAAGATAAAATAAAAAAATAAATAAATAGATAAAAAAAATAAAATAAAATAAAATAAAAAAGATCTTCTTTTGCGAGAATCGGTTCCGACATTTTGCGAATAAACAGAGACTTATTTTTAGGAATGCCATGCACTGTTTTTAGATTACATTATGCAAGAGTTTGGTGTTTCGTTTTTGCTATTTACTTTCTTCTTCTTGACGTATCTGTTGTTGGTGGTTTGTCTTCGGATTTCCAGTTTCGCTCCTTCCCACGGTTCCTTATCTGTTTTTATTCTTTATATTTCTATTTAGGAAGAATTTCTGCGCCAGTCATTTTTTTTAAAATCGAGATAATCGAATGTAAATTAATTTTTATTTTTATTTGCATACAATACTTTTATTTATAAGTTGCGACATTATGCTTAAAATATATACATGAACGTCAAGGGCTTGTGTATATTGCAATAAATTCAAAAGCTTTAAACTTCACAGAAAAAGCAATTAGGGAAATCTTTATTATCGAAAAAAAAACAAAAAAAAAACAAAAAACAATTATTTATCTCAGCGCCATCGATCATGTCTAGACGTTGATTCACTTTTCTTAAATTTATTTTTAATTATTTAAATTGGTTTCTCTCTCTCTCTCTCTCTCGCTCTCTTCTTGTCATGTTTTTCTCTCACCCAGTTTGTCCCAATCTATATCGCTCGCTCCTTTTCCGTTCATTATTCTCTCTCTCTCTCTCTCTCTCTATATATATATATATATATATATATAGTGTATCGAAGCAGGAGATAATTTTCTAAACGTATACTGTTAAATATAAGAGACAATGAATGTCTATTATGTTTAATCATGAGCCGTTCTAAACATCGTATTTTGGCTTTAATTTCAGGTGAAAATAAAGACAAAAAATTCTCCAACATTTGGATAATTTTTTATTATGTTGGTTTTAAGCTTTCGGCTCACATGAGCCACCTTCAGAGAGTTTACAGGGACATTAACATAAAAACATCCACCATCAACTATGTATTTATCTTGTGTTGACATAAAACTTTGCTAAGCAACGATAAGATTTACTAAATAACAGAAATGCAGTTCGTAAATTTTTAATGCGGTTCTATGACGTCATACCGCGTGTGAGCTCGAAATGTTAACAGAACCATATATTTAAATGTAATGTAATGTGTTATGACCAGATTTAAATGTGACTTTATTAAGTGTGGGTTGTTTGGATTTAATGTAGATGGCCTCCGATATCTGAAGGTTCTTTTTACTGTGTGTATGAGTGAGTATTATTGTGTTATTGACTAAAATCTATTTAATATTACCTACGTGGCTATGTTTTTCTAAGAAAGGTTGTTTAATTGACTTCTGATCAGAAAGTTGACAGGTAAGCCTTCGGAAGAGCGTGGTTGTAGTAAAACCAATATATGTAGTGAGTTTGTTATTAGTATTAGATATACAATCTCTGAACGGGCATGTAAATTAATACACTACATTGGTTTTATGTAGAGGATTTAGTTGTGTGGTTGTAGGTTATTAGAGACTATGAGGTCAATTGTTTTAATTTTTTATAATATATGATGAGCTTAATTTGATTATTTTAATTTATTGGTTTAACATTAATATATATATATATATATATATATATATATATATATTTCTGTATTTAGGCAGCAAATTTTCTTTTAGACATGTCAGATTAAATAAATTGCAAACATTGTGTCTGCTTATTTTTAATAAAATCCGTTCATACACATGGATAATCTTTCGCGTAATATGATTGAAAGATGTCAGAAATGAGCTGTAACGTTAACAGATGCTATTTTCATTAATTTCTTAAGGTACCCAAGTACTTTCAACATATTTCCGAGGTCATCTTCAGGGGTGTGAGTTATGGAAACAAATATAACCTGAAAACTGTGTTGCTAAAATTACTGTAAATCTTTTTCTGATTAAAATATAACGGTTGACAAATTGCTAGCGTTCATTAGAACGTGAAAATTATCTAAAAAGGTTTTTTTTTATATGTTGTAATGTCACGGTCATGCACGTGTTATAGCATGGAAAAACTGTTCTTTTTACAAACATTTTAGAACATTACTACAGTATTCATAGCTGACTCTATTATTTGACGGCTTAAGTGTTTTAATGAATATTGCCTCGAGAATCTGTAGTTTGCTTTATATATATAAAAGATGTTAGATTATTACAATGGGTAATACATATTTCACCGCATCCTGATGTTATTATCGCGGCTCGTCAGAATCAAATGTTACAATAGTTGTTCCTCAAAATATTCCCCACCCAAAAAAAATTATTTTCTTTTATTTTATTTTACATAGACGCTCACATGTCCATATTAGAATAGACATTTGTAACGGTTATTTACGAAAATTTCTCGCTCATTCGAAAAGAACCCCAAAGAAAGAGGAAAGCAAGGATAAAGAAAAGATAGACGATTGATTAATGTAAAGAAGAGAAAAAAAAAGAGAAAAAAAAGAAAAGAAAACAGAGAAAAAAGAAAAAAGAGAAAAAAGAAAAAAAGGGGAAACAGAAAAAACTGAATGGAAAGCAAGAAGAGAAAAAGAACGGACAAAGAGATACATTAAAAAGAAATACAGTATCACAAGAAATAAATGTTGACACCGTTTATCTGAACGGCGTCTGAAACCTCCTAACTGTTCTCTTAGAAAAACATGTAAAAATTTAACTATGAAATTTAATTTCAAATATACTTATATATATTATATTTAATTCATTTGCTGAATATATATATATATATATATATATATATATATATATATATATATATTGTTGAATATGTATGTATATATATATATATATATATATATATATATCAGCGTGCAGTGTGGGTAGAGAAAAATCCAAAGGAGTATCCTGTACATACAGTGGTGGGATAACTCTCTAAGAGAGCTCTAAATATATATTTATATAAATAAATATAGAGCAAATATAAGAAAAATTAAGGCAGACACGTTATTTCATGGTAAATGGGAAATATAAGTCTATTTCAGGCGAACCATTATCAGCTTCCATCTTTATTGTACAAAGGATTTTACATGAATGAGATTCACAAAAATATCAAAAAAAAAAATTAATAAAAATAACGGTCGCCCCCTTAAAAGAGAAAATTTAAGAAAAAATAAATATGTTCGGTGAACACACATACACACACACACACACACACACACACACACATATTCATACATAAGCATATGTATACAGTAAACATATAATCAGAGGACACGCGTTGAGGTGGATGTCAACAAAAGTTCGAAGATACATTCAGTCTGGCAGTTGGATTGCAGACCCGTAGATTTAGAGAAAGTGGGTTAGGTGTGTGTGTGTGTGTGTGTGTGTGTGTGTGTGTGTGTGTGTGTGTGTGTGAGAGAGAGAGAGAGAGAGAGAGAGAGAGAGAGCGTTAAAAAGAAAGGATAAGTAACTTAAAGAATAAATGAAAAAGGAAGAAAAAGAAAGAAGAGAGGAATAAATTTAAAATAGAAAGAAAAGATGATAGGAGAAAATGATAAAATAAACATAAATAAATATTATAAATTAACGGTGAAAGGATAAGAAATTGGAGTTTAAAAAAATAATATTTTCAAGAGATAATAGTTGTGATCACAAAATTCTTACACCACTATATAAACAAAATTATCCTCATTATACAATCAACAAAACAAATATAATATAATAAAAATGAAAACATTTAAAAAAAATTTTTTTTAATTTAATTTAAAAGTACGCCTAATTATTCTATTTAAATTTAGTTGTTTATACTTAATTATTTAGTTTAAAATTAAATGTACATATTACTAGTGAAAGGATAAGAAATTGGAACTTTGAAAAAAACCTAAGAAAATTAAACAGTTAAGATATAATAGTTAATCAATTCGCTTCAATCATAATTACCACCACACTACTATATAATCAAAATTGTACTAATTATTCGGTTAACAATATAATAATAATAATAATAATAATAATAATAATACCATAATGTAGGTAAATTTTTCGGTCAACAGTAAAGTTAAAATACCGTATAACTTTAGTAGTGTAAAAAAAAACAACATATATATGTACATATACAACTCACACACACACGTAAATGCGTACATACATACCCGCATACACATACCTATGTATACCCATATATGTACAGATACATATATACATATACACACACACGAACAGACACACACACATATATATACTCAAACACCAACAAAAACAAATATGTAAGCAATACCATCAGTCAGATAAGTGGCATACGTGGTACACGTTTGGGCGATCAAGTCTCGAAAGAAACGTGACTGACTGGGTATATGATTATACCGCAGTAGGTTGCCATTGCTTTCTGCAGTAGATTAGTTGCCAGCCAAGGCTATATAACCCAATCTGTCCTGTTATTTAACCCATAATTGGAGGGAAGAAACGGATTAGTACCTTTCTCAAGGGTATTTGCGCGTAAGTGAATGCAATGAATTCAACTGGAATTCGAACTCGGTTCTACCGATTTGTAGTTCCGAGCTGATATCCGCTATATAACAGTGGTTTACAATTAAACAATATATATTCCGTAGAATAGTGTGATATGTGTAAAGTCTTCAGAGGAATGAATGAGGGGCTAAAAGTATAACATAGTTTAAATCGGCTACTGTGTCAACATTTAAAAATTAGTTCAGCAGATTCAGTAGATCCAAATATATATATATATATATATATATATATATATATATATATTATACTTAATTCATTTGTTGAAGTGTTATTTGTTATGAATATTCATATTTGGGTAGATGCTCAGTTTTAATTTTAAATAGTATGTTTATTTATTTACATCTCCCGGCCAAAATATTCGAGAAATCTTGTTAAAAAAGTATTCGCGCTCTGGCAAAATTCGAACCTGTGTCCCCTCTGAGAAACTATCATTATACCATTATTCTACAGAGAGTAAAATATAAGAGATCTTTTAATAAATCAACAAGATTCAAGTCGATAGGATAAACTAAAACGATTTATAACTAAAATAAACAATTCACCTAATGTATTTCTGGCTGGCAGAGCAAAACTAGAAATGTTCAGCTAAATAAGTCATCAAAAACAACTAACTATTCAAAAATAACATGACAAAAACATTCAGAAAGATATCATAAAGTTAAGAATACAATATTCACGTGGTAGCTTAAAATATATTGCCCAAACCTTAGACCTCAACTTATATAATTTGCAGTGTTAAATCACAAGCATTCATCAAACTAAAAGACCACAAAGAAACTTTAAAACAAACCTCACATGCCGAATCATAAACCTAACCAAAAAGGAACCAGGTAAAATAAAAAAAATAATTATATCAGAACTAAGAATGAAGTTAAGAGGAAACCAAGGAAACCAATGGAAAACCACAACCAAAAAAAAAAAAAAAAAAAAAAAAGAACAACGTTTGTGAGTTTATACAATTAGATTCCTTCTTCTTCTTTGTGCTGTGTCTCTTCAGGACGTAGGCGATCATAGCCATTAACATCTCCATATTCCTCTTAATACTCTTTCTTTTGTTACCCCACTCAATTCCTGCTCAAGTTCATCAAGTATATTATGTGTTGCTATCGTTTGTTTCTCTTTCCCTCTATCTGTCCCGTGAGCATCAAGTTCTCCAAACCCTCCTTCCTCATTACTTGTCCCAAAAACCTTAGCTGCTTTTTTATATTAGTATCAGTTTCCTTCTTGTGTCCATCCTCTTCAAAATCTTGTCGTTACTAACGCGTTCGTCTATCGAATCCTCAGCATCCTTCTGTAGAGCCACATTTCGGTTACTTCAAGTATTTCCTAAATCTTTGATGAGATTGTTCCAGCATTTGCAGACATCACATAACAATCCGGTACTCTCTTCTTTGTTTCCAGTGAAATTTTCCTGTCTCTGAATACTCTGCTCATCTTCTGGAATGAATGCTTGGTCATTGCCAGTACGCCTTCGCATCTTCGCATAACACATTCCGTCTTCCGTTCAAACACTTCCCAGGTATTTAGATTTCTGAACTTGTTTGATTTTAGTACACCCAACTTGTAATTGACATTTTAGGCTCCTTTTTTTACTGATTACTACGTATTCCGTTTTTATTGTAGTTTGTATGTAGTCCTTTCTTTCCGCTTTCTTTATCTACTTCTTGGAGGTCTTGTAGTTTCTTTTCTGTATCTGCTATCAGCGCTGTATCATCTGCTTATCTTATATTGTTCAGACTGCCGCCGCCAATGACAAATACTAGCATGACTTCTAGAGCTCTCAGAATTGTCCCGTTGTATAAATTGAATAGATCAGGTGAGAAGACACATCCTTGTCTTACACTTCTTTCTATCTTTGTGTATCTGTTGAACTCGTTTCCTTTGTGTATGTAGGCAGTTTGCTGCCAGTACAGTCTCTTGATTACTCTAAGGTCTTTCCCGAATATGTCTAGGTTGCCAAGCATCTCTATCAGGTCTTTGTGGGTGGCGTAATTTGTGGAATGCTTCTGTGTAGTCGATGAAACACAGGTACACATCCTTTCGCAATTCTATTGCCCTTTCTGATAGCATTCTAATCATAAATACCGCTTTCCTTGTTCCAGTGTCCTTGACGAAGCCGCACTGTTTTTCCTTATTTTCGGTCTGATTCTGCTGTACGCTCTATTCAGCAGAATTCAGATGGTGAGTTTTGTTATGTGACTCATTAAGATGATATTTTAGTGGAGTTCACATTCGTTTGCACCTGGCTATGAAAATCAGTGCTATGAAAATCGATCTGCTTAGGTCTTTCGGAATTTCGCATCTGTCGTAGATTTCATTTATAATTTCGGTGATTTTGTCTATGCCGAAATTTTATAGGGCTGCCAACATCTCTATTGCAATGCCGTCTGGTCCAGCTGCTTTGTTTCTATTCAGTTTGGTCAATGCAGCTTCCACTTCGAATTTTAATATTTCTAGTCTGTCTGTATGTCTGTGTATTGTTGATTGCTCTCCTTTTGTCGTTGAAGAGATCTATATATTTTTCCAACTGATGAAGTATTTCCTCCTTCTCTAATATTTGTGTTCCATCCTTTGTGGAGCATATTTATATCCTGTTATTTTTCTTATTTTTATTTGTATGTCTCTTTTATTAGTCTCTCTGAATTTCTGTATTTCAGCACATTTGTCGTTGAACCATTCCTCTTTCGCCTGTCTATATTTGCTTTTTTATTTCCTGGTTTAGATTCCTGTATTTAGTTCCATGTCATGTCATTATTTTTCTGTCTCCTTTGCATCATGTCGAAAATTTAATTTTGGATCCATTCTTTTCTCTTTAACGTCTGTTTTTCTTTGGGACAATGTCGTTGGCCGATGTTACTAACGCTTCTTTTAGTGCGTCCCATTTTGAGCTTCGGTTTCAAATTTGTCACTTGTGTAAATTTTTACGCTATCCGTGTATTTTTCCTGCAGGTTAAAGCCATTTACCAGTGTGTTGCATTGCAGTATGGGTGATGCACTAGGCTTCTTCAGTCTCTGCAGTTTCGTCCTTAGTTTGCATATAACCCGGAGGTAGTCACTTCCACAGTCGGCGCTTGGATAAGTTTTACAATGAACAACTGCGTTCATGAATCTTCTGTTTATTGTAATATAATCATTATCATTTATTTGTCTTACCTGCTGGAATTCTCCATGTCCATAATCGTCTTGGGTGTTCTTGAAACCTAGTCATTCGCTATGCACCACTGTGTCCATTTTTCTCCTCGATTATTTCGGTTTCTTAATGCGGGCTCTTTCGGATAACTGGACGTCTTCTAAGGCGCAATTCTTCATGTCTCTTTCTAGTATCAACCCGACTCCCTTTTAACTATTTTTGCTGTCTACGTATATTATCCTGTGGTTGCCACTGGCGAAATTTCCGTTGTTTGACCATCTAGTTTCGCACACTCCTAGAATGTTGATATTCAATTTGCTCATTTCCTTTTTGACATTCTTCAGCTGTCCACAGTTGGTCAGCGTCCTGACATTCCATGTTCCGACAGTAATTTTGTGTTTGGTACGAACAGTCGCAGAATAACGGCCGGTTGCTTCCTAGGCGAGGGACCAGCTCCGAAGAATTGTATCCCTTTTAGGCGTTGGTGCTAACAGCCGCTGAATGATGGTCAGGTGACACCTGTTATCCATGTCGTTCCCTACCGGGCGAGGAAGTAATTTCTTTGGACTTGACCCCCTTCACGCCGTTGGAGTTTATATATTTATTTGTAAATGCCACAGTTTTTCTTGGGAGTATTAGTAGAGTGGATTCCTGTTGCCTTCTCCACGGTGATTTATCCCTTCTATAACCGAATCCATGCCAGATTAGGATATTTCATTAGCTCAAGAATAAATAAAAATAAGCACAAACGAATTAAAAGTCATTAAGTACTTCCAAAAATCCACAAAGAAGACGTATGGCTAAAGAAATAAAGAATCTTCAACGTTACAATGGAATTTTTTGATGGTGCGGGAACCTGCAAGCTTATAAATTATGTCACACTTAACATAAAACGGTGCGTATCAGCCATATAGAAAACTCAACGACAAACCACTTTACATACTCACATCTCTCAAACATATCCCACAATCAGTTAACAAAAGGATATCTGACAATTCTTCAGAATAAACCATCTCCAACAAAGCCAAGAATATTTCTGCAACATTCATATACTCACTATCAGTCAGTTAAATGCCATACGTGATACACGCTTGGACGATCATGTCTTGAAAAAGACATGACTGACTACGGAAAAAATCTTCCCGCAGTAGGTTGCCATTGCTTCCTGCGGTAGACTGGTTGCCAACTAAAGTTATATAATCCAATATATCTTGTTATTTGACCCATAGCTGGAGGTAAGAGACATATTAATACATTTCCTAATGGTGTTTGTGCGTTAATGAATACAACGAATTCAACTGAAATTTGAATTCGGATCGGGGCCGATATTTACTGCACCACAATCAACTCAGCGTATAACAAAAATGTAAAAACAAACGTAGGAAAAATATTCATTAGACTCACACACAAACATTTCCACTCCATCAAGCACTTGCCAAAAGATATTCAACAGAAACACAGTAGAGATTAGCTACAGTTGCACCAGGAACATGACACAGATAATTAAAAAAACATAACTTAAAAATAATCCCTAAAAACAAAAACAAAAAAAACAAAAAAAAAAAAATAAAACAAAAAAACCCCCGCACAAATCAAACCTTTAACTGCAGAGCAATGAACGAATATATCTTAAATGGAAATTACTTGCAAAATAATGTAATATACGAAACCATTTTAATATTAGCAGATAACAAAGAAAAATATACATTCGATTAACTGAAAAAAAACTGAAATGAAAAAAAAATGTACACTGAACAATCTTGACAGATAGTAAATTCACAAACAGCACAGTGTTTTCTAAATTTATGAGAAATTACAAACAAAAATTCAAATTTCAACAAAATATGGGAAATACGGAAAACGGGATCAGTCTACAGTTGTTTAGAGAAGAAAATAGCTATTTGTCTATATTTCTGAGATGAGGTAGTATTTACAATATTTACATTATTCGGACTATTGTCCTCATCGTTGTTGCTATTTGTACGACGTTTCGGCCGTTGTACTCTCAGGTCTTCTTCAGGTACGAGAATTTCGAAACGAACCCTTTATTACGATCACTGGGGCATATAAATTCCATTCCTTGCGGGAAAGCCTCGATTGGAAGTCATGAGTTATCTCCCTCTAACTCTGTAAGTTATTTGTTTACCAGTGCTGTAGCATGGTACTGAACTCACAACTCTGTAGATAATTTAATATACTTTAGACAAAGCCATCCTTGTAGCGTCTCTAAGGATGGCTCATGTGGGCCGAAAGCTTAGAACAAACTTAATAAAAAATTATCCAAATGTTGGAGAATTTTGTCTTTATTTTCAACTGAAATTAAAGCCAAAATACGATATTTGGAACGGCTCATGATTGGACATGGTGGACATTCATTGTCTCTTGTGTTTGACTGTATATGTTTTGAATATTTATTTAAAACAAACAATTTTAGAATTTCGAATTCTCCGGTATTTACTTTTTCAATAAAGTGTTCAATACAACATATATCGTAGACCATAATATAATCATAGTTAAATTTGATTTTTTTATAATAATATAGTTTACATTGCGACACGGAAATTCGTGTTTCAAGATTTTACCTCGTCACCAGGCAATGTTTTGAAAGCAGGAAACAATAAGTTTGTTTTTGAAAAAGTTAAAATGAATGTGAGTAGAGAGAAAAAATTATGTGTGTGTTTAATTTAACTAATCACAATGGAGTGCAACTTTATATTTGAAAATATAGGTTATATTTTGGAAGAATACAGGATTTTTTCTTTCACTCTTAACGTAAAAATGTGTCAGTCCATTGAGTTATCGTCTAGACTGCTTTCTTGTCGGTGTTGATGCATCCTTTATTTTTACAAGATTATTTTCTTAGTTTTCTCTGTATCCCAGCATTTTTAAAACAAAAAGAAAGAAAACATTTTACATTTTTTATCTGAATTAAAGGGACCTTTGAGTATAATTATTCTATTTTTATTTCAGTTTAGAATACATTTATTCCAATTTTTCATAAGCTCTTAATTTGTAAAAAAAAAATTATATCTATTCAGTTATTATGATATCATAATTCATTATGAGAAGATACATAAATCAAATACAATTAAAGCAGCTATGCTGGAACAAAAATCTGAACATGTTCACACCCCAAATCCTAGTGATCTTAAATTCAGACTCATTGTAGCAGAGTAAGACTTCCCAACAAGCAGACTGAGTAACCTAATTGATAAAATATTACAACCATACATCACAAAAATAAAAAAAGATACATCAGAGACAGCATACATTTCCTAAGTTTCATACCAGAAAAGTAGACCCAGTTACACTCATTGTAACATTTGACATGAACTTCCTATACAGCAACATACCCCATGAACTAGGTAAACAGGCCATTACATTTTGGATTGAAAAACACCCATAAATACTTCCCACACGCTTCACAAAAGAATCTTTTATACAGAGTATAGAACTATTTTTGGACAACAATTCATTCAAATTTAACAACCAAAATTATATTCAAATAACAGGTACCGCGATGGAGACAAAAATGGCTCCGACATGTGCAACACTCACACTAGCATATTTATAAGAAAATCTATACAACCAAATAGAACACAAAATATGGAGAAGACATAAAAACAGAATCACTAAATCATGGAAAAGATATCTAGCTGATTGCTTTATCTTTTGGAGATCAACATGGCAAGTCATAAACAAACTAGATATTCTACTCTAAATCTTGAACCCCAAAATTAACTTCACACTAGAATACAGCTATAATAAATTGACACTCCAAAACATACTCATGAAAACAAAAACAATTCCATCGTCACAAATATTTACCATAAACACACAGACACCCAACAATCAAGTTCTCTAAAATCTATCACCTACTCCCTAGCACGACGAATTTGCACAATGGTAGCTGACGAAACCCTTCGTAAAATGCGCCTAGAGGAACTTTGAAAAACACTACAAATAAGAGGATACCCCACTCGGTTTCCAACTGGCAGAAGAAATTCCATTAGAATCTCTTCGCAACCCCACAAAAAAAAAAACATGAAAAAGAAGAAAACATTCTCAAATATGTCTCCATACACAACAAAAGTAACCCAGAAATATTTACAAGACACATAAAATTCTTCAACAAATATGATAAATAAAATAAATCTTAAAGACAAATAAATAATTAAAATCAAACGCCAATCCCAAAATTAAAAAAAAAAACATACTAACCTCATCAAAATTCGAGCAACACACAACACAGAGGATCATAAAATGCAAAAAAAAAAAAAAAAAGATGTGGGGTATGCAACATAATAATAGAAGGAAAACACACAATAAAACCAAACTTTAGCATTATCTCTAAAAACATAATTTATGCTATAAAATACGATAGATACGCAAAAATATACGTGGGGGTAACACAATACCTTAATAAAAGATTAGCCCTGCACAGAAGTAACATTAAACTATCCAATAACAAGAAATTTTACGTTTCTCAACACTTACGCGAATGTAGTGGAGATAAATTCAGAGTAATGTCTATCTAGCAAAATGCAGATTATGACACGCTCATGATGCAGGAAGAAACATTTATAAAAACATACAAGCCTTCCCTCAACAAAACAACATGAAAAACTACAGACACACACACAAACACACTAAATTCAAACGCAATAAAAAATCGCGAAACATAGCAAAAAACATTATCCGAAAAACTTCAAAAAGAACTAGATGACCTGTAGAATTGAATCAAAATCGCTGAAAAAGTGTAAAAAAATTTCAGGCAAACGAAATGTGAATGATTCCCAAAACGGAAAAGATTTAGCAAGCGAGTGTGACAAAAAAGCAAAGCAAACTAACACGTTCGCATATGAACTTTCTTATTCACCGACAACTTATCTACATATACACGATATTTTTCATCGTCAGAAAGACAAATGGATCTCGATATGTAAAATAACATGTTTATTCGGCTGAAGAGAGTCAACTTCACATTCGAAACACGTGTAGTTACACAAATACCATTATGGACACTTAATATATCATACAAAAAAAGTAATATTAATAATAATAGCAACAATAAATCTACAAATTAAAGAAAACGTTCACGTCTTCTTGCACTTTTCTTCTATATCATTTTCTCATTTTGGAACAACCCCCTTTCTGTTTTTAATATATATATATATATATATATATATATATATATATATATTAAAAAACAGAAATATATAAGTATACATATGATAGGTATCGCCATTAATTTCCTGAAAAAAGACCATAACATGATGAAAAAGTCTCAAATTTCATAAGAACAAAGTTTCATCGTCAAAGTTTTTATACTACTAAAATTTTGTTTGATTTTTTTATTAAATTGCGAAATCTTTTCTACAACGTTCAAAATTTTCGTCGAAAATTTAGTCTTTCTTTTGTGAGAGGGGAATTCCAAAGATTAGTATCGGAAATTTAGCGTCTTTTTTGCAAAAAAAAGCCCATTTCTTGCAAAATTTATATAATTGTAAAATTTTAATAAAATTTTCTTGATTTAATGACAAGTGAATAAAATTATTTTTGAAGATTTTGGCAAAAATATTTATTTTTACATTTGTTATTCTTACTTAATTTTATGAGATTCAGAGAAATCAAAATCTCACCATTCTGTATTTATATTAAAAGCAGAATTCCTTAGAAAATTTGAATCATCAATTTGTTTTTGTAAAACATAAACACCATTTATAGAAAAATGCTTTTGATCGTAAAAGAAAATATGCCATGAAACTATAACATTATTTAATTAGAAAAGCTTTTAATTTCTTTTATAAATAAGGTATATTAAGGACACTCTTGTCTTAACAGGAAAGAATTGTTTGATAAATAATGAAGTTTTGCAAGAATTGCTTTCATTTTTTAAAGTTTTATTTAGAATAATTTAAGTTTTAAATCTTTTAAAATTCTGTATTAATTTTATCCTTTTAGATTATATTATTATTAAACAAAAACTATATTTACTAATCATAAATGAAAAGAAAAAGCTTAATATAAATCATCAGACACTACTATTTTTAAAATAATTTTGAAATTTTTTCTACATGCTGATTTTTGTAAATACGATTGATCATCCACATTATCAGAAAATAAGAGCGATCACTATAGTAAATTTAAAGACAGAACGTATCGAAAATCCAATAAAACAAATTATTGAAAATATTTTCTTGAATTTTTAAGATTAATGACTACTTTAGAACTATATAAAAAGCGCTTATTATGTACGGATATCAATATCAGGTAGGCATCAATCTGTCAGCAAGATTTTAAACGCTTTAACAGCTTAAATAAACACCTACTGCTAAAAACGCATTTCTGCGATATTTTAAAGTAAATAATATTTTAACTCAAATCAGATGAAATATGTTTTAAATCAGCTAATATTCATAAAAAAATTTCAGAAAGTATATTTTATTTTTGGAAGATATTTTTAATAAAGAGAATTACATTGCGATGAAAGACGATTGCGCTAATCAGCTATTATAGAAAAAACCCTTTCCGCTCAATTTAAATTAGTTTTTGAAATACAGGCAAGTGTTGCACATATGAGAAATACGAAAATCTATCTAGTAAGCTGAAATTAAAACTTAAATAAAAGCTTAAACAAGGTTTGTTTTTTTTATTTTTAAAAATTCATTTTTAACCTTAGGTATCGCGTTTTCTAAGGAGGTTCTTAAATAGGTGTATTAAAAACCGTAATTAGTATTTACCAGGGTTCCTATTAACACAAAATACAGCCTCAACTCGACTTTGGGTGGATAATAATAATAAAAAAATAGTTAGGAATACTTTCATCGGTATTGTTTTGCTAATCTATGTGAATCGTAACCCCAAAACTTTGTAAGTTCTTTGGCTTTCTGTTACACTCGAGTTTTCAACTCTTTCCATATAGGCTCGGTTATGTTAAGGTCAGGCCTTTAAGTAGCATTGCAATAACTTAATCAGTGAGAAACTTCTGTTACATGAGATATATGGTAAGGTGATCCATAATGCTGGAAGCTTTCACCGTCTGCTATATCTAATAATAGGTCGGAAGCGAGGCTAGTCTGATTCGGAGCCCCGGACAGTTTGTTGCGACACTCGCTATCTTATCCACATTTACTTTTTTATATCTACATTTATATACGTTTACAAATGAAACAAAATCCGATTAACTATTTTAAAGGATTAAACAATTACGCGGATTCTGATGTCTTCCTGTCTTTTTTTTTTAAACCAAATCCGTGATTTTTTTTTCACAACGACCAACTGCGACATTAGCATTCTTCCGTGTTTTACCACCCGTCTGTCTTGCTCTTTGATCTGAAATTTTGTCTAAAAAACAAACAACTAAGAAACTTGACAACACAAGCTTCGCCTAATCATTTTTACAAGCTTAATATATTTTTACTATACATATAAAATATGATATATTTTTTTATTACATAGACGATATGATATATGAAATAATAATGATGTTCAATTCGTAAATAAACACTGTATTTTTATGAATAATAAAAGTTATCTCGTAAATACAGTATTTATTCATTTACTTTTGAATTCGGATTGCTTAGATACGCTCTTTTATTTTCAATTAGAATTCACAAAAGAAATATTTTGCTATTCTAAATACGAACAATAATACAATAAAATAAAACTAATATTTTCTTTTTATTATCATTATACTTTGTAAAGAAACGTTCTTTAATCTTAAATATATAAAATAATAACATAAAACAAGCTATATCCGAAGAAATGTGATAACTAAGGTTTAAAATGGATTTTTTAAACGAAAAACCTTTCGTGAAGCTTTTATTTTAGTTTTAATTTCATGCCAATAGATTAAGTAATTTAAGTGCATTATTTCCAATTAGTGAAATATTTCTTTAAAACAATTAATAAAAACTACAATTTTAACAGAAATTTCATAGGATGTTTTCCTTTAGTTGTTTTAAAAGTTAAGAAACAAATCCTAATAATAATATGTAATAAAAAGAATTAATTAAAACTAAAAATTAAAATACAATAACTAAAAAGCTAATAAATAATTTTTCAATTGTCTCTTTAACTTTATTTTTTCAGTAATAAAACAGAATTTCTATATTTTCTTGAGTTCAACCGGAAAAGCTTAAAGTCAATTTTTCAGACCTATGTGAGAAGTCCAAAGCTTTGGCACCAGTCAATTTTATTTTTATTTTCATATCTGTTTTTTCTTTTACATAGCAGTGAGAAAAAGAATGAGCTGATAGTGAAAGAAAGGATAAAAGTTGGCTGAAGAGATACAATGCCATGAAAAAGAAAGACTAATAAAAAAAGTTCTTGGATATTGGAATTGTCGCATTTGCATTTTATAGTTTTAGAGAAGACTTATCAGATTTCACTAACAAACCGAATGGAATCTCTTTCATAGAGCATTTGCGTCTATAAGACTTTAACATCGCTTTAGCGCATAAAAACGTTTTTTTTTTTCTTTCTAGGATGCTAGTCAGTATTTATTTTTCTATCTATAATTTCAATTTGAATACAATAATATTCATAGGAAAAGTAGATACCTTCACAAATTTTCTAAAAAATGAGCTTACCATGAAAAAATTATCTAAACTTAATAAAAATTTAGTTAAAATCTTTGTCATTATTAAGAGGCTTTCCTCTTAACAGGGTTTTTATTATTAGATTATATTTTTCTATTATATTTCAGAAAGTTCAAAATTTTGGTGAAAATTTTTGTGTCTTTCGTCAGCGTGTGACCATAGATCGGTATAGAAAATTTTACCGTCATTTTTTGAGGTGAAAAACAAACTGATTTAGAAATTCTTGCAAAAATCAAATAATTGTTGCATTTTAATTAAAGTTTCAGGTCTTATTCGCAAATGAATTAAATTATTTTAGAAATGGAACATTTTTAGCAAATTTTGGTCAAAATATTGTTTTTACATCTGTTATCTCGCACACGAGTTCGAATTCCAGTTGAATTCCTTGCATTCACTGACACACAAATACTCTTGGGAAAGGTATTAATCCGTCTTTTCCCTCCAGTTATGGGTTAAATAACAGGACAGATTGGGTTCTATAGCCTTGGTCGACCAACCAGTCTACCGCAGAAAACAATAGCAACCTACTGCGGGATAATCTTCTGCCCAGTCAATCAGGTTTCTTACGAGACATCATCGCCCAAAGCGTGTATCACGTATGGCACTTAACTGACCTCGCACACAAATTATTTATTTTTATGAAATTTTGGGAAATTAATGTTTGTAATTTTAAGAGAGAACACTTTGGAGCATCTAAATCATCACTTTATTTTTTGTTATACAAGACTCACATTTACGGAAAACTGCTTTTAATAGTAAAATGAAAAATGACATAAAACTACAGATCTACAAAAAGGTTTAAAATTACTTTTTAAAAATTAAGAATCTTTCTTGTAGCTTTTATTTTAGCTTTAATTTCAAGCTAATACATTTAATATTTCCAAGTCACTAAATACTTAGTACTTTGCTGGTGGTCTACTGATTCAAAAAATGATTAGCATATGATGATGAAAAAATAGCACAAACTTTTTAAAAAGTGTTATCGTCAAAATTTTTATTATTAAGAGGAAAGGCAAAAGGATTTTTTGTTTTTAGATTATATATTTTTATTCATTTTAAAACTTTTTTTTCGTCATCGGGTTAAGGTAGATTGGGAAAAGACTATTAAATCTTCTAATATTATGTCTTTGCAGAAGTTAAGTTATATCATTATTATTAAGTAAAAATAATATTTACTAATCATAAATAGAAAAGCTTATTACAATATATTTACCGACTCCAATATTTTAAAAAGTACTGTCAATTTTTTTTAATGTGTATAATCATGCAGATTTTTGTAGATACGGACATCCATACACGATATTAGCAGAAAATATGACCGATAACAATATTAATTTTAATGCCAAACTACCTAAAATTCAATAAAACATTAAATTGCGGTGAATATTTTTCAAAATTATTTAGAATACTGAGTAGTAAAATATATAAAAAAGGTGCCTCCGTGATATTTTTCTCTTTAATTTTTACTGATATATTTCTGGTAGAAAAATATGTCTGTCAGACAACACCTTAAATAGACACTAAACAAGTACCACTCGGTTAAAAATGTATTTCCTGATAGTTTAATTGGCAAAGAAGTTAGGCTCAAAAATATTTGCATTGTATAGAAATGCAAAAGGTATCCTGAGTTTGAAAATAATCTGCACCGATGCCTTTGATGATAAAATTTTAACTTTTGTAAATGATTTGATGTATCAAATTATTCAGCTTCTTTTATTAAGAAAAATCTCAAGTTGGCTAAAATTTGGTACAAATATTGTTATATTATTTTAGATGACATCCATTGTAGGTCTTTCTGATTCACTGTATTTATTTTCTATTTTTTCTTCTTGAATTGTTTGCCTATATTGAATATGAGTCCTTATTGTACATAATTGTTTGCCTATATTGAATATGAGTCCTTATTGTACATAATTGTTTGCCTATATTGAATATGAGTCCTTATTGTACATAATTGTTTGCCTATGATGAATATATGAGTCCTTATTGTACATAATTGTTTACCTATATTGAATATGAGTCCTTATTGTACATAATTGTTTATATATATTGAATATAGTCCTTATTGTACATGTGTTGTTTGCCTATATTGAATATGAGTCCTTATTGTACATAATTGTTTGCCTATATTGAATATGAGTCCTTATTGTACATAATTGTTTGCCTATATTGAATATGAGTCCTTGTTGTACATAGTGGGTGACAATAAAATTTGGAGGGGGCACAAGACCATTACGCCTGCTGTGGGTCGGATTTAATATATATTTCACTCTTTTGTGTTTGATGGTTTTTTATCATCTTCCTTTCTTTTGATGCATCTCATTAAACATTTATCGCCGAATTTTAAAAGTTTTGTTGTATACTTTGGAATTTAGATTATGTCTTGTACCAAATTGATCTTCAGACATTCAATTTGCATTTGAATTCAAAAGTGTTTTCGTATTTTATCGCTATATACCGCTTTTATGCCTTTCGTTACACCATCATAATACTAACAGATATTCTTCTGCTCAGTGTTTTCGTTTTATCCAGTGAGTTTTGGTGAACGATAGCATTTTTTGCTGCAATCATCAGATTAATTTTACGTAATATATCTCTTCTTATTAAATGAATTGACACTTCAGTAGCAATGCTGTTTTGATCCATTACTTGACGAGCTGTTAGTTTTGGATTGGATAATGTTAAACTCACTTTATCTGAACTCTTGTCTAATTTCAAAGTCTACTAGTGTAGGGGCCTTGGTGATGCTTCTCAAATTGGCCTTGTGTCACCCACAACCGAAGTCCCCACAATTTAAAATATCAGAAGGTTGAAAGATTGATGTTGAAATGTGGAAGGATAAAATATTTCGTTTGTACATTAAAGTAGAATTTTTATTAGCAGAATAACAAAATTATAAGAAGAAAAATAAAATGTTCATAGAGAAATGTAAGTATTTAAATGTTCCACAGAAATTCAGAGTTCATAGTTGATAGTAGCAGAATATGTGTACATAAAAAGATTAAAAGTTTGCTAATAAAAGTCTGGGTTCTTTTCCTTTTTATGTCCGGAAAAAAGTAAAAAATAAAGTCAGGTAATAAAGGAGATTGTACTCATCGAAGTCAGTTGAAGTATCTTGTTGTTTTCTTTGACGGTGTGTGAGTGAAGACGAAGAAAAGAAAAATTGAAAGGAGAGGAAAAACGAATGTGTGACGCGCCCTTACGTCCGGGTCGGCTTCTTGAAATTTATTCCTTACATTGTGTCGAGGTCCTTCAGATTCGCTCCCATGACGGACTAATTTGACCGGTCAAGAGATGCGAATAAGTAGTGGATTTTAGTCGTGTAATCAGCTCCGAGCAGCATACCCATTTTCTAGGTGTGAAATAAAATTGACCGGGATCATAGATCAATTTGCTATTTCCCATCCAATCAGAATCTAGAATCTTAACTTTCACACTGATTTGTGAAATTTGCCTTGGTCTGGGTTTTTTCAAAATGTTTTTAGTCCTTTTGATCCAATTTTACGGTTCTGCAATTTTACTTTTTTCGTTTGAGTTAATTGTTAGATGATATAGGATTTGTATCCTATGCTAGTTTATTTCATATCCAAAACGTTTTCAAAATCTGCATATTTATTCCGGGTAAATTTGAGAGAATCTCTATATTCCAACTTCCTTAGCGAATTCGGGTTGACTTACTCTTTGTGACATTTCGATAATTTTTATCTTTTTTATCTAAACTCTCTCTTTCTCTTTCTCTCTCTTTCTCTCTTTCACTGTTTTTGAAATTTAAGTCGGTTACGCTAAAAGAAAATGAAGACTCCAAACTATATGCAATCTGTGTTTAATAATCATAAATGTGTGTGCGTGTTAAGACACGCACCTGCTGTGATGTTAATTTTTAGATCTGTTAAATATCTACTTACATTTACGTGCGCCTTGTTTCACTATCAGAGTGCGTCCAGGTTTCTGTTTTTCTCCACGAAAAAGAATCTTTATGAATAAGATAACTTGAGTTACAATCATGAAGGATCACAGATTCTATTTTAGAAGTTAATTGACGAATAATTAGAGCGTCTTCGTAAAAATTGAGCAAATTGTTTTTAGACGAGGTGGCTCACTTCCATTGTTTGCGACTGTATACGAAGGAGTACTGGAAAGGTCCTTGACCCAACTAAAAAAAACCCTACAAAACAAATCTGATCAGATTTTGCAAGTAGGTTGGGTCAAGGAATTTTCAGCGTAATTTTAAGTAAGGGAATGTGTGCCGAGTGTATCAGCGTCGGAAGTGGGATTGGTATAACGAGTTCGAATTCCAGGCTAATTCCAGGCAAATGTTTGAGTTTATTTTGAACAAATACTGCCGAGAAATGTATTAATTTACTTCTCTCTGGACTCAGCTAAGGGTTAAAAGCAGAACGGACCCTCTAACTTTTTATTGGCAGCAAATACTAGAGAAAGAGAAATCTGAATTCAAACGTGTGGCTAGAAATGTCACTCTTTAACTGCCCACTTGATACAACAGTAAAATTAGCGTGCGGAAGTTATGTCCCAGTATTCCAAGGGAATTAACAGTTGCTAAGAAGAAAGAGGAGGATTTAGATAGGAAGGAAAATAAATTGATTCGTGTGTATGTGTGTGTGTGTGTGTGTGTGTGTGTGTGTGTGTGTGTGTGTGTGTGTGTAGTACTGAAACGTTCTCGTCCTGAACCACTTCCAAAATCATGAAATTTCAAGACGAAATAATTCGTCTTAGTCAGACCAAGAATTTACAGTACTCTCTAGCTTCCGTATTATAATAAGCTAATTAAGAACAAGTCGTGTTCGAAACGATTTTCCAGAATTTTTTTTTTTTTAATCATATCACCCCGAGCAAGGCGGTAAGGCCACTGGTGTGCAGGGGCTTACGTAAGAGTGAATAGATTGGAAAAGAGAAAGCTGGAAACCACGTCCTAAACAGGGAACAAGGGATGAGCCTCTACACCTGTTCAATATACGTGGGTGGAGTGTGAACCGGGCGATAGTTCAGTCTATCTACTCCAATTGAAAAAAATAAACAAAAAAGAAAAGTGAAAAGATTGGAAAAGAGAAAGCTGGAAACCACATCCTAAACAGGGAACAAGGGATGAGCCTCTACACCTGTTCAATAGACGTGGGTGGAGTGTGAGCCGGGCGATAGTTCAATCTATCTACTCCAATTGAAAGAAAAAAATAAAAAGAAAAAAAATAAAGTAAAATAAACAAAGAAGAAAAGTGAAAAGATTGGAAAAGAGAAAGCCGGAAACCACATCCTAAACAGGGAACAAGGGATGAGCCTCTACACCTGTTTAATAGACGTGGGTGGAGAGTGAACCGGGCGATAGTTCAGTCTATTTACTCCAATTGAAAAAAAAATAAACAAAAAACAAAAGTGAAAAGATTGGAAAAGGGAAAGCCAGAAACCACATCCTAAACAGGGAACAAGGGATGAGCCTCTACACCTGCTCAATAGACGTGGGTGGAGAGTGAACCAGGCGATAGTTCAGTCTATCTACTCCAATTGAAGGAAAATAAAAAAATAAAATAAAATAAACAAAGAAGAAAAGTGAAAAGATTGGAAAAAAGAAAGCCGGAAACCACATCCTAAACAGGGAACAAGGGATGAGCCTCTACACCTGCTCAATAGACGTGGGTGGAGTGTGAACCGGGCGATAGTTCAGTCTTAATCTTATTAGGTTATTAAGTTACGTATTTTGGTCGATAACTTTTTAGCAACCTCTTCGTATATAGAAGTCACGTATTTAAAGGAAATCACAAATCAAATAATTATACAAAGACACACAGACACACACACACACAGACACAGACACACGCACACACACACACACACATATATATATATATATATATAAATAATAAAATTTATGCGGTCTACGATATTCAGTTTGCATTTTAATTTCATTTAGTTGGAGACGAAATATCTTGGGCACTCCAATATAGTGAAATCGTTAGCAGGCTTGCCTTGCTAGGTCATTTATGACTGAATAGAGTAAAAGGGATTGTTTCGTGTCTCATCAAAACTGTTTTGAAAGCACTTACTTTGAATAGAGATTCATGGTTGAATACAGGTTTGGCAGTCGAAACGTTTGCCAACAACTAATAAATAGGAAAACAAACTGCAGTCGATTTCATACAATATTTTCCAGTTTTAATTCCTAACAAAGACTTGTATCTAACTAAAAGGTAATTTCCTAAGCCAGAGATACGGTGTACAAGGAATGTATACAAGGTAGAAATCTCAGAGACTACAGACATTGCAAAGCAGAACAGATATTGATCATTTTCGAAAGCAAGAAGAAATCGGTTTTCATCCAAAATGGCTGCAGTATTTGTCCTGTTGTTGATATGCAACAAACTTATTTCCAGCATTTCATTATAATGGATTAGCCTTTATTTGTTTAAATATTAATGTATCGTTATTAATGTATATTAATGTATCGATAACGGATCGTTAATGAATTCTGTCAATATTTCATTTGACATAGTCTGACAAAAGGCCACAATATTGACCTACCAAGTGAGAATAGCTAGATCACTTCTGTTCTAGATCTGACTGCAGGAGTCACTAGTTGATGATGTTTCACGCCAAAACATTTCAGAGGAATTTTTTTAAGATCCCGCTATTCGTTTCAGTCTTGCCATTATCTAAACTCATTTATAAATGGAACTTTGTGTGTGTGTGTGTGTGTGTGTGTGTGTGTGTGTGTGTTATCTATAGACTCCGAAATGACTGAACCGATTTTCTTGAAAATTTACACAGTTGTACTATAAGCGTCTGCGAGTGTTCTTAGCTAGGTTTTGTGTCGAGGTACCCCCGATAAATATCGAAAATCGATAATCGAAAAATTTGGGTTATAGAAGGAGTGGTCCGATTTTAATCAAATTTGATACACTCATAGACAAAGACATAAGAAACAATATTCAGAAGTTTCAAGGTTGCAGTTCTTACAATCGTGCAGAAAATCGATAATATATATATAAAAGGCAAGATGTTTGTGCGTGTGTGTGTGTATCTGCCTGTATGTCTGTATTTTTTTCAGCCCTTTTAATTTAGTTTTTGCTTCGGGTTTGGCTCTAAGTAGGTATAATTGTAGTTGTTAGTCTCAGCCATGATAACCATTTACTCAGAGGACTTATTTAGCCTTCAAAATTCAGTTTACGACGAAAAAAAACTTATTTATTCGAATTTTATAGCAAATAGTTGTTTTGGCTTGTTTCATTCTTTTTTCTATATTAGAAACTAAGAGACCAAATAATTCCAATGGAATTACTCACCCCTAATCAAACATGTTCCATTTGTTTGTTTTGTGCTTTAATTATTTTTACATAAGTTACACATTTATTGCATTTTCCAATATTTAACCAACAAATTGAATTATACAAGGTATTAATATCAGAGTTTTATTCTATTCAAATTTTTAACTAATGTTATTCGTTCTTCCAATCCTTTCACATGCAAAAACTGCCGTTGACGTTGCTATAATATTAACTTTTAAAAATTAATTTTAATTTACATGAACCAAATTTTCAAATTTGAAATTAGTGTTTAAATTAAAAATAAAAGATCTATATGATTTCGACTGTGTACTCATTTGATATTTTTATAATTTCAGTACTGAGCATTTGTACACACATAATGAGTTGAAATAAAGTATATATATGAAATTTGTGAATGTGAATTTCAAGATTTGTAGCAATTTTAAAAATTAGGATCGAGGAAAAAGTTGTTGAAGATCAAATCTGAAATAAGAATTAAATGTTGCGGACGTAATAGAAAACAGACCATAAGAAAACTTTCAAACAATCGCTATGGGCTTAAGTAAATTTAAAAATCATCGAGTGTATAACATGAGGTGAGAAGATTTTGTAATATGTCATAATCAGTCAGTTAAAAAAATATCAGCTCATTTACACCAGGTATACTTTAAAAAAACGAAAGAGGAAAAGCGGCCACACATTAAAAGTTTCGACGATAACTTCCATTTTCATAAAGTCAATACGACCGGAATTTTGTTCTCCTTGTAAACTGTGGCTAAAATATATTAACTTTCTCTATATCAGTTATATGTCCATTTCAAATAATTAGATTGTTTACTTTTTAAAAACAACCTGCACAGAAAAGCAACATCCACTAATTTTTACAAAAAAAGCTGTTTTCTAAAAATATTAAATTGCATTTTGAAATATTTTTCTCCCACTTTGAAATCATATTTGATTTTGTATTTCATTGTCAATTTCCCCATTATTTTAACTTTATAAATCAAAATGAAGTTTTGTCAAATTTTTTTGTTATCTATAATCCAAACAAATGTTTTAGGTTCAAAGTGTCAAGTGTCTTAAAAATTACATGACTTACAGTTATCATTCTAGATATAATCCAAACTTAAAAGAGATAAACGACAAATCAAATTAACATTGTCCTGTATGTAAGACATACCATCCGTCCGTGCGTTGAATACTCTGCTGTCACATCTGCTCGGGTGTCCCTGCTATTCATCTCGGAGTTCTCGACAAAATTCAGTGGAAAATCTGCAATGTGGTCGATACCGACGTAGTCTCTTGACTCCAGTCACTTTTTCACCGACGGGATGTGGCTTCCCTCTGACTCTTTTACAAATACTTTCAAAATTTCTACTCCGACGAGCTTAGCGCCTTGGTACCCCTTCTGTATGAATTTACTCGAGCTACTAGACTAGCAATTAGATCCCACCCTTTTACAGTGAAGCCAATAAAATGTAACCACAACGTCTACTCTGTCAGCATCTTTTCTCGCACTTCCCACCTGTGGAACTCCGTATACTTGCTTCCCTGGTAGCTACAATTTACAAGAGTTTAAATGCATTGTCAATTGCCATCTCTATCTCCTTGACTCCCATCCTTTCCCCGACATCCCTTGTACCTTGTTCCTCCTTTCTAAAGAACCTGTAGCTGTCTTTTCTCTTCCAGCACAGCTATGGGTGTAATAGTAAGGTATCTATAGATTAAATAGTAGGGCGATTGTCTACTCTGAATTCAAAATCACGGAGAGAAAAATAAGGAATCACGGCATTATCTTTTTCAATATATCCTCGCATTTGAAAGATGATAATATCTTCCTTGATACTTAAAACACATTTTTGGTAGCGAGGATACAAATTCAAAATAAAGGAGTTATCAATGTTTATCAATTTAATTTTCTCGATCTAAACCTGACAAATGATTCGTTTTCTGTTTCTTCTTACGAGCATCAAAATCATTTTCAGCGATATTCCAATCAGGATACTGGCTTAGCCAATATTATTTTTTAAATAATTATGGCAACTTGAAAAATCTTGCTGAAAATGTACAAGTGTTCATGCATTTGGAAAATGTCTTTATTGAGTAAACGTTGCTGTTCTTCTTAATTTTAATTTCCATTAATTAAATGATTACGATTCTGTTATGGGGACTTACCCATATGACACATGAACTCATCCAAACTATATTATAAGTTAGCAGATCTGCTTTATAGAACATAGAGAGTAAAAGAAAGGCAGAGAGAGAGAGAGAGAGAGAGAGAGAGAGAGAGAGAGAGAGAGAGAGTGAGTGAGTGAGTGCGGAATCTATTCCAGGAGAAATCTCTAACAGCCAGGCTAATCGTCACACTAATTGTTATATATTTGTACTACTGTCTTTGTAATAGATTTGTTTACAATTTTTCCGTATTTGTGTCGTCATTTCTGGCCCCAACGTACCACAACAACTTGGTGACGAGGTCACAACCATTTCCATTTCTTCAAAGTTATTTCTTTAATTTAATTGCCGCTGAGTGTCTTACAGTTTTAGCTAAATCGGGAATTAGGCAAGACCTGATAAAAAAAAATCAACAATTATTGAGATTTCTTGTCGTCTTTCCATGACAACACTATCAAGCTAATCAAATCACACGAACGGATCTTACACAAAATAAATAGACAGAACTTGTCTATATCATTCAATGAAAACCTGTATTAATGAAAAAATGCTGCCAAAATACACACAATATATATATATATATATTATTGATTTTCTGCACTATTCTACGAACTGCAACCTTGAAACTTCTGAATATCGTTTCTTATGTCTTTGTCTATGAGTGTATCAAATTTGATTAAAATCAGACCACTCCTTCTATAACCCTATATTTTCGATGATCGATTTTCGATATTTATCGGGTGTATCTCGACACAAACCTAGCTAAGAATACTCGCAGACACTTATAGTATAACTGTGTAAATTTTCAAGAAAATCGGTTCAGCCGTTTCGGAGTCTATAGGTAACGGACACACACACACACACACACACACACAGAGTTCCATTTATAAATAAGTTTAGATATTTTTCGTCTGGTGATGCCATTCGAAATGCATACTGGTCTTCTCTTGCAAATTATCATATTAATAATCCAAGTTACGCTCTGGATTTACGACACTGTCTTGATCCACTCTCTACCTCCGTGCGAAGAAGGACTCACGGAAGGATAGAGTCTTGTCTAGGGTAAACAGACAAGAGCCTGACCCAGCCTGACTCAGCCTTAATCGAATATTCTTTAACATCATATTAAAATTTTGTATCACCGAAAATGCATTACACGCATATATATATAAAGAGAGAGCAATAATGCATGCTATATTTATATGCAAAAGTGCTCAATATTAATTTCTTGACAAAACAAATGTTTCATTACATGTAATGATAACAGCTGAGTAAAGATCTTTTTATTCCAGAACTTCAGCTAAGAGTGAAATGATGAAGGATGCTGTTAACTAAAGCGTTTTCTTAAAAGCAACAAAAATGAATGACATTGTTTTCGAAGGTCTTAAATAATAAAACTCTTCAAAATATTTTCAACCGACCTGAAGTGGAACGAATATATCAAATCTATAGCTGCATCTATTGCTAGGAATGCTGGTTATCTCTGTCGGGCCAGAAGGTTTACTCGTCAGAATGTTATATTACACATTTATAAATCCACAATTCGTCCGTGCGTTGAAAACTGTTGGTATATCTAGTCGGATGCTCTTGCTATTCATCACGAAGTTCTCAAAAAAAATTGAAAGAATGATCTGCAATGTAATCAGTCCTGACTTGGCATTTCGACTTCAGTCACTTTCTTAACGACAGGAGGTGTCTTCCTTCTGTTCTAACATCCTTTTTTTACCCCTGGTACCCGTCCACGTGATTGTAAGCGTGCTACTAGATTGGCATCTAGATCCCAACTTTTTGCCGTTGAAACAGTTGATTACTTTCTCGCACATCCCGCCTGTAGAACTCCCTTCTGTTTACTTGCTTCTTGATAACTACAACCTCCAAAAATTTAGATGCAACATCAACTGCCACCTTCTATCTTCTTAAATCCAATTCATTCTTTTTTTTTTTTTTTCAATACCCAGTGTAACTAGTCATTTCTTTCACTGTAGATCCCTCTGCACCAGTAGATGTCTCGCCTTGCATGGGGTAAAATGATTTTTGAAAAAATCACATATTTTCCTTCATTCTTTTCCCACTTCACTTCCCTCCCTCCCTTCCTTCTTTTCTCCCTCCCTCCCTTCCTTCTTTTCTCCCTCCCTCCCTTCCTTCCTTTTCTCCCTCCCTCCCTTCCTTCCTTTTCTCCCTTCCTAACCTTCCTTCTTTTCCCTCCCTCCCTCCCTTCCTTCCCTTCCCTCCCTCCCTCCCTTCCCTTCCCTTCCCTCCCTCCCTCCCTTCCCTTCCCTTCCCTTCCCTCCCTCCCTTCCCTTCCCTTCTCCCTCTCCCTTCCCTTCCCTTTCTCCCTCCCTCCCTTCCTTCTTTTCTTTTCCCTTCCCTAACTTCCTTCTTTTCATCCCTCCCTTTCTTTTTTCTCCCTCCCTCCCTTCCTTCTTTTCTCCCTCCCTCCCTTCCTTCTTTTCTCCCTTCCTAACTTCTTTTCTCCCTTCCCTTCCTTCTTTTCCCTCCCTCCCTCCCTTCCTTCTTTTCTCCCTTCCTAACTTCCTTCTTTACTCTACTTACATATATTTAAGATTTTGTAGATTTTTTTATATATTTTTATCGAGGGAACAAGACAAATAATGTCAGCCCACATTCATTTCCTTCGCTCCACCTACATTTATTTTGTCTCTTGAAACAATGGTGAAATTATCGATAAAGGAAGGAAGCAACAGTGAAACGAAGAAAGGAGATTAGACGAAAATAAAATAAAATAAAATATCAATATAGGATGGCGGAATCAGTGGAACGAAGAAAGGTGATTGGACGAAAATAAAATATAATATCGATAAAGGTTGGAAGCATCAGTGGAACAAAGAAAGGAGATTGAACGAAAATTAAACATCATATCAATATACGATTGGAGGAAAATAAAATATAATATAGCTTAGGTTGGAAGCATCAGTGGGACGAAAATGGAAATTGGACAAAAATAAAATAAAAATATCGATATAGGATGGTAGCATCAGTGGAACGAAGAAAGGAAATTGGACAAAAATAAAATATAATATTAATATAGGTTCGAAGCATCAGTGAAAATAAGAAAGGAAAAATAAAATATAATATCGATATAAGTTGGAAGCATCAGTGAAAAGAAGAAATGAAATTGGACAAAATAAAAAATATATTTATCTTATAATTTTTTCGTCCAATCTTCTTTCTTCGTTCCACTGATGCTTCCATCCTATATCGAAGTGGAATGAAGAAAGGGATTGGACGAAAATAAAATATAATATCGATATATGGAAACATCAACTTCGTTGAAGTATAAAATCATAAGTGGAACGATGTAAGGAGATAGGACAAAAATGAAATATAATATCGATATAGGATGGACGCATCAGTGGAACGAAGAATAGAAAAAGAATAAAAATAAAATATAATACCGATATAGTTTGGAAGCATAAATCAAAGGTAAAAAGGAGATTGCTCGAAAATAAAATATAATACCGATATAGAATGAAAGCATCAGTGGAACGAAAAAAGGTGACTAGACAAAAATGAAATATAATATCGATACAGGATGGAAGCATCAATGGAACGAAGAAAGGAGATTAAACAAAAATAAAATATAATATCGATAAAGGTTGAAATCATCAGTGGAACAAAAGAAAGGAATTTGGACGAAAATAAAAATTTAGCATCGATAAAGGATGGAAGCATCAGTGGAACAAAAAAAGGGGATTGGACGAAATTGAAAAAAACAATAATACTAGAGGTTGGAAGCATCAGTGGGATAAAGTAATGAAATCGGACGAAAATAAAAGTATAATATCGATATAAGTTGGAAGTATCAGTGGAACAAAACAAGGAGATTGAACAAAAATAATATATGATATCGATATACTTTGGAAGCATCTGTTGAACGAAGGAAAGAGATTGGACGAAAATAAAATATGATATCGATAAAGGTTGGAAAGATTAGTGGATCAAAGCAATGAAATTGGACAAAAAATATAATATCGATATAGGATGGAAGCATCAGTGGAACGAAGAAAGTAGATTGGACGAAAATAATATATAATATCGATAACGGTTGTTGGCATCAGTGGAACGAAGAAAGAAGATAGGACGAAAATAAAATATCATATCAATATAGCATGGATGCACCAGTGGAACGAATAAATATGATGAGACTAAAATATACTATAATATCAATATATGGAAGCATCAGTGGAACGAAGACAGGGGATTGGACTAAAATAAAATAAAATATCAATACATGATGGAAGCATCAATAGAACGAAGAAAGCAGATTGGACGAAAATAATATATAAAATCGATATAGGTTGAGTGCATCTGTGGAACGAAAAGAGGAGATTGGACGAAAATAAAATATAATATCGATATATAATGGTAGCATAAGTAGTACGAAGGAAGAACATTAGATGAAAATTAAACATAATATCGGTAGAGGTTGGAAGCATTAGTGGAACAAAGAAAGGAGATTGGACGAAAATAAAATATAATATCGATATAGGATTGAAGCATCAGTGAAGCAAAGAATAGAGTATGGACGAAAATAATATAATATCGATATAGGATGAAAGTATCAGTGGAAAGAAAAAAGGAGATTTGACAAAAAGATTTGAAAATAAAATATAATATCGATATAGGTTGGAAGTCTCAGTGAAACGAAGAAAAGATATTGGACAAAAATTATATATTCGATATTGGTTGGAAGCGTCAGTGGAACAAAGACTGGAAATTTGACGAATATAAACATAGTTTGGAAGCATCAGTGGAACGAAGAAAGGAGATTGGAAGAAAATAAAATATAATATTGATATATGATGGAAACATCAGTGGAACGAAGAAAGGCTATGGGACGAAAATATAAAATAATATCGATATAGGATGGAAGCAGCAGTAGAACGAAGAAAGGAGATTGGACGAAAATAAAATGTAATATCTATATAAGATGGAACCATCAGTGGAGCAAAGAAAGGAGATTAGACGAAAATAAATATAATATCGATATAGGATGGAAGCAGATGTGAAACGAAGAGATTGGACGAAAGTAAAATAAATTATCGATATATGATGGAATTATCAGTGGAACGATAAAAAGGAGATTGAACAAAAATAAAATATAATATCGATATAGGATTAAAGCATAAAAAATGTTCGTTAGACGAAAGTAAATTATAATATCATTATATAATAGAAACATCAGTGGAACAAAGAAAGGAGATGAGACAAATTAAAATATCATATCGATATATGATGCAAGCATCAGTGGAAGGAAGAAAGGCTATTGGACGAAAATAAAATATAATATCGATTAAGGATGGAAACATCATTCGAAAGGAGATGGGAGAAATTAAAATATCATATCGATCTATGATGGAATCATCGGTGGAACGAAGAAAGGCTATTGGACGAAAATATAATATAATATCGATAGAGGATGGAAGCAGCAGTAGAACGGAGAAAGGAGATTGGACGAAAATAAAATGTAATATCGATATAGGATGGAAGCATCTGTGAAACGAAGAAAAGAGATTGGACGAAAGTAAAATAAATTATCGATATATGATCGAATTATCAGTGGAACGATAAAAAGGAGATTGGACGAAAATAAAACATCATAGAATAGAAACATCAGTTTGAACAAATGCAGGAGATATGACGAAAATAAAATAAATCATCGATATAGGATGTAAGCATCAGTAGATCGAAGAAATTAGATTGGACGAAAGTCAAATATAATATCAATATAGGATTGAAGAATCAGTGGAACAAAGAAAGTAGATTGGACAAAATAAAATATAATATCGATATAGGATGGAAGCATCAGTGGAACGAAGAAAGGATATTGGACGAAAATAAAAAATCTGATATCGATATATGGTGGAAATATCTATGGAACGAAGACATGAAATTGGACGAAAATAAAATATAATATCGAGAATGGAGGCATCAGTAAAACGATGGAAGTAGATTGGACGAAAATAAAAAAATATCTTCGATACATGATGGAAGCTTTAGTGGGACGTAGTAAGGTGATTGGACGAAAATAAAATATAATATCGATAAAGGATGGAAGCATCAGTGGAACGAAGAAAACAGTTTGGACGAAAATAAAATATAATATTGATCTAGAATGAATGCATCAGTGGAACGAAGAAAGTAGATTAGACGAAAGTAAAAAATATATCTTCGATATATCATGGAAGCAACAAATGTGACGAAGTAGGTGATTGTACGAAAAAAAATTATAATATCGATATAGGATGTAAACATCAGTGGAACGAAGAAAGGAGATTTGACGAAAATAAAATATAATATCGATAAAGGATGGAAACATCAGTGAAACGAAGAAAGAAGATTGAACGAAAATAAAATATAATATCGATATAGGATTGAAGCATCATTGGAACGAAGAAAGTAGATTGGACGAAAATAAAATATAATATCGATATAACATAGAAGCATCAGTGGAACGAAAAAAGAGATTGGACGAAAATCTAAACTTATTTATTCATGGAACTCTGTCTGCGTGTGTGTTTGTATGTGTGTATGTGTGTGTGTGCTTGTGTGTGTGTGTGTGTCCATTACCTATAGACTCCGAAACGGCTGAACAGATTTTCTTGAAAATTTACACAGTTGTACTATAACCGTCTGCGAGTATTCTTAGCTAGGTTTTTCTATCGAGGTACCCCCGATAAATATCGAAAATCGATTATCGAAAAAATCGGATTATAGAAGGAATGGTCCGATTTTAATAAAATTTGCTACACTCATAGACACGTTATACGCTATTCAGAAGTTTCAAGGTTGCAGTTCTTACAATAGTGCAGAAAATCGATAATATATATATATATATATATATATATATATATATATATATATATATATATAAGGCAAGATGTTTGTGTGTGTGTCTGTTTATTTCCCTGGATGTAAGAATTTTTTTCAGCCCTTTTATTTTAGTTTTTGCTTCGGGTTTGGCTCTAAGTAGGTATAATTGTAGTTCTTAGTCTCAGCCATGTTACCATTTACCCAAAGGAATTATTCAGCCTTCAAAATTCAGTTTACGACGAAAAAACTTATTTGATATCGATATCAGGAAATCAAAATTTGACTTACACCCATTCACTTTTCTTTCAGTCTACGGTTTCACTTTAACTGGAAACGACTATTACTTTTTAGTCTTTCGTGCCAACGTCCAAAGCGTCTGAGCTACAGGACCATTAGTTATTAAAGCTTTCATTACACCCGAGCAAAGCCCGGCTACACTGCTAGTAAAACATAATCTCGATATAGGATGGAAGCATCAGTGGAACTAAGAAAGAAGATTGGACAAAAACAAAATATAATATCGATATCGGTTGGAAGCATCAGGGGAACGAAGAAAGGAGATTGGACAAAAAAAATTTAATATCGATATAAGTTGGAAGCATCAGTGGAATGAAGAAAGGAGATTGGACGAAAATCCTTCGATAAAAACATGTAAATAATCTACATGTAAGCGTAACAAAATATGAATTAAACGTAAGGAAGGAAGGAAGGAAGGAAGGAAGGAAGGAAGGAATGGATGTGTAGTGGGAAGGAAGGAAGAAAGTTGCGAAGGAAAGAAGAAGTAAAAGTGAAGAAGGAATGAAAATGGAACAGGGAGTGGGAAAGAAAGAAAAGACGCGAAGGAAAAAAGAACGCGAAGAAAGAAAGAGAGAAAGAAAATAAGGTTGATATAGATAAAGAGAAACATTCAAAGCATAAGCAGCCTAAATTTGGCACAAAAACTGTTTAACAGTCCAGAAATTGAGGAAACTTTACAACAGGTAATTTGATTTCTGCATATGCTTTCGATTGTCACGCAAAACAATGTACCACCATCTGCAGTAAACTTTTAATCAGGATTTTACCTTCGAAGCAACTATCAAGAAATACAATTTTTTATTAAATAACTTGTTATTGTAAATTTCACACATAGAAACACAGGGGCGCGTATACCCATGCTAGTTTCTTCTTATTGGCTGACTGAAGCAAAGGCTTCGTGGCTGCCTTGTAAAATGTTGCAAAGTGATAGTAACAAAAGAACCATTCTATTTTCATTTAGATTTATCCGCTTGCCAATAAATAGTAAAAATAGTACGAAATACATCATTTCTTTAAATAAAAAACACGGGTAGACTAATAATTATGGCTGGTAGGGTGTGTGTATATATATTGTAAAACAATGTTTTTTTTTAATCTTGTGGTGGTTCTTTCCTCATTTGGCTGCCGAGTCATGTAAGTTAAAATGTGTATATTTCGGCAGCAATCTCTCTTTTATGCAGGTTTCATTAAAAATGACAGACAAAGTATGATAGTTAAGTGTTTTATGAAATTTTTTACGTGATCTCATGATTTTCTTTGTGGACATAAATTATATTAAAATTGTCCAAATGCTTTATTTATCCGTGCGTCTTCGGCTATACTTTTAGCCATTATCGTGTTTGAATTTTATTTTACGTGTAAAAGAATGTATGTAAGGTTATGTATGTTTGTAGTTTAGTGTGTATGTTTTATGTACCAGACATGGTAAGCACGTTGTTACCATGTTCGTAGTGGATATTATTTAGTGTTGAGTTTGATTTTTTTTCTTATCAATGCCTCCACTAATTTTATTCTTTTTTTTTTGCATGTGGATGATGCTATAATATTTGTGTTGTCAACAAGTATGTTACGGATTGAGTTTGGTAGGTTTCCGTGTATGTTTAAATGAGATCGAATTGAGCTCTGTTCAGAGAGATGCAGTGTAAGACTTCTTGTCAATTTCGTAGATGTATGGCTAATCTAATTATTTACGAATATATATATATATATTATGTCTAATGGGATACGCATTCAATAAATCCTCGTAAATAAAATGTATTATTCTGTAAGCTTAACTATTGGCCACAAGGAACGTCATAGTAAGCAATGTTTTCACTAAGAATGGCTGGTCGTATGTATTATATAAAAAATACTTCTGTTGAAATTTATTTAATCAGTTATCTTTTTTGTTTATCAGTCGTTACTCGAATCTGTCTTGCCGAAAAATATTCTTCTGGTTGAGGGATATTAAAATAATTGAACTTCATTTTTTATCCCCTTATATCTTTTGTAGTTTCTTTCTTTCTTTCTTTCTTTCTTTCTTCCCCCTATTCTTGTGTATTGTGTGTGTTTTTATTTTTCGTGCATTTATTTATCTTTGTGTGTAAATGTGTAAGTGTGTAAATGTGTATGCGGATTTGGGCTTTTTTTCCAATGCATATATGTAAATGTGTTCATGGATACGTGTGTGTTCGTGTTAGCATATTTTTGTGTGTCTGTCTGGGTGTATATTTGTAGATTGCCTGTATGTTTATGTGTGTGTGTGTGTGTGTGTGTGTGTGTGTGTATGTGCGTTCCGTCTAGTGTGTTTGTTTTTATAAGTATGTGTTCATATATTCATTATCCATACATATGCATAATATTATTATAAGGAAACTTATTGTGAGTTTGTGTGTGTTTGATCTGACCAGTAGATTTGTTTGTACCAGTATGTGCATGGGCATTCTCGTTTGCAAATATACACTTTTCTCTGGTTGGAAGATCAACAATTTATCCTATATATATATATATATATATATATATATATATATATATATATATATAGTGTATCGAAGCAGCAAATAATTTTCTAAACATATACTGTTAAATATAAGAGACAATGAATATCTATCATGAGCCGTTCTAAACTTCGTATTTTGGCTTTAATTTCAGTTGAAAATAAAGACAAAAATTCTGCAAAATTTGGATAATTTTTTATTAATTTGTTTCTAAGCTTTCGGCTCACATGAGCCATCTTCAGAGAGGTTATTAAGACGGTAACATAATAACATTCACCATCAGCGACCATTTCATCTTGTGTTGACATAAAACTCCGCTAGGCAACGGCAATAGTTACCAAATGTTGGTGAATTTTTACCTTTATTTTCAACTGAAATTAAAGTCAAAATATGACTCATGATTAAACATAATAGACATTCATTGTCTCTTATATTCAACAGTATATGTTTAGAAAATATATATATATATATATATATATATATATATAAGAAAAATTAAGACAGACACGTTATTTCATGGTGAATCAGAAGTATAGGCCTATTTTACAGAGAATTTTACACGAATGATTCGTGTAAAATCCTCTGTAAAATAAAGACGGAAGCTGACGATGGTTCGCCTGAAATAGGCCATACTTCCGATTCGCCATGAAATAACGTGGCTGTCTTAATTTTTCTTATATTTGCTCTATATGTATTTATATGCATATATGTTTAGAGCTCTCTTAGAGAGTTATCCTACCACTGTATGTACAGGATACTCCTTTGGATTCTTCTGTACCCACACTGCATGCTGATATATATATATATAACCAAATCGCCTGGCGAAACTGAAAAGTTCGAAACCATAGTAGCGTAACCGGTTGTGCGTCTGTGTGTGAGAAAGAAAGACAAACAGAGGGTAGACACCAAGTTCAACACTGAAATCTTCAGAACATCTACATGATCTGAAGATTGTATTCAAATATGAAACACACTCTTGCTGCTCGATGTCAACCTCAATGTCCACCTTTATATTTAAACTCGTTTTATCTCCTATATTGACAGTTTTTCCCGTAAATATGGCGCAGATCTTAAACTATATTTTTTATCATATATGTGTGTGTGTTTATAAAGAGAGAAGGAGAGAGAGAGAGAGAGAGAGAGAGAGAGAGAGAGAGAGAGAGAGAGAGAGATAAACAATGAGTAAAATGAGCAGACGAAAAAACACGGGCAAATTGATAGGGCGTATAAATAGCAAACAAGTAATAACACACATACACACATACACACCCACGCACACACAGCTCATTTATGTTCTTGTTCAACTTCCACTTGATACACAGCCGAATGCATATCGAGGCTGGACTTATATCAAGTTTTCATCAATGAAGTAGGTGTATGTTGCATGGATCAATATGACCCGCTGAAAAGAACCGTCTGCCTCTGACTCATGTTGCTTGCTTCATGCCTGATTAATTTCTATCAACTCTGCCAAATGAATGACCATTTAAGCAAACTAGAATCTCTAACTAAAACAAGAACGCTTCATCTGTGTCAACCATTTTGAATTTCTTGGCTGTCTTCTGCATTCCCACTCGATTCAAAGCACACCGGAAGTATTCGGCCAAACCACGGACATCAAAGGGTATTCTCGACCCTTGATTGCCTTCTATTCGTTGCCACGGGGAAGTGATGCCGAATAGAGGGACTTCCGTTTCAACTTCAGTTATTTTACTGACTGGAACTCCAAGCTGTTAGAAGCGATATTACGTTGTTCTGGTATGTAGATGCATCATTCTAAGCATACCCTTAACATTGATATTATCGAGAAATTAGAAGTATACTACCGGCCATAATTAATAGGCCACACCAGTGTTTTAAAAAATGATGTATTTCATATTATTTTTTAGTATTTATTGCCAAGTGAATAATTGTAAATGAAAATAAAATGGTTCTTTTGTTAATACTGCACAATAGCATGTGCATCAAATGAATTTATAAATATTTAATAACTACATATATTGCAGTTTCATCAATGAAAGAATGAAGAAAATTTAGGGTGATTCAGACGAGTTCATCTTTGCTTCCTTGTTTATAAAATTTTGCAAAGTTATAATAACAAAAGAAACATTCTATTTTCATTTAGAATTATCCACTTGGCAATAAATACTAAAAATAGTATGAAATACATAATTTCTTTTAAAAACTGGAGTGGCCTAATAATTATGACCGGTAGTGTATATAAAATATTATAAGATAAACAATGCCCTTGCAAGTCTCTGATAATTTTATTAAATCTCAATGTTTACGAGTGTTGAGTGGTTCATAATAAACTTTCAAACGTATATATACATATATATATATACATATATATATATATATATATGTGTGTGTGTGTGTGTGTGTGTGTGTGTGTGTGTGTGTGTGTGTGTGTGTAGGTGTGTGTGTATGCGTGTGTTTCATTGAATAATATAGACAAATTGTGACTATTTTTTCTTAATATTTCTTCCCAGTTCTTTAATCAATTTCTTGAAGATGAAGATTTTCTTATTTTAAAAAACCTTCCATAGCTAAAACGGATAATTTTTTAAAATAATGATAACATAACGCGTTCACGTGTGTATTTTTAATTATTTAATTTTTATTTAATCACTATAAAAACGAAATACAGATATTATGACAGAAAAGTTCGTCTAATTCATCCCTGCGAATGATCTTGGAGGGGACCGAAAGTACTTGGGAAAGAAAAATCTATGCCTCTTTCCTTGATGAATTTCATCTTAACATCATGAAACTGATTAAAGAACTGGCAATGTGTAATATAAAAATAAAAAGACATAATATGTCTATATTATTTAATTAAATATATATATATATATATATATATATATATATATATATATATATATATATTGTGTATATTTTGGCAGCATTTTTTCATTAATGCAGGTTTCATTGAATAATATAGACAAGTTTTGTCTATTAATTTTGTGTAGGATCCGTTCATACCGTCTGATATACTTGATGGTGATGTCGTTAAAAGACAACAAAAAATCACAGTATTTGTTGAATTTTTTATCAGGTCTAAGCTTTCGGCTCACATAAGCCATTATCAAAGAGTAAATAATAACACACAGTAAACATAGAACATTTAAGCTATTAACAATAAAGATAATTGAATTGAAAATATAAGTCCATCCCTACCGTGGCGGATGGCCGAAGACAGTGACAAAATAGTGGTGTTGTGGTCCCTGGTCTGATTACAGACATTTGAGTACGTTGTTAGAAATATCGAAATTGATTGTATTCAAACCAGGTTTAAACTGTTTAATGTAGAGTGCTTCGAGGATTTTTAGTTTCTGCTTATTTTTTTCTTGTTTGAGTATGTACGTGTTATCAACAAGCGTTTGTCTCAGAAGTGTGCGTTGATAACCGTGTTGTTCTAAATGACGGAATATATTTGAATTTTTATTTAAGTGCAACGTCAGACGCCGTGAGAGCGAATTTGTGGTGTGGCCGATGTAGATATTATTAAGGTTGTTAGAGATACATTCTCTAAATGGACATATGAATTTATATACTACATTGGTCTTTTGCAAATCACTAACGGTGGGGGAAGAGTCGTTGCGGACAAATGAATTAGATGTAGTGGATTTAGTGTAATATATAATGAACTTAATTCTTTTGTTAGAGTCTGTCGGAGAAATATTAGTATTTATGAGTTTTTTTAGGATGTTTTCATCTAGTTGGTAGTTGGAGTGCATCTGGCTACGGTATAAGAGAGTGATATGTTTAGGATTGGTTGGGTTAGTATCATGTGTTGTTTTTTCCATGTTAAGCTTTTTAAGAAAGTAATGTATTTGTTCATCAACTATGTAGTTGGGAAAATTATTATTGATGAGTGTCTGTTTTATGTTTTTTAGTTCACTGTAGAAGATCTGATTTGTAGATGAATTGACTTTTGCACGGTATAATAGATTTTTTATGATGGCTATTTTGTAATAGTGGGGGCATTCACTAATATAATTGAGTGTGGAGGGATTTTTATTAGTAGGTTTTTGATACGGTGAGATAGTAAATTTATTGTTGTCACTATTACAAAATAGCCATCATAAAAAATCTATTATACCGTGCAAAAGTCAATTCATCTACAAATCAGATCTTCTACAGTGAACTAAAAAACATAAAACAGACACTCATCAATAATAATTTTCCCAACTACATAGTTGATGAACAAATACATTACTTTCTTAAAAAGCTTAACATGGAAAAAACAACACATGATACTAACCCAACCAATCCTAAACATATCACTCTCTTATACCGTAGCCAGATGCACTCCAACTACCAACTAGATGAAAACATCCTAAAAAAACTCATAAATACTAATATTTCTCCGACAGACTCTAACAAAAGAATTAAGTTCATTATATATTACACTAAATCCACTACATCTAATTCATTTGTCCGCAACGACTCTTCCCCCACCGTTAGTGATTTGCAAAAGACCAATGTAGTATATAAATTCATATGTCCATTTAGAGAATGTATCTCTAACAACCTTAATAATATCTACATCGGCCACACCACAAATTCGCTCTCACGGCGTCTGACGTTGCACTTAAATAAAAATTCAAATATATTCCGTCATTTAGAACAACACGGTTATCAACGCACACTTCTGAGACAAACGCTTGTTGATAACACGTACATACTCAAACAAGAAAAAAATAAGCAGAAACTAAAAATCCTCGAAGCACTCTACATTAAACAGTTTAAACCTGGTTTGAATACAATCAATTTCGATATTTCTAACAACGTACTCAAATGTCTGTAATCAGACCAGGGACCACAACACCACTATTTTGTCACTGTCTTCGGCCATCCGCCACGGTAGGGATGGACTTATATTTTCAATTCAATTATCTTTATTGTTAATAGCTTAAATGTTCTATGTTTACTGTGTGTTATTATTTACTCTTTGATAATGGCTTATGTGAGCCGAAAGCTTAGACCTGATAAAAAATTCAACAAATACTGTGATTTTTTGTTGTCTTTTAACGACATCACCATCAAGTATATCAGACGGTATGAACGGATCCTACACAAAATTAATAGACAAAACTTGTCTATATTATTCAATGAAACCTGCATTAATATATATATATATATATATTCCCGAAATATTACAAAATGGAAATGGATTAACTCTGGCATATTTTAAAAAATAACAAAATAATATTTAAACAAATGACGAGTGTATATATATATATATATATATATATATATATATATATATATATATATATAAGAAAAAATTTAGGCAGACACGTTATTTTATGGTAAATCAGAAGTGTAGGCCTATTTCAGGCAAATCATCATCAGCTTCCGTCTTTATTGTACAGTCTTTATTTTTCGTGTAAAACCTTCTGTAGAATAAAGATGGAAGCTGATAATGGTTCGCCTGAAATAGGCCTACATTTCCGATTTACCATGTTCTATATGTATTTATATACATATATATTTAGAGCTCTCTTAAAGAGTTATCCTACCACTGTATGTACAGGATACTCCTTTGGATTCTTCTATATCTGCACTGCATGCTTATGTATGTATATATATATATATATATATATGTGTGTGTGTGTGTGTGTGTGTGTGTGTGTGTGTGTGTGTGTGAGCTGACATACTCTGCTACTAGTGTTTTAACTATCATTACACATGGAATCAGTGAAACGCTTGATAATAAAAACATCTCGAGCGATCGCCTTAGATAACTCGAAGTTTCTTTGATAAGTTTGACATTGAAGTCGCGACACAAATTCTCTAGCTATAGTATCTATGGGAGTTTCTTGTCAATAATCAAGCCTATCTTATCAAGTAGCTTTACGAAGTTCAGTTTTAATAGCCAGTCCTCTGAAGCACATGAAATCAATACTGGCATCCCCAAAGCTCTCTATTGCTGCTTGAAAACAATGTATGATCTTCTGTCAGTATATATGCAGATGATACTACTGTTTATGGTTCACCTCCAAAGATCTCGATGACTAGACCTGAGCAAATGATATTTTCTCTAGCTTGGCACTCACAGATCAATGGGGAAAATACTGGATTTCATAATTAAAAATTCAACATAATACTAGTAATTTGTCATCCTCATCGCATAGACCCTACGTTTAATCCAATGCTGATGAGCGTTTCTAATCTCATTGAGCTAGAACGTCAGTTGGAACTAATACTTACTCCAGAACCCAAGTGGAAATTTTATATTAGTACCTAATGTACGAAAGATACTGGAAGAATTGCCTTCTTGTATCGCTCCAGAAAGTACTAAACTTCTACTGTCATGTTCTTTCTCAGGAATCAGATCAAACAAAGTATGGAGATTTGCTGAAATATCTGGACTGGTGTTATTCAATCCTCACTTTTCAGTCTTGACGATTACATGCCCTTGTGAGTGATGATTTCATTTTCTTCGCTGCAACACCTTTCCTACCGAAATATGACTAGCCTCTTGCTACACTATCAATATACAGTTAGGCTACATTTCTTAGTTCCACCAGTTCAGACCGTCAAACCCACAACCTACAATGCCATGTCAGTCAGTTGCCATACGTGATATACGCTTTAGGTGATCATGTCTCGAAAGAGACATAACTGACTGAGCAGAAAATTATCCCGCTGTAGGTTGCCATTGCTTGCCGCGGTAGACTGGTTGCCATCGAAGGCTATAGAACCCAATCTATCCTGTTATTTGGCTCAAAGCTACAGGGGGAAGAGATATATTATATTATTAAGTAGTAATTAGTGGGGTATCAGTTTATTACTTTATAACAATATAAAACCGATCCTCCACTTTATGCCCAGTAGAAGACTTAATCATGTTTTCAACTATTATATTCATTCAGTCACTCATTTAAGTGCCATACGTGATACACGCTTGGGCGATCAAGTTTAGAAAGAGACATGACTGACCGGACAGAAGATTATCCCGCAGTAGGTTACAATTGCTTTCTCCGGTAGAATGGTTGCCAGTCAAGGCTATAGAACCCAATCTGTCCTGTTATTTGATTCAGAACTAGAAGGGGAAGAGATGTATTTTATTATTAAGTAGTAATTAGTGGGGTATCAGTTTATTACTTCATAATAATATAAGATTGATCCCCCACTTTATCTCTAGTAGAAGCTTTATTCATCTCTCCAACTATTATAGTCAGTCAGTTAAGTGCCATACGTGATACACGCTTCGGCGATCCAATCTCGAAAGAGACATGACTGACTGGACAGAAGCTTATCCCGCAGTACGTTGCCATTGCTTTCTGCGGTATACTGGTTGCCAGCCAAGGCTATAGAACCCAATCTGTCATGTTATTTAACCCATCACTGGAAGGAATAGACGGATTAATACCTTTCCCAAGGGTATTTGCGCGTAAGTGAATGCGAGAAATTCAACTGGAATTCGAACTCGGCTCTCCTATTTGTCGTTCTGAGTCGATATCCATTGCACCACAACGCACATATAGCGTAAAATCACCCTGTAGCAGTGCCATGCTATGTTTCGGAATGCTTAGGACGTTTCTAAATTGTTTGTTTATTGATCAGTTTTCTATTCAATGCTTGATGTCTCTGAAGTTAGGTTAAAAAAATTATGACTTAAGTGACCCCTGCCAGTAATGTTATAGCACCAAAGGATACGAAATGCTCGTTCTCAACAGTGGATTTTAATTTATTTACTTTAAATTCACATTGTTTGCATAAAAGAAATCTAAGATAAAATTTGATAATAATAAAATACTTCATCTAATATACAAGGTGCCAAAAATGCATCATTTTTTAGTCTATATGACATAGCGAATTATCTCTCAATATGATTTCAAAGTTTAAACAAAATGTGTAAAAACTACGTTGACTGTGCAGACTTATCTCAATAAGAATCTACCAAGAAGATGGATCGGGCGTGCAAATGATAATATCAATGTGCTGTTGAAATGTCAACTACGTTCACCTGGCTTGACATATCGTGATTTTTTTACTATGTGATTATGTGAAAGGACAAGTCTATATTCCCTCTCTTCCTACAAACCAAGGGGAACTTAAGTAGCGAACCACTGAAGAACCGGTGAATGTTACGCAGGACATGCTATAGCGTGTTTCGCAGGAGCTGGACTACCGACTTGGGGTATATCATGTCACCGGTGGTGTGCATAATGACTATTTGTGAAGCTTTGTGAAATCAATTATAAAATCTACATCTCTTGAATATCTTGTTTGTATTTTGATAAGTAAATGTTTAATTATTCAACATGAAGACTATTCAATTTCATTTCATTTCCATGTAGTTACTCATGTATACGTCAATTTTAAGTCTTTCGTGAGGGGATGGGATACATTCTGGATATAAATCGTATTATGTGGACGCAAAACTTTCCCGTCGCCCACTTTTTTACAAAAAAAATAATCTTGAATACACAAAACAAAAATAACTGATTTTTAAAAGTATATTTTTCTTTTTAATAGAAATCCTGGATACATTTACAAACAATTCATATTATTCATTTTTTTAGATTATATGAACTGATCGAATTATCTGTTTGAATTCAAACGATCTCAAACGACTACACATTTGGACGTATCATCACATACACATCCGCACACGCAGAACTACATCGAGTTTAAAGGTTTATTGATTCTCTACAGTTTCTATCAAGAAAAAGAAACACACACGCATACACGCACACACACAGACATACATACACATACGAGTGTATATAATATTTTCCGGCATCGAAATTTTCTGAAAGAATCCCTGCGACTTTGAGGAAAAATATTTCACTGCTTCAATACCAAATGACAGAAAATTATTTTGGCCGTTTTGACTAAATTTAACTTGATGAATCCTGTACATATATTGAATAAAAATATATCAGCGTCTGTTATAGACTAATAGCAAACACGCGTGTGTGGTAGACCATTTAGACAAATAGCGTTGGAAAATCTGCTTTATATACTTCTTGTATAATGTTTTCGTTTATAAATTTGCAAAACATTTTTTTAATTGCGAAAGAAATCTGAAAAGTGACAAATTAATACACATTAGTAAAAAAAAAGTGCCGTTTAAATCTTTTTTTTTCTGTTTAAATTTCTCGGATAAAGATTTTATTTTAATTGAGTTCATCCCACCAAAGACAGTAATGTCAATAAGACACAAGTTGTTATTATGTCTGGAAAAATTAGAAAACAAAAACATTACTAAGGAGCAAGAACAAAAGAAAAGTAATCAGAAAGATAGTAAATAGTAATTGACATTGCATTTAAATTTTCTAAAATTCAAGTTGGCTGGAAGGGAGTTCCACAAGCGAGAAAATGAACTCTTTAAACTTACGGTTACATCTAAATTGATAAAGTCTAGATACCATACAGAAAAGCTCGTCCGAACAATTACAATGAACGTATATATAGAAAAGGCACTGATAGACAACCTTACGGCAGTAAGAAGGTACTAAAACAATATTGCTGAATTTTCTGTGGATCTTTTTAGGTAGAACTAGACTTATCATTATTTTCATGATTTACTATCGAATTTATGTCTTCGCCTTTGGCCATCTGTAGGTATTTGTCGATCGGTTAATCGTTGGGGATTTCCAACTGAATCATTTATGTCTTCGCCTTTGGCCATCTGTAGGTATTTGTCGATCGGTTAATCGTTGGGGATTTCCAACTGAATCATTTATTTAGTCTATGGGGTTATATTGTTCTCATTACCGATGTCGATGTTTTATTCACTTTTTATTATTGTTTAGTTATTGCTTGTCGTATTTCCACTTAGTTTACCTCTGTACTAACTGGTCCAGGGATTGAACTCACAATCAATATAACACCAGTTTGATAAACTATCACTTTTATCCTCTAGCACTAACTGTTCCAGAGATTGAAATCACAATTAATATACCACCAGTTTGATGGACTATCACTTTTATCCTCCAGTACTAACTGCTCCAGGGATTGAACTCATAATTAATATACCACCAGTTTGATGGACTATCACTTTTATCATCGAGACGAAATAATTTCTAAATAGTCACTACTTCCATTGTCTATATCTGCTGAATGTGGTCAGTAGATTGAGCGCAATTCTTCTCTCTGTCTGTTTTTGTCTGTTTCCTTTTTCATAAATGTTAGTTACTAAGCTTAAGTATATGACATCCAGTGAGAACCAAACGCCACTCAATCAATACGATATGCTTGTTAAACACTATTCTATGGTCGAGGGAAGGATATTTCTCATTTCGTTTCTGTCTTTATATGGTTCAATATTTTTGCTTTTTCCCTCGGACATCATTCTGGCAGACATTGACACAAGGACCTAAAATAAAAAGTAATGAATATAAAGTAGTTCGGGACTTGTCGTAGATTTTTAATAAACTAAACTTCTTTTACACTTAATTATCCAAGAGCAATATGTTAATGAATAAAATCTTTTTTTAGAGAATTGGCAATCGGTACGGCAAACAAATATTTCGTGTTGATTTTTCTAAATGCGAAATGTTGTTAATAATTCATGTCTCCATCCACATCTATTGAGCAGGTGAAGAGACCCATCCCTGTTCTCTGTTTAGGATGTGACTTCCGGTTCTCTCTTTTCCAATCTCTTCGCTCTTATGTAGCCCCCTGCACATCAGTGGCGTTACCGCCTTGCTCGGGGTGATATGATTTAAAAAAATGTAGAACAAGTGTCCTCAGCTATTTTAATTTGAAGCCAAACTCCGGAATTGAGCCCAGTAACAATTCCAATGGAAAAATACATCCATTTTCATAAGTTGTCGATAAAAAGTAAAAATAAAACCGTGATTCATTTATTCATTGGGTTTAATGGTTTTACAATAATTTGTAAACTTTTCATTTCGCATATTTATTTTTATTTTTGGCTTTCAAATTTTTTTAGAGGAAATATTTTTGTTATTCTAAGAACACTTTCTACAAACAAGTGAAAATGTACATTGTACTTTGTTTATGAAAGTGTGATTAGATTAACGATTAGAGACGTGGGAAATGAAACCGGCAAAACAATTTAAAATTTCGGGAGAACTCGTTGCATTCACATTGTTACAATAATCTATCTTGTCAACACACGTAAGTGTAAAATAAGATGGTAGACTGAGTAAAATAAGATGGTAGACTGAGTAGGGTTAGTATGAATTCCATGAGACGGTTAATTTAGATTTGAAACCATGGTGAAGACAAAGAGAAGCACACTATTATCATGGCCAATAACAGTTGAGGCAAATCACAAACATTTTGAAAAGAAAGTTGTGGAGAGCCATTTATAAAAGTTTAATTATGCGTACCATAATGATAAATGAAAGGAAATATGAGATTGGATCAATAACTCTGTCAGTCAGTGAATTGCCATACGTGATACACGCTTAGACGATCGTCTCGAAAGAGACATGACTGACTAGGCATAAGATTTTCCCGCATAAAGATTTTTATTACTTTCTGCCAACCAAGGCTATAGAACCCAATCTATCCTGGTATTCAAACCATAGATGGAGAGAGAAGAGATAGGACATTTTCGTCTAAGTGAATGAAACGAACTCGACTGGAATTGGTTAATAAATGTGTTATAATAGACACAACGTTTCGACCAAGTAACTTCTGGTCATCATCAGGTGTCCATTGACTGATGCCGATTATCTCGTTGATTATTGCGAAATATCCTGTGAAATCAATTATTGTTCTTTCATGTTGGAATTTGGTTCGCCACTACCAAGTTGAAGGATAGAACTCATGACCACGAGATGATACTAACACATATATAACCAACTACATTATCCACTACGCCACCCTCCCGAAGGACTTTAGTGGTGTATTTTTGGAGCCTTTTATTTTCAGGGTCAGGTGGATTGTTAGTGGGTTCGTGCCACTTGTCATAATTTGTATTTATTTCTGAGATGAGTAATTGTCAATAACCTTGGAATTATTTCGAGCTTTTTTCACATCTTGATTAATACAGATCTTATAACAGATACAACGTTTCGACTAAGTACCCTCTGGTCATCATCAGGTGTCCATAGATTGTCCAGAGGGTACTTGGTCGAAACGTTGTGTCTATTATCACACCTATATTAACCAAGATGAGAATAAAAGTTCGAAATAATTCCAAGATTATTGAATTTTTATTGTCTAATGTTTCATCAAAATGACTAATATTCACCACTAAAATAAATTAATTCACGAGAAAGGGGATTAAATCAGAAAATATATGTTTGTTGAATAGAATAGATGCATTCTTAATCATAAGAACACGGAATAATGGATTGACCTATATATTTATATCTCTAGATGACTATATATAAATATTGTTAAAGCATATTTCAATAATTGGGCAGCCAGTGAGTATCGGACATTTTACCCTCAAGAAAATTTTGCTGCTCTCCACTTGTAGTTGGCGTCAACAGACCGGAGTCAGAAACTGATCAACATGAAAGAAAACGATGAACCAGCGGCAATAAAATGCTTATCGGGTATCGTGACCAAAAAACTGGTGATTCTCGCAGTGAGGCCATTAATGTCAGATGAATTTTAAATTTATCCCACTTAGAAACAAAAGCACAAATAAAAAAGATATTAAAAATTTACAAACAATATCATTATCATCACATTATCGGTGAAACGTGTCGATTATAACTTTCTATTTCCATTTTGTCTCATCATCTCCTGTGCGTATTACATCGAATATATATATATATATATATATATATTCTCGAGTATTAATATAAAATATTAAGTGTTATATTTGCATAAAGATCTCAATGGATGTTAACCAGAGCAATATGATATCTATACAGGAAAACTCAACACATCATTTAAATTCGTTATAAATTATAATTCTGATAATATATATTTATAACCAATTTAAATGACATATTGAGTTTATATATATATATATATATATATATATATATTAGCGAGTTTCTACAGCATTTTAAAATGTATTCATTTGTCAGAAGTTACAAAATATATAAAAATCTGCTACAGTTTCTATTGTTCCGAGTGCTTTCTGCTAGTGCATTAGCCAATCTTGGCTTGTATTATGTATAATCGTTCTCTGTGTGTTGTACTGCTTAGTAGTTTTACTGTGTGACCATTCTTGGGGAAGGATGACTGTTTGGAATAGTCACATGCCATGCGCGACTCGGTTGACGTGAAGGTCATTTCTATTTTTAGAAAACACATAATACGCTATCTCCGCAACTGAACAGTGTCAAATTGATTGGGGAAACGATGCTTAAGCAATAATAAGATGTCGATGGTTATGTGATTTAAAAATGACTTTGGGGTTATCTTCTAGAATTTTATCCGGAGATTTTCTGTTAAGTTATGGGTTAATAGATACTTTAAACACAGGAAGAACGAATATACTTAATACAACACCTTTGAGAATGGATAAAACACTAGCCAAAAGTGCTTGGAACAATAAAACTAACGAAAATGTTTATATTTTTTAACCTCTAAAAAACGGAAATAATGTTAGCATGCTGGAAAAATTTAATAAAAGGTTGATTAAATCATTCTTATTGGAGGTATTCAATGCCCAAATATATATATATATATTTGAAAGTCACTCCGTCCTCAAATTTACATTAGAACTTAATATTAATAACAAAATCCCATACCTTGATGTATTCATTGATTCTAGCACAAATAAATTTACTACTTCTCTATATAGGAAACCTACTAGCATAAATTCGTGTCTTCTTAATTATAATAGTGAATGCCCCCAACGATATAAGTTAGCTGTTATAAAAAACGTATTTCAACGCACACAAATGATATCTTCTTCCAAATCTATATTTTATAAAGAATTACGCAACATTAAGCAAACACTAGTCAATAATGGATTTCCTAACTCCGTTATTGATCAACAAATTAAAATGTATCTCAACAAACTTAACAATAGCTCTAACAATAATGATAATATTAATAATAATGGTTTACATCAAAATAAACATAACACTATTAACTTATACTATTGCAACCAAATACATAATAATTATAAACAAGATGAAAAAACTCTCAAAAACATAATACGTAGAAATGTTCAACCAGTGGAAAGTAATAATCAAATTAAACTCATTATATATTATAAAAAGTTTAAAACAATTGACCTCATAGTCTATAATGACCCAACAAGCACTAAACTAAATTCTCCACAAAAAGCCAATGTAGTGTGCCAATTTACATGCCCATTCAGAGATTGCATTACTGATACTAATAAAAAACCTAGTACATATATTGGTTTTACTACAACCACGCTCTCCCGTAGAGTTACATGTCATCTTTCTGATCAGAGTACTATTAAACAACATTTCTCTGAAGAACATAAACATGTAGGTAATATCAAACAGATTTTTGTCAACAATACGGTGATCCTTCTCATACACACAGTAAGAGGAACCTGCAGATATTGGAGGCCATGTACAACCAACACTCAATAAAATCAACTTTAAAACCGGAAATAACATATTACATTGCATTTGACTACATGGTTTTGTTGTCATTTCGCGCTATCCCGCTATCCCGCGGTGTGACGTCATAAAACCGCATCGCAAATTTAAGAACTGCGTTTATTATTTTTGGTAACTATTGCCGTTGCCAAGCGGAGTTTTATGTCAACACAAAATAAAATCGTCGGTGATGGGGGATGTTATAATATTTCATTTTAAACAACATTTCTGAAGATGGCTCATGTGAGCCGAAAGCTTAGAAGAAAATCAATAAATAATAATCCAAATGTTGGAGAATTTTTGTCTTTATTTTCAACTGAAATTAAAGCAAAAATACGACGTTTAGAACGGCTCATGATTAAACATAACAGACATTCATTGTCTCTTATATTTAACAGCATATGTTTAAAAAATTACTTGCTTCCTCGATATAATATATATATATATATATATATATATATATATATATATCCGAATGAGTACAGAACGAAGAAAGAATTTTTTTCACCGTCCAAAACATTAATTTAAAACAGTGCTCGATATATAATGTATAGAGCTGTGAATATTTATTATAAATTATGTTTTAGAACATGTACATAATTTTTTTCTATTTATGTCCTCGACAATCATATGGTTGTTTCGACGTTGGGGATCCAACGTCTCATCAGGAGATTTCAAAAGTCTAACGATCAACACGAAAGACGTATTCCTTTCAATATCAATAACCCCAACCAACCCCACAACAACAATGAACCAAATATAGGCAGCGAATGATTTAAGTTCTTGCCCATTCCTCCTGATGAGACGCTGGATACCCAACGTCGAAACAAGCATATGATTGTAGAGGACATATATAGAAAAAATTATGTACATGTTCTAAAACATAATTTATAATATATATATATATATATATATATATATATATATATATATATATATATATATATATTTATTATTATTATTATTATTATTATTTTATTATTATTATTGTTATATGGACTCTCTCGTCGATTTCGACGTATGAGCATCTAACACAGTTAGACTACCACACAAAGAATTGTTTAAAGTGTTGAAGGCTTGTGTAGCATCATCCGCACTTTTTGGAACTCTTTTTTGGAAGTCTGCCACAGATCGCATGAACAACAGACTTCAGTTATTTACCCCATAACTGAAGGGAAGGGACGGATTAATACCTTTCCCAAGGGTACCAGTGCGTAAGTGAATGCAAAGTGTTTGACTGGAACTGGAACTCGGCTCACCGATTTCCCCTCCGGGCCGACATCCACTGCACCACAACGCGCATAAATAAAAAATATATATATGAATGTAAAAGACAATAGGAAAACCGTAATAGTTGCCAACGCTTTTCATCCAACGTGAACATTTTCAAGGCAAAATCCAAAACGAATATATTAAAAACTAAGTAAATAATAACAAAACAAAATGTCCATAGCAAATGAATTAATTTAAAGAACGTTATTTATATTCTGTTAACTGAAAATTACGTCAGATACTGCCACGTGTGGAGATATTGTTTTTATAGCTGTGTTGACGGATTCAACCATTTTCTTTTGATTTCTTGATAATGTTGTGTACGTTTGTTTGGGAGAGAAGTAATTCTGTTAAAAATGGTGAAATAAGGAAAAATCCTGGGCGTAGATTAATATTTGGGTAATATTCAATGGCGGCACTCTCGAGGATTTTCCTTCTAAGTGAGTTATTTTCTTTTTTTCTGAGTGTAGCATTTTTAAAATCAAAATTATGGTTGAATTTATTTCTATGTATGACTAGTGCATTAGCTAAGTTGTTGTTTGTGCTCATAAATGCGTTTTTTAAATGACTACTTGTTTCTCCAATATAATGTGGAGGAACAGTTTTGGCAATTTATTTTATAAATTTCAGTTGTTAAGGACATCTTGTTTTGTTATTAGTTACTTGGTTTAATAAATTTATTTTGTGTTTTCGTTTTTTTGGGGGGGTGTGGGGTTTCTTTTGTGTTTTTTTCTTTTTTTTGTCTTGAAGAAATTCCACATTGGATGAAACACATTGGCAACTAATACAGTTTTCCTATTGTCTTGTACATGTCTCTATAAATATTGTCTTTTCTCCAGGTTAACTCTGAGAGATTTTTCATATATATATATATATATATATATACATTTTTTTTTCATGTATAAAAATCACAAACATCCGGACACAGGAATGAAACCATACTGTCAGTCAGTTAAGTGCTATACGTGATACACGCTTTGGGCAATCATGTATCGAAAGAGACATGACTGACTGGGCAGAAGATTATCCCGCAGTAGGTTGCCATTGCTTTCTGTAGTAGACTGGTTGCCAGCCAAGGCTATAGAAACCAATTTGTCCTATTATTTGACTCATAGCTAAAAGGGGAACAGATGTATTATATTTTTAAGTAGTAATTAGTGGGGGATCAGTTTATTACTTTATAACAATAGAAAACTGATTCCCCACTTTATGTCAAGTAGAAGCTTTAAGCATGTTTTCAATTATTATATTCTGTTAGCCAGTTAAGTGCCATACTTGATACACACTTCGGCAATAATGTCTTGAAAGAGACACGATTGACTGTGCAGAAGATTATCCCGTAGTAGGTTGCTATTACTTTCTGAGGTAGACTGGTTTCCAGCCAAGGCTAGAGAACCCAGTCTGTCCTGTTATTTAACCCATAACTGGAAGGAATAGACGGATTAACATCTTTCACAATGGTATTTGCGCGTAAGTGAATGCAAGGAATTCAACTGGATTTCTCGTTCCTAGCCGATATGCACTGCACCATAACGCACATACGTGTGTTGTTCGAAATAAACGTTTTTATCTTCTTCATATGTGCATACACAAATGTATATCTACACGTTTAAAATGATTGGGGCTATTTTTTATTACATATTAACAGTTGATGAATAAAATTATCTCCGAAAATTATACTTGTAGGCAATCATTATTTCCTAGCTGTTTATTTGCCTTTTGGCTTCATCCGGAAATTGTTTCTTCAAATAATCTCCCCACGCACTTATACCCTGATTTTTATATGATTTTTCGTACGTGCTTGATTCGAGGTGACAGGTACAGTTGTATACATATTCACTAAACTTAAGCTTAAATGATCGCAGAATTAAATATATCAAGAATATTTTTGTAATGAATATATAATCTCAAACAAGAGACCTCAGAAAATGTCACTTCCATTCATTGCAATATAGACAAATGTCGTGCCGGGGGAAGTTTATCAAATGAGATGTGTAAAGCCTCCACAAAAAAGTAACATGATCTAAATGAACACTTATGATACGCGGTCGTACTGAAATGTTTTAGGCCAAACCAAGAAGGGTGGTCTGCAAAAATCACAATGGCCAGGCCATTTGGTAAGGTTTTGTGAATGTCTTGCACCGAGAAACAGTCACTCCACTCATGTAAATGCATACGTACAAATTTTCGATCCCGACCAGAAGCAAGTGGATGCGTCTAGCCACATTGATGAGCTGTGATACAACGAAACAGGCTTGTATGTGGATTACTAATATATATATATATATATATATATATATATATATATATATATATATAGGTTCCTTCAAAGATTCATTAAGAAGGAGCAAACATGATTAAAAAATGACCGGAGCTTAATAAAAACAGTTTCATCGTCAAAATCTTTGTCTTGTTATTAAGTGGAAAAACTAAAGGATGTTTTTACGTCAAAAATATTTTTAAATCTTTTATCGAACCTTAAAAGTTTTGGTTCAAAATCTTGTTTCCGTGGGACCAGAACATTATAAGGGAGATTTGTACGTCTTTTTGCAGTGAAAAATACATGTTTTGAACATTCTTGCAAAAATCAGGGATTTTTTTAGATTTTCTAAAATATAACTGTTAGGACTCCTTCACAAAATAAAACATTTTTAAATATTTTTTTTTTCCGAAAATCTAGTTAATTTTTGTTTTTTATTTGTGTAAGTTATTATCCACCTTTAGGTACCTCCACTCATTTTCGATAAGTAACTTTAAATTAAATCTTTAAAAATAAAAATATTCTTGAAACTTTTATTTTAGTTTTAATTGAAAGCGAAATGATTAAATTTACTATTTCCAGTAAGCAAAATACTCTGGTATATTTCAAACAGAAATTATATTGTTTGAGATCTAAAATTTGAGTTTTTTTCTAATTTAAAAAAAAAGATTTCGGACATTTTTGAGCGATCTAAACATTTGTAAAAAAATATAATTCTCGGTTTAAAAATCTTGCAAATATAAAATATACTTATTTGATACGTTTCTTTTTGGAAAATGAGAAATGTTAAAGTTAAATTAATCTGATTTACAGTAGTATTATATATTTGTATTATGATATTTACAATAAAACCATTTCTTAAGCATGGAGTGTTGATCTTTCTAACCTTTCCCGTATGATTTTACATCTGATGGCAGCCATATGTGAGATAAGCTGTCTAGGATGATCACAATTGACATAATTGTCCAAATTTTTTTCAGTAGGAGGAAGAAACTGTGAAACAAATTACCTTTTAATGTACCAACAGAAATTACCATCCAAAAAAAACCCCAAAAAACAAATCCTAAAATTATTTTTAAAATACGATGGCTAGACGATTTTTATTAAACTTTTCAATTTTCAGTTATTAAATATACTTTTCCCTTAATAACTTAGTAACCAAACGACTACAATTCTTTGAAATATTTTTCAAAATATTTTTGAAACTTTATAAATTATCATAATTAAAAAATAAAACATCCTTTTAAAATTTCATTATTCATAAGAAATTTTTTTTCTTCAGACTATAATGTTCTTAATTTATATTATTTATTAAAGCAATTAAAAGCTTATCTAATTAAATAGTGTCAGAGTTTCATGACATTTTTTCTTTTACTATTTGGAGCTAACGAAAATCACAAGATTTTTACAAAAATTTCAAACGTCTTAGAAAGGAATACAAAATTTTGAAAAATAATTCAAAAATACAGTGTTCTTTCCTTTTAATAATAGCATTAGCATTTTGACGGCTAAAGTTCGTTTTTATTAAGTTTGATGACTTTTTTTTTCACACTATGTTGTTTTTTCGGTGATTTAGTGGCGGTACCTAGTAAAATTGTATGAAATTTCGTAGTTTTTTTTCTTTTTGTAGGGTTTAAATTTTTATTTCTCATGTGAAAAATTTTCATAGCGTTGTTTAAATCAACAAATGTTTTTCGTCAATGAGGATCCCGGGTTACAGTAAAACTGCTCTGAATCATAAAATAAAACATACTATCAAATTGAAACACTATTTAATTAGAAAAGCTTTTCATTGATTTACGCACACTATTGTCTAAGGAAGTTTTTTTCGGTTAACTTTTTACATTTGAAAACTGGTTTTCCGTTAAAAGCCTATGGTAAAAGTTAATGCATGAGTATAGCGAGTCATATCTGTAATTAATTTTTCAATATGCACAATACCAGCCATAATTATTGGACGACCCCAGTGTTTAAAAAAAAATGATCTATTTCATACTATTTTTTAGTATTTATTGCCAAGTGAATAATTGTAAATGAAAATAGAATGTTTCTTTGTTAATACCGCACAATGACTTGTGCATCAAATGAATTTATAAACATTTAAGAATTAACTATTTGCAGTTTCATCAGTTTTTTCATTCTTTCATTGATGAAAGAATGAAAAAAACTTTAGGGTCATTCGGACGAGTTCATCTTTGCTTCCTGGCCTTATAAAATTTTGCAAAGTAATAACAAAAGAAACTTTCTATTTTCATTTGGCAATAAATACTAGTACTCATAATAAATACTCATAATTTCTTTTAAAAATGACTGGGGTGGCCTAATAATTATGGCCGCTAGTATATATATATATATATATATATATATATATATTGAAAACTTAAATCTATATGCAGTGTAATTCAATACATATTTCAGCGGAAAGAGTGCTCACTATAAGGGATAGACCGTTTGTAAATATAAAATGTAGATATACAAACTATGAATTTTACACCTTAAATAATCATTAGCTATATATGTGCGTGCGTGTGTGCACGTGTGTGTGTGTGTGTGTGCGTGTGTGCACGTGTGTGTAGAAGAGCGTCAAGGATCCATCCGAGTTTGCATTATCATGAATCTGAAATTTTCAAATTCTTAGACTGGTGATATCGCAAGGTATTGCTGACGTGTCTTTGATAATTGCTAACGCATCAATTACAGTTAACTAGAATCATGGTTAAATCTCATGGGCTTATCTCAGGAGAAATTGTTCAAAGTGCTCTCTTATTATTTCAGCACTAATCTCTATTCACTTCTACTATGCAGTGATTTTCCAACAGCAGACAGCAAAACAACGTAAATCATCGCCACCCTCGCACACCAAGATACGCGCGTGCGCTCACACACACACGCACGCATGCACGCATGCACACACACACACACACACACACACACACATACCTCATTACACAGAGACGCACACACCTTAAAGATAAGGATATACAGTTTTCAGTTTGTACAATTTTAGTTCAAATCCTAGTTTACTTACATAGTAAACAACTTACTTCGAATTAAATTTATTGAATTACACTTCGTTTAGTGTTCGAAAATACTATGCACGTGTCGGATGTAGTAGTTTGAGTCAAAAGCCAAACTTTAATCAGCGCAATTCAGTTTCCTCTGAAATGCATGAATGGTCATGCTTAAAAACGGAGCTTTTCTAAATATTGTAAATTCAACAATAATCCGTACATGGAGATAAGAATATTGGATTAACATTAATGTATAGCTGGAGGTGTAAACCTCCTGAGACTTTGATTTGATTTGAAAATAGCTTACCTCAGCAGACATGCTACATCTGCATTCTAAGTAAAATTCAAAGCATATAGATCTGATAAATTACTTAATTAATCAAATGTAAAAATTAGAAATCAAACCTTAGGTTGGGCCCCAAAATCTGACTTTTGAATGATTGAAAAGATGCTAAAAAACAAAGTTAATATAAACTTACTTCCTCCCACACGTAATCCGCGTACACAAGAAGATACTTTTCACACGTGATGGAAGAGCGTGAATAACTTTAGATAAATTAAATATTTCTTTCATTTCAAAGAAGACAAAAATATTATTTTTATATTCATGGCAAACATTATTCTTTCATGTTGCTTTCATTTTTTTTTTTTGTATATTTACATCTGTTATTTGTTATTGTTAAAACTGGCAATTAAAACAAATTCAAATACTAATTTATACATATACGCATTTACACACACACACACACACACACACACACACACACACACACACACACACACACACACCGAAGCTCACCCACGTACGGATACATACATACACCTATACCTAGCTTAATTTGTTATTCTTTAAATATTTTAATCATGATTATCATGTAAAACCCTGTTCAACTGTTTATCCAACAGATTATCTCATAAATGTATAATTTTGTTTTTAACGCGTTTAAAAACAAAAACGTGTATGAACTTTTAATAACATTCGATCTCCCATCTGACACATTTTAAATGCTCTCTTTAAAAAACTCTTCTATTGCCTGTGGGTCTTATATACCATTTATAAACTATTAGTATTAATAATTATATTTTAAATCAGCGGACAAAATTTGTTTCATCTTTTCCTTTTCATTCTGATTTGTTTTTCATTTTTGTGTTTGTAGTTAACAATATTTTTTAGTTACTATCTTCTTAAAAAAAACATTTTCACTTGACAATATTTAACAATTTGAATTTTCTTTGAAAACTATTTATGATGTTTACTTTCTGACAAAAAAGGTTTCAGTTGAAAGAATAGACATGTATAATATGAGGCATGGTAAAAAAAATAAACTCGCCGATATACATGATAGAAGATATAATAAATAAGATAAAAAAATTTAACCTGCCGTAGTGAAACCAAAATAAGTCAGACTTTATGACAGAAGTCGCTTCTTGTAACTTTAAAAATGACACTGACTCATTTGAAAGATTCCCAAAATTTACCCAATCACCGAGCAAAGAAAAAACAAAAATGAGTCAATGAAACAAAGACAACAAACTTACGAGTCTATTTAATGGGTTCAAAGCTAAGCACAAAATTGTAAAAACCCTTGGGTGCAAGGGTCTCTTCCCTTTCCTTTTTTTTTTTTTCTTAACGAAAGACAAGGCCAAATATATATAAACGACAATGCTAAAATGTAATAATACTGTAAAAAGAGAAGTTCTGCTCTAATTTCTTCTCCTTTTTTAAGTTGTGAAAGTTAAAAACACTTACCGTTTTGAGTTCCTCTTACCAACCCCGGAGGTAAAGAACAAAAGGTAAAAAGAAGCGGCTTCTCCTTCTATCACCGCTAGGGTAAGACGTTGCTCATTACGTACTCACAGCACCTAGTAGTGGGGAGGGGGGAAGAAGTTAAGAGAAAAAAAGCGAAAGATAAAAAGAGGGTGAGAGAAGCAAGCAGATAGAAAATCACACTTGTACACAGTCACATGGAAGTATTTATCCACGTCTATTCAGTCAGTCTTATTCTGGCGAGAAGGATC